>CM033712.1:29113772-29713772 GCA_019671005.1 Hibiscus mutabilis
AAAAGTTTTTATATATTAGAACTCTGCAATAAAGTGTTCTTAGAGGGGAGTAGTACTTGGATGGGTGACCTTCTGGGATGTTCTCGTGTTGCTCCCCTTTTTTAAGACACACAGTTTTCTCCCCCGCCCCCAAAACCGTATGTATCGGGACGTTTTTCTGTATGATTTAATTATTTTTTCAAATCTCGGGAATGAAGCAATGAAAAATAACAAAAGTTTTATATCGTTAATACTGGCAACGCGGAGCCTTTAAGTATGTTAATCGCACGCAAAACACTGTGGGTGCGATCATACTAGTACTAATGCTTTGGATCCCATCAGAACTCCGCAATAAAGCGTGCTTGGGTGAGAGTAGTACTAGGATGGGTGACCTCATGGGAAGTCATTGTGTTGCACCACTTTTTTTAACGCACATAGTTTTTCAAATCTCGGGAATAGAGCGATAAAAAAGAACAAAAGTTTTTATATCGTTAATAACGGGCAACGCTTAGCCTTTACATAAGTTAATCGCGCAAAACATGGATGGTGCGATCATACCAACACTAATGCACCGGATCTTAGCAGAACTCTGTAGTAAAGCGTGCTTGGCGAGACTAGTACTAAGATGGGTGACCTTCAAAGTCCTCGTCTGCACCCCTTATTAAGACACATAGATTTCACCTTTGCCCCAAAACAGGATGTTTCGAGACGTTTTTCAGTAAGATTTTATTAATTTTTCAAATCTCAAGAATAGAGCGATAAAAAATAACAAAAGTTTTTATATCGTTAATAACGGCAGCGCGTAGCCTTTAAGAAAGATAATCGCGCAAAATATAGGGGCTGGATCCCATCAGTAATGCACTGGATCCCATCAGAACTCTGCAGTAAAACGTGCTTAGAGGAGAGTAGTACTTGGATGGGTGACCTCCTGGGATGTCCACGTGTTGCTCCCCTTTTTTAAGACACATCGTTTTCACCCTCGCTCCCAAAACCATAAGTAACGGGAAGTTTTTCTGTAAAATTTAATTATTTTTTTAAATCTCAGGAATGGAGAGATAAAAATAACAAAAGTTTTTATACCTTTAATAACATCAACGCATAGCCTTTAAGTATCTTAATCTCACAAAACATGGTGTGTGCGATCATACCAGCACTAATGCACCGGATTCCATCAGAACTCTGCAGTAATACGTGCTTGGGAAAGAGTAGTACTAGGATGGGTGAACTTCTGGGAATTCCTTGTGTTGTACCCCTTTTTAAGGCACACAGTTTTCTCCCTTGCCCCCAAAACCGTCAGTATCGGGACGTTTTTTTGTAAGATTTAATTATTTTTTCAAATCTCGAGAATAGAGCGATAAAAAATAAAAAAGTTTTTATACCGTTAATAACACCAACGCGTAGCCTTTAAGTATGTTAATTGCGCATTACATGGAGGGCGCGCTC
This sequence comes from Hibiscus mutabilis, assembly GCA_019671005.1. NCBI lineage: Eukaryota > Viridiplantae > Streptophyta > Magnoliopsida > Malvales > Malvaceae > Hibiscus > Hibiscus mutabilis. The sequence continues at coordinate 29,115,195 of CM033712.1, forward strand.
ATACCAGCACTAATGCACCGGATCTCATCAAAACTCCGCAATAAAGCGTGCTTGGGAGAAAGTAGTACTAGGATGGGTGACTTCTTGGGAAGTGCTTGTGTTGCATGCACCCCTCTTTTTAAGGCACATAGATTCCAACACTGCCCCAAAACAAGAAGTTTTGGGATGTTTTTCTGTAAGATTTAATTAAATTTTCAAATCTCGAGAATATAGATATTAAAAAAGAATAAAATTTTTTATATCATTAATAACGGCAATGCCTAGCCTTTAAGTAAGCAAATAGCGCAAAACATGGCGGGTGCTATCATACCAGCACTAATGCACCAGATCCAATTAGAACTTTGCAGTAAAGCGTGCTTGGGCTAGACTAGTACTAGGATGAGTGACCTCCAGGAAAGTCCTTGTGTTGCACCCCTCTCTTTAAGACACATAGTTTTCTCCCCTACCCCCAAAACTGTAAGTATCGGGACGTTTTTCTGTAAGATTTAATTATTTTTTCAAATCTCGGGAATGGAGCGATAAAAAAGATCAAAAGTTTTTTTATCGTTAAAACGGCAACGCGTAGCCTTTATGTAAATTAATCACGCAAAACATGGTGGGTGAGATCATACCAGCACTAATGCATCGAATCCTATATGATCTCAACAGTAAAGCGTGCTTGAGTGAGAGGAGTGCTAGGATGGGTGACCTCCTGGGAAGTCCTTGTGTTGCACCCCTCTTTTTAAGGCACATAGTTTTCTCCCCCGCCCCCAAAACCGTAAGTATCAAGACATTTTTCTGTATGATTTAACTATTTTTTCAAATCTCGGGAATAGAACAATAAAAAAGAAAAAAAGTTTTTATATCGTTAATAACGGCAACGCTTAGCCTTTAAGTAAGTTAATCGTGCAAAACATGGCGGGTGCGATCATACCAGCACTAATGCACCAGATACCATTATAACTCTGAAGTAAAGCGTGATTGGCGAGAGTAGTACTAGGATTGGTGACCTCTTGGGAAGTCCTCATGTTGCACCCCATTATTAAGACACATAGAATTCACCATCGCCCCAAAAAAGGAAGTTTCGAGACGTTTTTTAGTAAGATTTTTATTAATTTTTCAAATCTTGTGAAATGAGCGATAAAAAAGAACAAAAGCTTTTATACCGTTAATAACGGCAGCGCACAGCCTTTAAGTAAGTTAATCGCGTAAAACATGGGGGGTGCGATCATACCAGCACTAATGCACCAGATCTCATCAGAATTTTGCAATAAAGCTTCCATGGGCGAGAGTAGTACTAGTATGGGTGGCCTCTTGGGAAGTCCTTGTGTTGCACCCCTCCTTTTAAGGCACTTAGATTCCATCACCACCCCAAAATAGGAAGTTTCAGTACGTTTTTCTGTAAGATTTAATTAAATTTTCAAATCTCGAGAATGGAGCTATTAAAAAAGAACAAAATTTTTGATACCGTTATTAACGGCAACGCGTAGCCTTTAAGTATGTAAATCGCGCAAAATATGGTGGGTTCGAACATACCATCACTAATGCAATGGATCCCAACAGAACTATGTAGTAAAGCGTGTTTGGGTGAGAGTAGTTCTAGGATGGGTGACCTCCTGGGAAATTATTGTGTTGCACCCCTCTTTTTAAAGCACATAGTTTTCTCCCCCGCCCCCAAAACTGTAAGTATCGGGACGATTTTCATTAAGCTTGAATTATTTTTTCAAATCTCGGGAATAGAGCTATAAAAAATAACAAAAGTTTTTATATCGTTATTAACAGCCACGCGTAGCCTTTAAGTAAGTTAATCGTGCAAAACATGGTGTGTGTGATCATACCAGCACCGATGCATCGGATCCCATCAGAACTTCGTAGTAAAGCGGGCTTTTGCGGGTGAAGTACTAGGATGGGTGACCTCTTGGGAAGTCATTATGTTGCATCCCTTTTTTTAACGCACATAGTTTTCTCCCCCGCTCCCAAAATCGTAAGTATTGGGATGTTTTTCTATAAGATTTAATTATTTTTCAAATCTCAGGAATGGAGCAATAAAAAAGAACAAAAGTTTTATTTTTGTAATAACGGCAACGCGTAGCCTTTACGTAAGTTAATAGCGCAAAACAGGGTGGGTACAATCATACCAGCACTAATGCACCAGATTCCATCAGAACTCCGTAGTAAAGCGTGATTGGGCGAGTATAGTACTAGTATGGGTGACCTCCTGGGAAGTCCTCGTGTTGCACCTCTCTTATTAAGACACATAGATTCTACGACCACCCCAAAACCGTAAATATCTGGACATTTATCTGTAAGATTTAATTATTTTTTCAAATCTCGGGAATGGAGCGATAAAAAAAGATCAAAAGTTTTTATACCGCTAAAATGGCAATGCGTAGCCTTTAAGTAAGTTAATCGTGCAAAATGTGTTGGGTGCGACCATACCAGCACTAATGCATCGGATCCTATCTGAACTCCGCAGTAAAGCGTACTTGAGTGAGAGTAGTATTAGGATGGGTGACCTCCTAGGAAGTCCTTGTGTTGTACCTCACTTTTTAAAACACATAGTTTTCTCCCCCGCCCCCAAAACCATAAGTATCGAGGCATTTTTCTGTATAACTTAATTATTTTTTCAAATCTCGAGAATGGAGCAATAAAAAATAACAAAAGTCTTTATACCGTTAATAACGGCAGCGCGTAGCCTTTAAGTATGTTAATCGTGCAAAACATTATGGGTGCGATCATATCGGTACTAATGCTATGGATCCCATCAGAACTTTGCAATAAACCGTGCTTAGGTGAGAGAAGTACTAGGATGAGTGACCTCCTGGGAAGTCCTCGTGTTGCACCCCTCTTTTTAAGGCACATAGTTTTCTCCCCCGCCCCAAAAATTTTATGTATCGGGACGTTTTTCTGTAAGATTTAATTATTATTTCAAATCTCGGGAATAAAGCGATAAAAAAGAACAAAAATTTTTATATCGTTAATAACGACAACACTTAGCCTTCACATAAGTTAATCACGCAAAACATGGCGGGTATGATCATACCAGCGCTAATGCACCGGATCCCATCATAACTCTGTAGTAAAGTGTGCTTGGCAAGAGTAGTACTAGGATGGGTGACCTTTTGGGAAGTCCTCGTGATGCACCGGATCCTATCAGAACTCTGTCGTAAAGCGTGCTTTGCACTAAAACATGCTTGGACGAGACTAGTACTAAGATGAGTGACCTCCTAGAAATCCTTGTGTTGCACCCCTCTTTTTAAGACACATAATTTTCTCCCCCGCCCCCAAAACCGTAAGTATCAGGACTTTCTTATATAAGATTTAATTATTTTTTTCAAATCTCGGGAATGGAGGGATAAAAAAAGATCAAAAGCTTTTATACCGTTAATAACGGCAATATATAGCTTTTAAGTAAGTTTATTGCGCAAAACATGGTGGGTGCGACCATACCAACAATAATGCATCGGATTCCATTAGAACACCACAGTAAAGCTTGCTTGGGAGAGACTAGTACTAGGATGTGTGACCTCCTAGGAAGTCCTCGTATTGCAACTCTCTTTTTAAGACATATAGTTTTTACCCCGCCCCCAAAACCGTATGTATCTGGACGTTTTTCTGTAAGATTTAATTATTTTTTCAAATCTCGGGAATGGAGCGATAAAAAAATAACAAAAGTTTTTATACCGTTAAAAACGACAAGAGTAGCCTTTTAGAAAGTTAATCGGGCAGAACATGGCGGATCCCATTAGAACTCCGCAGTATAGCGTGCTTGGGAGAATAGTACTATGATGGGTGACCTCGTGGGAAGTCCTTGTGTTGCACCCTTCTTTTTAGGATACATAGTTTTCTCCCCCGCCCTCAAAAAAGTAAGTATTAGTACGTTTTTTGTAAGATTTAATTATTTTTTAAAATCTCAGGAATGGAGTGATAAAAAAATAACAAAAGTTTTTATATCGTTAATAACGGCAACGCGTAGCCTTTAAGTAAGTTAATATCACAGAACATTGCGGTTTTGATCATACCAGCACTAATGCACAGGATCCTATCAAAACTTTGCAGCAAAGCGTGATTGGGCGAGAGTAGCACTAGGATGTGTGACCTCTTGGGAAGCCTTCGTGTTGCACCCCTCTTTTTAAGACACATAGTTTTTATCCCGCCCCCAAAACCGTAAGTATCAGACGTTTTTCTGTAAGATTTATTTATTTTTCCATATCTCGTGAATGGAGCGATAAAAAAATAACAAAATTTTTCATATCGTTAATAACGACAACGTGTAGCCTTTAAGTAAGTTAATCGCAATAAACAGTGTGGGTGCGATCAAACCAGAACTAATGCATCGGATCCCATCAAAACTTCGCAGTAAAGCATGCTTGGGCAATAATAGTACTAGGATGGGTGACCTCTTGGGTACTCATTGGGTTGCTCCCATTTTTTAAGATACATAGTTTTCTCCATCGTCCCCAAAATTGTAAGTATCTGGACTTTTTTTGTAAGATTTAGTTATTTTTTCAAATCTCGGGAATATAGTAATAAAAAAATAATAATAGTATTTATACCGTTAATAACGGCAACGCGAAGCCTTTAAGTGAGTTAATCGCGCAAAACATGGCGGGTGCGATCATACTAGCACTAATGCACCGGATCCCTTCATAACTCCGCAGAAAAGCGTGCTTGGGCGAGAGTAGTACTAGGATGGGTGACCTTCGGAGAAGTCCTCGTGTTGCACCCCTCTTTTTAAAACAAATAGTTTTCACCCTACCCCCAAAACCGTAAGTATTTGGACGTTTTTCTATAAGAATTAATTTTTTTTTAAATCTTGAGAATGGAGCGATAAAAAAATAACCAAAGTTTTTATACCGTTAAAAACGGCAACGCGTAGCATTTAAGTAAGTTAATCATTCAAAACATTTTTGGTGCGATCATACCAGTACTAATGCACCGAATTCCATCAGAGCTTCGCAGTAAAGCGTGCTTGGGCAGTAGTAGTACTAGGATGGGTGACCTCCTGGGTAGTCCATGGGTTGCTCCTCTCTTTTTAAGACATAGTTTTCTCCCCCGCCCCCAAAACCGTAAGTATATGGACATTTTTTGCAAGATTTAATTACTTTTTCAAATCTCGGGAATAGAGCAATAAAAAATAATAACAATTTTTATACCGTTAATGACGGCAACGCGTAGCCTTTAAGTAAGTTAATTATGTAAAATATGGCGTATGCGATCATACCAGCGCTAATGCAATGGATCCCATCAGAACTCTACAGTAAAGCATGCTTGGGCGAGAGTAGTACTAGGATGCGTAACCCCCTCTTCGTGTTGCACCTTTCTTTTTAAGCACATAGTTTTCAACTCGCCCCTAAATTCGTAAGTATCGGGACGTTTTTCTGTAAGATTTAATTATTTTTTTTCAAATCTCGGGAATGGAGTGATAAAAAAACAACAAAATTTTTTGTACCGTTAATAACGGCAACGCGTAGCCTTAATGTAAGTTAATCGCGCAAAATATGGTGGGTGCGTTCATACTATCACTAATGCACCGGATCCCTTCGTAACTCCGTAGTAAAGCGTGCTTGGGCAAGAGTACTACAAGGATGGGTGACCTTCTTAGAAGTCCTCGTGTTTCACCCCTCTTTTTAAGACACATGGTTTTAACCCCCGCCCCCAAAACCGTAAGTATTGGGACGTTTTTCTGTAAGAATTAATTATTTTTTAAAAATCTTAGGAATGGAGCGATTAAAAAATAACCAAAGTTTTTATACCGTTAAAAACGGCAACACGTAGCCTTTAAGTAAGCTAATCGCGCAAAACATTTTTGGTGCGATCATACCAGCATTAATGCACCGGATCCCATCAGAACTTCACAGTAAAGCGTGCTTGTGCGTAGTAGTACTAGGATGGGTGGCCTCCTAGGTAGTCCTTGGGTTGCTCCCCTCTTTTTAAGACACATGGTTTTCTCTCCAGCCCCTAAAACCATAAGTATCGGAACATTTTTTGTAAGATTTAATTATTTTTTCAAATCTCGGGAATAGAGGGATAAAAAAATAACAACAGTTTTTATACCGTTAATAACGGCAACGCATAGCCTTTAAGTAAGTTAATCGCGCAAAACATGGCGGGTGCGATCATACCAGCACTAATGCACCGGATCCTATTAGAACTCTATAGTAAAGCGTGCTTGTTCGAGAGCAATACTAGGATGGTTGACCTCTTGGGAAGTCCTTGTGTTGCACTACTCTTTTTAAGACACATAGTTTTTCCCCCGCCCCCAAAACCGTAAGTATAGGGAAGATTTTCTTTAAGATTTAATTATTTTTTGAAATCTCGGGAATGTAGCAATAAAAAATAACAGAAGTTTATATACCGTTAATAACAGGAACGAGTAGCCTTTAAGTAAGTTATTCGCGTAAATCATGAAGGGTGCGATCATATCAGCACTAATGCATCGGATCCCATTAGAACTTCATAGTAAAGCGTGCTTTGGCGAGAGTAGTACTAGGATGGGTGAACTCTTGGGAAGTCCTCGTGTTGCACCTTTCTTTTTAAGACAAATAGTTTTCACCCCGCCCCCAAAACCGTATATATCGGGACATTTTTTTGCAAGATTTAATTATTTTTTCAAATCTCAAAATAGAGAGATAAAAAATAACAAAAGTTTTTATACCGTTAGTAATGACAATGCGTAGCCTTTAAGTAAGTTAATCGCGCAAAACATGGCGTGTGCGATCATAATAGCACTAATGCATCGAATCCCATTAGAACTCCGTAGTATAGCGTGCGTGGGCGAGAGTGGTACTAGGATAGGTGACCTCTTGGGAAGTCCTCGTGTTGCACTCTCTTTTTAAGACACTTAGTTTTCACCCCCGCCCCCAAAACCGTAAGTATCGGGACATTTTTCTATAAGATTTAATTATTTTTTTCAAATCTTAGGATGAAGCGATAAAAAATAAACAAAGTTTTTATACCGTTAATAACGGCAACGCGTAGCCTTTTAGTAAGTTAATCGCGCAAAACATTTCTGGTACGATCATACCAGCACTAATGCACCGGATCCCATCAGTACTTCGCAGTAAAGCGTGCTAGTGCGATAGTAGCACTAGGTTGGGTGACCTCCTGGTTGTCCTCGGGTTGCTCCCCTCTTTTTAAGACACATAGTTTTCTCTTCTGCCCCCAAAACCGTAAGTATCGGGACGTTATTCTGTAAGATTTAATTATTTTTTCAAATCTCGGGAATGGAGGGATAAAAACAAAAATGTTTTTACACCGTTAATAACGGCAACGCGTAGCCTTAATGTAAGTTAATCGTGCAAAACATGGCATGTGCGATCATACTAGCCCTAAAACACTAGATCCCATTAGAACTCCGCAGTAAAGGGTGCTTGGGCGAGAGTAATACTAGGATGGGTGACTTCCTGAGAATACCTCGTGTTGCACCCCTCTTTTTAAGACACATAGTTTTCGCCCCGCCCCCAAAACCATAAGTATTGGGACGTTTTTCTGTAAGAATTAATTATTTTTTTAAAATCTCGAGAATGGTGCGATTAAAAAATAACCAAACTTTTTACACCGTTAATAACGGCAACGCGTAACCTTTAAGTAAGTTAATCGTGCAAAACATTGCTGGTGCGATCATACCAGCACTAATGCACCGGATCCCATCAGAACTCTGCAGTAAAACGTGTTGGTGCGATAGTTGTACTAGGATGGGTGACCTCCTGGGTTGTCCTCGGGTTGCTCCCCTCTTTTTAAGACACATAGTTTTCTATCACGCCCCCAAAACTGTAAGTATATGGATTTTTTTTGTAAGATTTAATTATTTTTTCAAATCTCGGAAATAGAGCGATAAAGAAACAACAGTTTTTATGTCGTTAATAACGGCAAAGCGTAGCCTTTAAGTAAGTTAATCGCGCAAAACATGGCGGGTTGCCATCATACCAGCACTAATGCACCGGATCCTATCAGAACTCTGTAGTAAAGCGTGCTTGTTCGAGAGCAGTACTCGAATTGTTGACCTCTTGGGAAGTCCTTATGTTGCACCACTTTTTTAAGACACATAGTTTTTCCCACGCCCCCAAAACCGTAAGTATCAGGAAGTTTTTCTTTAAGATTTAATTATTTTTTGAAATCTCAGTAATAGAGCTATAAAAAAATAACTAAAGTTTATATACCGTTAATAACGGCAACGAGAAGCCTTTAAGTAAGTTATTCGCATAAAACATAAAGGGTGCGATCGTACCAGCACTCATGCACCGGATCCTATTAGAACTTCGTAGTTAAGCGTGCTTGGGCGAGAGTAGTACTAGGATGGGTGACCTCTTGGGAAGTACTCGTGTTGCACCTCTCTTTTTAAGACAAATAGTTTTCACCCCGCCCCCCAAAATCACATGTATTAGGACGTTTTTTTTTTTGCAAGATTTAATTATTTTTTTCAAATCTCGGGAATGGAGCGATAAAAATAACAAAAGTTTTTGTACCGTTAATAATGCCAACGCATAACCATTAAGTAAGTTAATCGCGCAAAACATGGCGTGTGCGATCATACTAGCACTAATGCTTCGGATTCAATTAGAACTGCACAGTATAGCATGCTTGGGCGAGAGTAGTACTAGGATGGGTGACCTCTTGGGAAGTCCTCGTGTTGCACTCTCTTTTCAAGACACTTAGTTTTCACCCCCGCCCCTAAAACCGTAAGTATCGGGACATTTTTCTATAAGATATAATTGTTTTTTTCAAATCTCGGGAATGGAGCGATAAGAAAAAACCAAAGTTTTTATACCGTTAATAACGGCAACGCGTAGCATTTAAGTAAGTTAATCACGCAAAACATTTCTCGTGCGATCATACCAGCATTAACACATCGGATCCCATCAGAACTTCGCAGTAAAGTGTGCTGGTGCGATAGTAGTACTAGGTTAGGTGACCTCCTGGGTTGTCCTTGGTTTGCTCCCCACTTTTTAAGACACATAGTGTTCTCTCCCGCCCCCAAAATCGTAATTATCGGGGTGTTTTTTTATAAGATTTAATTATTTTTTCAAATATCGGGAATAGAGCGATAAAAAATAACAACAGTTTTTTTATACCGTTAATAACGGCAACGCGTAGCTTTTTAGTAACTTAATCACGCAAAACATGGCAGGTGCGACCATACCAGCACTAATGCATCAGAACCTATCAGAACTCTGTAGTAAAGCGTGCTTGTTCGAGAGGAGTACTAGGATGGTTGACCTCTTGTGAAGTCTTCGTGATGCACCCCTCTTTTTAAGACACATAGTTTTCTCCATGTCCCCAAAATTGTAAGTATCGGGACGTTGTTCTATAAGATTTAATTATTTTTTGATATCTCGAGAATGGAGCTATAAAAAAATAACAGAAGTTTATATACCATTAATAACGGCAACGAGTAGCCTTTAAGTAAGTTATTCACGTAAAACATGGCGGGTGTGATCGTACCAGCACTAATGCATCAAATACCATCAGAACTCCGAAGTAAAGTGTGATTGGGCGAGAGTAGTACTAGGATGGATGACCTTCTGGGAAGTCCTCTTGTTGCACCTCTCTTTTTAAGAAACATAGTTTTCACCCTGCCCCCAAAACTGTATATATTGGGGACATTTTTCTATAAAAATAAATTATTTTTTCAAATCTCGATAGTGGAGCGATAAAAAAATAACAAAAGTTTTTATACCGTTAATAACGGCAACGCGTAGCCTTTAAGTAAGTTAATCACAGAAAACATGGCATGTGTGATCATACTAGCACTAATGCACCGGATCCCATTAGAACTCCGCAGTAAAGCGTGCTTGGGAGAAAGTAGTACTAGGATTGGTGACCTCCTGGGAAGTCCTCGTGTTGCACTCTCTTTTTAAGACACATAGTCTTCACCCCCGCCTCGAAAATCATAAGTATAGGGACGTTTTTCTGTAAGATTTAATTTTTTTTCAAATATCGACAATGGAGCAATAAAAATAACAACAGTTTATATACTTTTAATAACGGCAACGTGTAGCCTTTAAGTAAGTTAATCGCGCAAAACATTGCGGGTGCGATCATACCAGCACTAATGCACCAGATCCCATCAGAACTTCGCAGTAAAATGTGCTGGGGCGATAGTAGTACTGGATGGGTGGTAATCCTCGGGTTGCTCCCCTGTTTTTAAGACACATAGTTTTCTCTCCCACCACCAAAACTGTAAGTATCGGGACATTTTTTTAAAAGATGTAATTAGTTTTTCAAATCTAAGGAATAGAGCGATAAAAAATAACAACAGTTTTGATACCGTTAATAACGACAACGCGTAGCTTTTAAGTAAGCTAATCGCGCAAAACAAGGCAGGTGCGATCATACCAGCACTAACGCACCGGATCCGATCATGACCACTAAGTAAATCATTTTTGGTCGAGAGCAGTACAAGGATGGGTGACCTCTTGGGAAGTCCTTGTGTTGCACCACTCCATTTAAGATACATAGTTTTTCCCCGCCCCCAAAACTGTAAGTATCGCGACGTTTTTCTTTAAGATTTAATTATTTATTGAAATCTCGAGAATGGAGCTAAAAATAACATAAGTTTATATATCGTTAATAACGGAAACGAGTAGCATTTAAGTAAGTTATTCGCGTAAAACATGGCGGGTGCGATCATACCAGCACTAATGCACCGGATCCCATCAGAACTCAGCAGTAAAGCTTGCTTGGGCGAGAGTAGTACTAGGATGGTTTACCTCCTGGGAAGTCCTAGTGTTTCACCCCTCTTTTTAAGACACATAGTTTTCTCCCCCGCCCCCAAAAGCGTAAGTATCGAGATATTTTTTTGTAAGATTTAATTATTTTTACCAAATCTTGGGAATGGAGCGATAAAAAAATAACAAAAGTTCTTATACCGTTTATAACGGTAACGCGTTACCTTTAAGTAAGTTAATCACGCAAAACATGGTGGGTACGATCATACCAGTATTAATGCCCCGGATCCCATTAGAACTCCGCAGTAAAGAGTGTTTGGGCGAGAGTAGTACTAGGATGGGTGACCTCCTGGGAAGTCATCGTGTTGCACCCTTTTTTATGAAAAATAGTTTTCTCCTCCGCCCCCAAAACCGTAAGTATAGGGAAGTTTTTCTTTAAGATTTAATTATTTTTTGAAATCTCGGGAATGGAGCTATAAAAAATAACAGAAGTTTACATACCGTTAATAACGGCAAGGAGAAGCCTTTATGTAAGTTATTTGCGTAAAACATGAAGGGTGCGATCGAACCAACACTAATACACCGGATCCAATCAGAACTCTATAGTAAAGCGTGCTTGGGCGAGAGTAGTACTAGGATGTGTTACCTCTTAGGAAGTACTCGTGTTGCACATATCTTTTTAAGACAAATAGTTTTCACCCCGCCCCCAAAATCGTATGTATCAGGACGTTTTTTTGCAAGATTTAATTATTTTTTCAAATCTTGGGAATGGAGCGATAAAAAATAACAAAAGTTTTTATACCGTTAATAATGGCAACGCGTAGCCTTTAAGTAAGTTAATCGCGCAAAACATGGCGTGTGCGATCATACTAGCACTAATGCATCAAATCCCATTAGAACTCCACAGTATAGCGTGCTTGGGCGAGAGTAGTACTAGGATGGGTGACCTCTTGGGAAGTCCTCGTGTTGCACTCTCTTTTTAAGACACTTAGTTTTCACCCCCCGTCCCCAAAACCGTAAGTATCGGGACATTTTTCTATAAGATATAATTGTTTTTTTCAAATCTAGGGAATGAAGTGATAAATAAAATAACCAAAGTTTTTATACCGTTAATAACGACAACGCATAGCCTTTAAGTAAGTTAATCGCGCAAAACATTTCTAGTGCGATCATACAACACTAATGCACCGGATCCCATCAGAACTCCGTAGTAAAACGTGCTGGTGCGATAGTAGTACTAGGATGGGTAACCTCGGGTTGCTCCCCTCTTTTTAAGACACATAGTTTTCTCTCTAGTTCCCAAAACCATAAGTATCGGGATGGTTTTTTGTAAGATTTAATTATATTTTTCAAATCTCGGGAATAGAGCGATAAAAAAATAACAACATTTTTAATACCGTTAATAACGGCAACACGTAGCTTTTAAGTAAGTTAATCGTGCAAAACATGGCGGGTGCGATCATACCAGCACTAATGCATCGGATCCTATCATAACTCTGTAGTAAAGCGTGCTTGTTTAAGAGCAGTACTAGGATGGTTGACCTCTTGGGAAGTCCTTGTATTGCACCACTCTTTTTAAAACACGTAGTTTTTCCCCCGCCCCCAAAGCCGTAAGTATCGGGAAGTTTTTCTTTAAGATTTAATTATTTTTTAAAATCTTGGGAATGGAGCTATAAAAAAATTTTTTTTATAATTTTTATATACCAACACGTAAAGTAAGTTAATCGCAAAACATGACGGAAAGCGATCAAATTTGCGTAAAAGTACTAATTGATTTTTTCACCCCTTTTTTAAGACACATAGTTTTCTTCCCGATAAAAGAATAACAAAAGTTTTTGTAAGATTTAATTATTTTTTTCAAATTTCGGGAATGGAGCGATAAAAAAATAACAAATATTTTTATATCGTTAAAAATCGCAACACGTAGTCTTTAAGTAAGTTAATCGCGCACAACATGGCCAGCGTGATCATACCAGCACTAACGCATCGGATCCCATTAGAACTCCGCAGTAAAGCGTTCTTAGTCGAGAGTAGTACTAGGATGGGTGACCTCTTAGGAAGTCCTCGTGTTACACCCCTCTTTTTAAGACACATAGTTTTCTCCCCCTTCCCCAAAACCGGAAGTATCGAGACATTTTTCTGTAAGATTTAATTATTTTTTTCAAATCTCGAGAATAGAGCGATAAAAATAACAAAAGTTCTTATACCGTTAATAACAGCAACGCGTAGTCTTTAAGTAAGTTAATCGCGCAAAACATGGCGGTGCGATCATACCAAAGATTAATGCACTATCGAATCCCATCAAAACTCACAAAAAAACGTGTTTTTGGATGAGTAGTACTAGGATGGGTGACCTCCTGGGAAGTCCTCGTGTTGCACCCGTCTTTTTAAGACACATGGTTTTCTCCCTCGCAACCAAAACCATAAGTGTCGTGACGTTTTTCTGTAAGGTTTAATATTTTTTTCAAATTTCAAGAATGGAGCGATAAAAAAATAACAAAAGTTTTTATACCGTTAATAACGGCAACGCGTAACCTTTAAGTAAGTTAATCGCCCAAAACATGGTGGGTGCGATCATACCAACACTAATGCACCGGATCCCATCAGAACTCTGAAGTAAATTGTGCTTGGGCGAGAGTAGTACTAGGATGGTTGACCTCATGGGAAGTCCTCGTTTTGTACCCCTCTTTTTTTTCTCCCCCGCCCCAACATAGTTTTCTCCCCCCAAAAAAATAAAATAAGTATCGAGACGCTTTTCTCTAATAAGATTAAATTATTTTTTCAAATTTAATCGAATGGAGCGATAAAAAAAAACAAATATTTTTATATCGTTAATAATAATAACAACGCGTAGCCTTTAAGTAAGTTAATCGCAAAAAACATGGTTTTCTCCCCCCCCAAAACCATCATACGAGACGCAAGATTAGTTTTTTCAAATTTGGATCCCATCAAAATAACAAAAGTTTTATATTGTTAATAAAGCTTGCTTGGGCGAGAGTAGTACATGGATGGTTGACCTCCTGGGAAGTCTTCGTGTTGTACCCCTCTTTTTAAGACACTTAGTTTTCTTCCCGCCACCAAAACCGTAAGTATCGGGACGTTTTTCTGTAAGATTTAATTATTTTTTTCAAATTTCAGGAATGGAGCGATAAAAAAATCAAAAGTTTTTATATCGTTAATAATTGTAACACGTAACCTTTAAGTAAGTTAATTGCGCAGTACATGGCGGGTGCGATCATAGCAACACTAATGCAATGGATCCCATCAGAACTCCGCAGTAAAGCGTGCTTGGGCGAGAGTAGTACTGGGATGGTTGACCTCCTGGGAAGTCCTCGAGTTGCACTTGTCTTTTTAAGACATATAGATTTCTTCCCCGCCCCCAAAACTATAATTATCGGGACGTTATTCTGTAAGATTTAATTATTTTTTAAATTTCAGGAATGGAGCGATAAAAAAAATAACAAAAATTTTTATATGGTTAATAATGGAAACACGTAGCCTTTAAGTAAGTTAATCGCGCAGATCATGACGAGTGCGATCATACCAAAACTAATGCACTGGATCCCATCAGAACTCCACAGTAAAGCGTACTTGGGCGAGAGTAGTTCTAGGATGGGTGACCTCTTGGGAGGTCCTAGTTTTGCACCCCACTTTTTAAGACACATAGTTTTCTCCCCCGGACCGAAACCGTAAGAATCGTGACGTTTTTCTGTAAGGTTTAATTATTTTATTCAAATTTAGGGCACGGATCGAAAAAAATAACAAAAGTTTTTATACCGTTAATAACGATAACGCGTAGCCTTTAAGTAAGTTAATCATCCAAAACATGGCGGGTGCGACCATAGTAGCACTATTGCACCGGATCCCATCAGAACTCCAAATTAAAGCTTGCTTGGGCGAGAGTAGTGCTAGGATGGTTGACCTCCTAGGAAGTCCTCGTTTTGCACCCTTCTTTTTAAGACACATAATTTTCTCCCTCGTAAGTATCAGATGTTTTTCTGTAAGATTTAATTATTTTTTACAAATCACGAGAATAGAGCGATAAAAACATAACAAAAGTAAGTTAATCGCAACACGTAGCCTTTAAGTAACAAATATTCTTATATCGTTTATAATCGCAACACGTAGCCTTTAAGTAAGTTAATTGCGCAAAACATAATGGGTGCGATCATACCAGTATTAATGCACCGGATCTCATCAAAACTCCGCAGTAAAGCCTGCTTGGGTGAGGGTTGTACTAGGATGGGTGACCTCCTCAGAAGTCCTTGTGTTGCACCCCTTTTTTTAAGACACATAGTTTTCTTCCCCGCCCCAAAACCGTAAGTATCGGGACGTTTTTCTGGAAAATTTAATTATTTTATTCAAATTTCGGGAAAGGAACAATAAAAAAATAACAAATATTTGTACATCGTTAATAATCGCAACACGTAGCCTTTAAGTAAGTTAATCGCGCAGAACATGGCAGGTGTGATCATACCAGCACTAATGCATCGGATCCCATCAGAACTCTGAAGTAAAGCGTTTCTGGGCGAGAGTTGTACTAGGATGGGTGACCTCCTGGGAAATCCTCGTGTTGCACCCCTCTTTTTAAGACACATAGTTTTCTCCCTCGCCCCAAAAACCGTAAGTATCATGACGTTTTTCTGTAAGGTTTAATTATTTTTTTCAAATTTCGGGAATAGAGTGTTAAAAAAATAAGAAAATTTTTTTATACCGTTAATAACGGCAACGCGTAGCCTTTAAGTAAGTTAATCGCCCAAAACATTGTGGGTGCGATCATACCATCACTAACGCACTGGATCCCATCAGAACTTCGAAGTAAAGCGTGCTTGGGCGAGAGTAGTACTATGATGGTTGACTTCCTGGAAGTCCTCATTTTGCACCTCTTTTTAAGACACATAATTTTCTCCCCTGCCCCAAAACTGTAAGTATTGGGACGTTTTTCTGTAAGATTTAATTATTTTTTTCAAATCTCGGGAATAGAGCGATAAAAAAATAACAAAAGTTCTTATACCATTAATAAATGCAACGCGTAGTCTTTAACTAAGTTAATCACGCAAAACATGGCGGGTGCGATCATACCAGCATTAATGCACTGGATCCCATCAGAACTCCGCAGTAAAGCGCGCTTGGGCGAGAGTAGTACTAGGATGGGTGTCTTCCTGGGAAGTCCTCGTGTTGCACCCTTCATTTTAAGACACATAGTTTTCTCCCCCGCCCCCAAAACTATAATTATCGAGATGTTTTTCTGTAAGATTTATTTTTTTTAAAATTTTAGGAATGGAGCGATAAAAAAATAACAACAGTTTTTATATCATTAATAATCGCAACACTTAGCCTTTAAGTAAGTTAATCGCGCAGAACATGGTGGGTGCGGACATACCAGCACTAATGCAATGGATCCCATCAAAACTTTGCCAAAAAGCATTATTGGGCGAGAATAGTACTAGATGGGTGAACTCCTGGAAGTCCTTGTGTAGCACCTGTCTTTTTAAGACCCATAGTTTTCTCCCCCGTCCCTAAAACTGTAATTATCGGGACGTTTTGCTACAAGATTTAATTATTTTTTTCAAATTTCGGGAATGAAGCGATAAAAAATATCAAATATTTTTATATTGTTAATAATGGCAACACGTAGCCTTTAAGTAAGTTAATCGCGCAGATCATGACTGGTGCGATCATACTAGCACTAATGCACTGGATCCCATCAGAACTTTGCAGTAAAGCCTGCTTGGGCGAGAGTAGTACTAGGATAGGTGAACTCCTGGGAAGTACTCGTGTTGCACCTCATTTTTAAGACACATAGGTTTCTCCCCAACCCCCAAAACTGTAAGTATCAAGACGTTTTTCTTTAAGGTTTAATTATTTTTTTCAAATTTCATGCTCGGAGCGATAAAAAAATAACAAAAGTTTTTATACTTTTAATAACGGCAACACGTAGCCTTTAAATAAGTTAATCGCCCAAAAAATGGTGGGTGCGATCATACCAGCACTAATGCACCGGAACACATCAAGGCTCCAAAGTAAAGCGTGCTTGGGCGATAGTAGTACTAATATGGGTGACCTCCTGGGAAGTTCTCGTGTTGTACCCCTCTTTTTAAGACACAGTTTTCTCCCCCGCCCCCAAAACCGTAAGTATCAGGACATTTTTGTGTAACATTTAATTTTTTTTCAAATCTCTAGAATGGAGCGATAAAAAAATAACAAATGTTTTTATACCGTTAATAACGGCAACGTGTAGGCTTTAAGTAAGTTAATCGTGCAAAACAAGGTGGGTGCGATCATACCAGCGTTAATGCACCGGATCCCATCAGAACTTCGCAGCAAAGCGTGTGTGGGCGAGAGTAGTACTAGGATGGGTGACCTCTTGGGAAGTCCTAGTGTTGCACCCATCTTTTTAAGGCACATAGTTTTCTCCCTCGCCCCCAAAACCGTAAGTATCGGGACGTTTTTCTGAAAGATTAAATTATTTTTTTCAAATTTCGGGCACGGAGCGATAAAAAAAGTAACAAAAGTTTTTATATTGTTAATAACGGCAACGCGTAGCATTTAAGTTAATCGCCCAAAACATGGTGGGTGCGATCATACTAGCACTAATGCATCGGACCCCATCAAAACTCCAAAGTAAAGTATGCTTGGGTGAGAGTAGTACTATGATGGGTGACCTCCTGGGAAGTTCTCATGATGCACCCCACTTTTTAAGACACATAGTTTTCTCCCCCGCCCCTAAAACTGTAAGAATCGGGACGTTTTTTGAAACATTTAAGTATTTTTTTAAATCTCGGGGATGTAGCGATAAAAAAATAACAAAAGTTTTTATACTGCTAATAACGGCAACGCGTAGCATTTAAGTAAGTTAATCGCCCAAAACATGGTGTGTGCGATCATACCAACACTAATGCACCGGATCCCATCAGAACTCCATAGTAAAGCATGCTTGGGCGAGAGAAGTACTAGGGTGGGTGACCTCCTAGTAAGTCTTCGTGTTGCACCCCTCTTTTTAAGACATAGTTTTCTCCCCCGCCCCCAAAATCGTAATTGGACAACGTCAACGTGTCGGCTTTAAGTAAGTTAATCGTGCAAAACAAGGTGGGTGCGACCATACCAGCGTTAATGCACCGGATCCCATCAGAACTTCGCAGCAAAGCGTGTGTGGGCGAGAGTAGTACTAGGATGGGTGACCTCTTGGGAAGTCCTAGTGTTGCACCCATCTTTTTAAGGCACATAGTTTTCTCCCTCGCCCCCAAAACCGTAAGTATCGGGACGTTTTTCTGAAAGATTAAATTATTTTTTTCAAATTTCGAGCACGGACCGATAAAAAATAACAAAAGTTTTTATATTGTTGATAACGGCAACGCGTAGCATTTAAGTTAATCACCCAAAACATGGTGGGTGCGATCATACCAGCACTAATGCATCGGATCCCATCAAAACTCCAAAGTAAAGTGTGCTTGGGCGAGAGTAGTACTATGATGGGTGATCTCCTGGGAAGTTCTCATGATGCACCCCACTTTTTAAGACACATAGTTTTCTCCCCCGCCCCTAAAACCGTAAGTATCGGGATGTTTTTCTGAAACATTTAAGTATTTTTTTCAAATCTCGGGGATGTAGCGATAAAAAATAACAAAAGTTTTTATACTGTTAATAACGGCAAAACGTAGCATTTAAGTAAGTTAATCGCCCAAAACATGGTGTGTGCGATCATACCACCACTAATGCACCGGATCCCATCAGAACTCCATAGTAAAGCGTGCTTGGGCGAGAGAAGTACTAGGGTGGGTGACCCCCTGGAAAGTCTTCGTGTTGCACCCCTCTTTTTAAGACACATAGTTTTCTCCCCCGCCCCCAAAATCGTAATTATCGGGACGTTTTTCTGTAAGGTTTAATTATTTTTTCAAATCTCAGGCACAGAGCAATAAAAAAATAACAAGTTTTTATACCGTTAATAACGGCAACGCGCAGCCTTTAAGAAAGTTAATCGCGCAAAACATGGCGGGTGCGATCATACCAGCACTAATATACCGGATCCCATCAGAACTCCGAAGTAAAGCGTGTTTGGGCGAGAGTAGTACTATGATGGGTTACCTCCTCGAAAGTCCTCGTGTTGCACCCCTCTTTTTAAGACACATAGTTTTCTCCCCTCCCCCAAAACCGTAAGTATCGGGACGTATTTGTGTAAGATTTAATTATTTTTTTCAAATCTCGGGAATGGAGTGATACAAAAATAACAAAAGTTTTTATACCGTTAATAACGGCAACACACAACCTTTAGGTAAGTTAATAGCGCAAAACATGGCGGGTGCGATCATACCAACATTAATGCACCGGATCCCATCAGAACTTCGAAGTAAAGTGTTCTTGGGCGAGAGTAGTACTTGGATGGGTGACCTCTTGGGAACTCCTCGTGTTGTATCGCTCTTTTTAAGACACATAGTTTTCTCCCCCGCCCCCAAATCCGTAAGTATCGTGACTTTTTTCAATAAGGTTTAATTATTTTTTTCAAATTTCAGGAACGGAGCGATGAAAAAATAACAAAAGTTTTTATACCGTTATTAACGGCAACGCATAGCCTTAAAGTAAGTTAATCGCCCAAAAACATGGCGGGTGCGATCATACCAGCACTAATGCACCGGATCCCATCAGAACTTCGAAGTAAAGCGTGCTTGGGCGGGAGTAGTACTAGGATTGTTGACCTCCTAGGAAGTCCTCGTTTTGCACCCCTCTTTTTAAGACACATAGTTTTCTCCCCCATCCCCAAAACCGTAAGTGTCGGGATGTTTTTCTGTAAGATTTAATTATTTTTTACAAATCTCAGGAATAGAGCGATAACAAACATAACAAAAGTTCTTATACCGTTAATAGCGCCAAAGCGTAGCCTTTAAGTAAGTTAATCGCCTAAAGCATGACGGGTGCGATCATAAAACCACTAATGCACTGGATCCTATCAGAACTCCGAAGTAAAGTGTGTCTGGGCGAGTGTAGTACTAGGATGGTTGACCTACTAGGAAATCCGCGTTTCACAACCCTCTTTTTAAGACACAGTTTTCTCCCCAGTCCCTAAAACAGTAATTATCGGGACGTTTTTCTGTAAGATTTAATTATTTTTTACAAATCTCGGGAATAGAGCGATAAAAAACATAACAAAAGTTTTTATACCATTAATAACGCCAACGTGTAGCCATTAAGTAAGTTAATCGCGCAAAACATGGTGGGTGCGATCATACCAGCACTATTGCACCGGATCCCATCAAAACTCCGCGGTAAAACGAGCTTGGGCGAGAGTAGAACTAGGATGGGTGACTTTCTGGGAAGTCCTCATGTTGCACCCTTCTTTTTTTTAAGACACATAGTTTTCTCCCCTGCCCTCAAAACCGTCGGGACATTTTTCTGTAAGATTTAATTATTTTTTTCAAATTTCGGGAATGGAGCGATAAAAAATAACAAAAGTTTTTATATCGTTAATAACGGGAACGCTTAGCCTTTAAGTAAGTTAATCGCGCAGAACATGGCGGGTGCCATCGTACCAGCATTAATACACCGAATCCCATCAGAACTCTGCAGTAATGTGTGCTTGGGCGAGAGTAGTACTAGGATGGGTGACCTCCTGGGTAGTCCTCGTGTTGCACCCTTGTTTTTAAGACACATAGTTCCCCCCCCCCCCCGCCCCTAAAACCGTAAGTATCGGGATGTTTTTCTATAAGGTTTAATTATTTTTTTTCAAATTTTGAGAACGGAGCGATATAAAATATCAAAAGTTTTTATACCGTTAATAACAACAACACATAACCTTTAAGTAAGTTAATCGCGCAAAACATGGCGGGTGCGATCATACCAGCACTAATGTATCAGATCCCATCAGAACTCCGAAGTAAAGCGTGCTTGGGCGAGATTAGTACTAGGATGGTTGACCTCCTGGAAAGTCCTCGTGTTGCACCCCTCTTTTTAAGACAGTTTTCTCCCCTGCCCCCAAAACCATAAGTATTGGGACGTTTTTCAATAATATTTAATTATTTTTTTCAAATTTCAGAAATGGAGCGATAAAAAAATAACAAATATTTTTATATCATTGATAATCGCAACATGTAGCCTTTAAGTAAGTTAATCGCGCAAAACATGGTCGGTGTGATCATACCAGCATTAATGCACCAGATCCCATCAGAGCTTCGCAGTAAAGCGTGCTTGGGATAGAGTAGTACTAGAATGGGTGAACTCCTGGGAAGCCATCGTGTTGTACCCCTTTTTTTAAGACACACAGTTTTCTCCCCGCCCTCAAAACCGTAAGTATCGGGACGTTTTTCTGTAAGATTTAATTATTTTTTTCAAATTTCGGGATTGGAGCAATATAAAATAACAAATATTTTTATATCAGTAATAATCGCAACATGTAGCCTTTAAGTAAGTTAATCGCGTAAAACATTGTCGGAGCGATCATACTAGCATTAATGCACCGGATCCTATCAGAAATCCGCAGTAAAGAGTGCTTGGGCGAGAGTAATACTAGGATGGGTGACCTCCTGGGAAGTCCTTGTGTTGCATCCCTCTTTTTAAGATACATAGTTTTCTCCCCCGCCCCCAAAAACGCGCCCCCAAAACCGTAAGTGTCGGGACGTTTTTCTGTAAGATTTAAATATTTTTTTTCAAATTTCGTGAATGGAGCGATAAAAAAATAACAAAAGTTTTTGTACCGTTAATAATGGCAACACGTAGCATTTAAGTAAGTTAATCGCGCAGAACATGACAGGTTCGATCATACCATCGCTAATGCATCGGATCCTATCAGATCTCTATTGTAAATCGTGCTTGGGCGGGAGTGGTACTATGATGGGTGACCTCCTAGGAAATCCTTCTGTGCACCCCTCTTTTTAAGACAAATAGATTTCTACCCCGCCCTCAAAACCGTAAGTATCGGGTTGTTTTTCTGTAAGATTTAATTATTTTTTTCAAATTTTGGGAAATGAGTGATAAAAAAATAACAAAAGTATTTTTACCATTAATAACGGCAAAGTGTTTCCATTAAGTAAGTTAATCACCCAAAACTTGGTTGGTGCGATCATACCAGAACTAATGCACCGGATCCCATCAGAACTCCGAAGTAAAGCGCGCTTGGGTAAGAGTAGTACTAGGATGGGTGACCTCTTGGGCAGTCCTCTTGTTGCACATCTCTATTTAAGACACATAGATATCTCCCTCGCCCCCAAAACCGTAAGTATTGGGACGTTTTTCTATAAGATTTAATTTTTTTTTCAAATTTCGAGAATGGAGCTTTAAAAAAATAACAAATATTTTTATATTGTTAATAATCGCAACACATATCATTCAAGTAAGTTAATCGCGCAAAACTTGACCGGTGCGATCATACTAGTATTAATGCACCGGATCCAATCAGAATTCCGCAATAAAGCGTACTTGGGTGAGAGTAGTACTAGGATGGGTGACCTCCTGGGAAATCCTCATGATGCACCCTTCTTTTTATGACACGTAGTTTTCTCCCCCGCCCCCAAAACTGTAAGTATCGAGACATTTTTCTGTAAGATTTAATTATTTTTTTCAATTTTTTATATCGTTAATAATGGCAACACGAAGACTTTAAGTAAGTTAATCGCACAGATCATTGAAGGTGCGATCATACCAGTACTAATGCACCGATCCAATCAAAACTCTGCAGTAAAGCGTGCTTGGGTGAGAGTAGTACTAGGATGGGTGACCACCTGGGAAGTCTTCATGTTGCACCTTTCTTTTTAAGACACATAGTTTCCCCCCCCCCAAACCGTAAGTATCGGGACGTTTTTCTGTAAGGTTTAATTATTTTTTCAAATTTCAGGAATGGAGCAATAAAAACAAACAAAAGTTGTTAGATCGTTAATAATCACAATACGTAGCCTTTAAGTAAGTTAATTGCGCAGAACATTGCGGGTGCGATCATAACAGCACTAATGCACCGGATCCTATCAGAATTCCACAGTAAAGCATGCTTGGGCGAGAGTAGTACTAGGATGGGCAACCTCTTGGGAAGTCCTCGTGTTGCACCCGTCTTTTTAAGACACATAGTTCTTGCACCCGTCTTTTTAAGACACATAGTTCTCTCCCCCGCCCCCAAAACCGTAAGTATCGTGACGTTTTTCTATAAGGTTCAATTATTTTTTTTCAAATTTCGGGAATGGAGCAATAAAAAAATAACAAATATTTTTATATCGTTAATAATCGCAACACGTAGCCTTTAAGTAAGTTAATCGCGCAAAACATGATCGGTGCGATCATACCAGCACTAATGCACTGGATCCCATCAGAACTCCGAAGTAAAGCGTGCTTAGGCGAGAGTAGTACTAGGATGGTTGACCTCTTGGGAAGTCCTTGTTTTGCACCCCACTTTTTAAGACACATAGTTTTCTCCCCCGTCCCCAAAACCGTAAGTATCGGGACATTTTTCTGTAAGAACTAATTATTTTTTACAAATCTTGGGAATAGAGTGGTAAAAAACATAACAAAAGTTCTTATACCGTTAATAACGCCAACGCGTAGCCTTTAAGTAAGTTAATCGCGCAAAATATGGTTGGTGCGACCATGACAGCATTAAAGCACCGGATCCCATCAAAACTCCACAGTAAAGGGTGTTTGGGCGAGAGTGGTGCTAGGATGGGTGACTTTCTGCGAAGTCCTCGTGCTGCACCCTTCTTTTTAGGACACATAGTTTTCTCCCCCGCCCCCAAAACCGTAAGTATCGGGACTTTTTTCTGTAAGATTTAATTATTTTTTTCAAATTTCGGGAATGGAGCGATAAAAAAATAACAAAAGTTTTTATATCATTATTAACAGCAACACTTAGCCTTTAAGTAAGTTAATCACGCAGAACATGGCGGGTGCGATCATACCAACAATAATGCACCGGATCCCATCAAAACTCTGCACTAATGCGTGCTTGGGCAAGAGTAGTACTAGGATGGGTGACCTTCTGGGTAGTCCTCGTGTTGCACCCTTCTTTTTAAGTCACATAGTTTTCTCCCCCGCCCCTAAAACCGTAAGTATCGGGATGTCTTTCCTTAAGATTTAATTATTTTTTTTCAAATTTCAGGAACGGGGCAATAAAAAATAACAACAGTTTTTATTTCGTTAGTAACGGCAACGCGTAGCCTTTAAGTAAGTTAATCGCGCAGAACATGGTGGGTGCGATCATACCAACACTAATGCACCAGATCCCATCAGAACACTGAAGTAAAGCGTGCTTAGGTGAGATTAGTACTAGGATGGGTGACCTCCTAGAAAGTCCTCGTGTTGCAGCCTTCTTTTTAAGACACATAGTTTTCTCCCCCGCCCCCAAAACTGTAAGTATAGTTTTTCTGTATGATTTAATTATTTTTTTCAAATTTCTGGAATGGAGCTATAAAAAATAAAAAAAGTTTTTATATCGTTAATAATCGAGACACATAGCCTTTAAGTAAGTTAATCGCGCAGAACATGGCGGGTGCGATCATACCATCACTAATGCATTGGATCGCCTTAAAACTCCGCAATAAACCATGCTTGGGCAAGAGTGGTACAAGGATGGGTGACCTCCTGGGAAGTCCTCGTGTTGCACCCGTCTTTTTAAGACACATAGTTTTCTCCCCCGCCCCCAAAACCATAAGTATCGTGACGTTTTTCTGTAAGGTTTAATTATTTTTTTCAAATTTCAGGAATGGAGAGATAAAAATAACAAAAGTTTTTATACCGTTAATAACAGCAATGCGTAGCCTTTAAGTAAGTTAGTCGCGCAAAACATAACGGGTGCGATCATACCAGCACTAGTGCATTGGATCGCCTCAGAACTCAGCAATAAAGCATGCTTGGGTGAGAGCGGTACTAGGATGGGTGACCTCCTAGGAAGTCCTCGTGTTGCACCCGTCTTTTTAAGACACATAGTTTTCTCCCCCGCCCCCAAAACCGTAAGTATCATGACGTTGTTCTGTAAGGTTTAATTATTTTTTTCAAATTTCAGGAACGGAGAGATAAAAAATATCAAAAGCTTTTATACCGTTAATAACGGCAATGCGTAGCCTTCAACTAAGTTAATCACGCAGAACATGGCAGGTGGTATCATACCAGCACTAATGCACCAGATCCCATCAGAACACCGAAGTAAAGTGTGCTTAGGCGATAGTAGTACTAGGATGGTTGACCTCCTGGGAAGTCCTCGTGTTGCACCCCTCTTTTTAAGACACATAGTTTTCTCCCCAAAATCCCAAACATGGCGGATTTAATTATTTTTTCAAATCTTGGATACTAAAAATAACAAAAAGTTTTTATTAATGCACCGGATCCCTTCAAAACTCCGAAGTAAAGCGTGCCTGTGCGAGAGTAGTACTAGGATGGGTGACCTCCTGGGTTGTCCTCGTGTTGTAGCCCGCTTTTTAAACACATAGTTTTCTCCCCCGCCTCCAAAACCGTAAGTATCGGGGTGTTCTTGTAAAAGATTTAATTATTTTTTTCAAATCTCGGGAATGGAGCGATAAAAAAATAAAAAAGTTTTTATACCGTTAATAACGGCAACACGTAGAATTTAAGTAAGTTAATCGCCCAAAACATGGTGGGTGCGATCATACCAACACTAATGCACCGGATCACATCAGAACTCCGAAGTAAAGTGTGCTTTGGCGAGAGTAGTACTAGGATGGGTGACTTTTTGGGAAGTCCTCGTGTTGTACCCGTCTTTCTAAGACACATAGTTCTCTCCCCCGCCCCTAAAACCGTACGTATCAGGACATTTTTCTGTAAGATTTAATTAATTGTTTCAGATTTCAGGAATGGAGCGATAAAAAATAACAAAAGTTTTTATATCGTTAATAACGGCAACGCTTAGCCTTTAAGTAAGTTAATCGCCCATAACATGGCGGGTGCGATCATACCAGCATTAATGCACCAGATTCCATCAGAACTCTGCAGTAATGCGTGCTTGGGCGAGAGTAGTACGAGGATGGGTGACCTTTTGGGTAGTCCTCGTGTTGCACCCTTCTTTTTAAGACACATAGTTTTCTCCCCCGCCCCTAAAACCCTAAGTATCGGGATGTTTTTCTGTAAGGTTTAATTTTTTTTTCAAATTTCGGGAACGGAGCGATAAAAAATAACAGAAGTTTTTATACCGTTAATAACGGCAACGTGTAGCCTTTAAGTAAGTTAATCGCGCAGAAAAAGGCGGGTGCGATCATACCAGCACTAATGCTCCAGATCCCATCAAAACTCCGAAGTAAAGCTTGCTTGGGCGAGATTAGTACCAGGATGGGTGACCTCCTGGAAAGTCCTCTTGTTGCACCCCTCTTTTTAAGACAAAGTTTTCTCACCCGCCCCCAAAACCGTAAGTATCGAGACATTTTTCTGTAATATTTAATTATTTTGTTCAAATTTCGGGAATGGAGCGATAAAAAAATAACAAATATTTTTATATCGTTAATAATCGCAACATTTAGCCTTTAAGTAAATTAATCGCACAAAACATGGTCGGTGCGAACATACTAGCACTAATGCACCAGATCCCATTTGAACTTCGCAGTAAAGCGTGGTTTGCCGAGAGTAGTACTAGAATGGGTGACCTCCTCGGAAGTCCTCGTGTTACACCCCTTTTTTTAAGACACATAGTTTTCTCCCCCGCCCCCAAAACCGTAAGTATCGGGACGTTTTTCTATAAGATTTAATTACTTTTTTCAAATTTCGGGAACTGAGCAATATAAAATAACAAATATTTTTATATCATTAATAATCGCAACACGTATCCTTTAAGTAAGTTAATCGCATAAAACATGGTCGGTGCGATCATACTTGCATTAATGCACCGGATCCCATCAGAACTCCGCAGTAAAGAGTGCTTGGGCGAGAGTAATACTAGGATGGGTGACCTCCTGGGAAGTCCTTGTGTTGCACCCCTCTTTTTAATAAATACATAGTTTTCTCCCCCGCCCCCAAAACCGTAAGTGTCGGGACTTTTTTCTGTAATATTTAATTATTTTTTTCAAATTTTGGGAATGGAGCGATAAAAAATAACAAAAGCTTTTATATCGTTAATAATGGAAAACAATAGACTTTAAGTAAGTTAAGCAGAACATGACAGATGCGATCATACCAGCACTAATGCACTGGATCCTATCAGATCTCTATTATAAAGCGTGCTTGGGCGTGAGTAGTACTAGGATAGGTGACCTCCTGGAAGTCCTTGTGTGCACCCCTCTTTTTAAGCCACATAGATTTCTACCCTGCCCCAAAATCGTAAGTATCGGGATGTTTTTCTGTAAGATTTAATTATTTTTTTCAAATTTCGAGAATGAAGCGATAAAAAAATAACAAAAGTATTTTTACCGTTAATAACGGCAAAGCGTTGCCTTTAAGTAAGTTAATCGCCCAAAACTTGGCCGGTGCGATCATCCCAGCACTAATGCACCGGATCCCATCAGAACTCTGAAGTAAAGCATGCTTGGGTGAGAATAGTACTAGGATGGGTGACCTCTGGGAAGTCCTCTTGTTGCACCCCTCTTTTTAAGACACATAGTTATCTCCCTCGCCCCCAAAATCGTAAGTATTGGGACGTTTTTCTATAAGATTTAATTACTTTTTTCAAATTTGGAGAATGTAGCGATAAAAATAACAAATATTTTTATATCGTTAATAATCGCAACACGTAGCCTTTAAGTAAGTTAATCGCGCAAAACATGATCGGTGCGATCATACTAGCATTAATGCATCGGATCCCATCAGAATTCCGCAGTAAAGTATGCTTGGGTGAGAGTAGTATTAGGATGGGTGACCTCTTAGGAAATCCTCGTTTTGCACCCCACTTTTTAAGACACAGTTTTCTCCCCCGTCCCAAAAACCGTAAGTATCGGGACATTTTTCTGTAAGAATTAATTATTTTTTTCAAATTTCGAGAATGGAGCGATGAAAAAATAAAAAATATTTTTATATCGTTAATAATCGCAACACGTAGCCTTTAAGTAAGTTAATCGCGCAAAACATGATCGGTGCGATCATACCAGCACTAATGCACCGGATCCCATCAGAACTCCGAAGTAAAGCGTGCTTGGGCGAGAGTAGTACTAGGATGGTTGACTTCTTGGAAATTGCTCATTTTGCACCCCACTTTTTAAGACACATAGTTTTCTCCCCCGTCCCCAAAACCGTAAGTATCAGGACATTTTTCTGTAAGAATTAATTTTTTTTACAAATCTCTCGAATAGAGCGATAAAAAACATAACAAAAGTTCTTATACCGTTAATAACGCCAACGCGTAACCTTTAAGTAAGTTAATCGCGCAAAATATGGTTGTTGCGATCATGCCAGCATTAAAGCACCAGATCCCATCAAAACTCCGCAGTAAAGCATGCTTGGGTGAGAATATTACTAGGATGGGTGACTTTTTGGGAAGTCCTCATGTTGCACCCTTTTTTTAGGACACATAGTTTTCTCCCCCGCCCCCAAAATCGTAAGTATCGAGACTTTTTCTGTAAGATTTAATTATTTTTTTTTTCAAATTTCGGGACGGAGCGATAAAAAAATAACAAAAGTTTTTATATCATTAATAACGGCAACGTTTAGCCTTTAAGTAAGTTAATCGCGCAAAACATGGTGGGTGCGATCATACCAGCATTAATGCACCGGATCCCATCAAAACTCTGCAATAATGTGTGCTTGGGGGAGAGTAGTACTAGGATGGGTGACCTTCTGGGATCTCCTCGTGTTGCACCCCTCTTTTTAAGACACATAGTTTTCTTCCCCGCTCCCAAAACCGTAAGTATCGGGACGTTTTTCTGTAAGGTTTCGGGCACGGGGCGATAAAAAATAACAAAAGTTTTTATACCGGTAATAACGGCAACGCGTTGACTTTAAGTAAGTTAATCGCCCAAAACATGGCGGGTGCAATCATACCAGCATTAATGCATCGGATCCCATCAGAACTCCAAAGTAAAGCGTGCTTGTGCGATAGTAGTACTAGGATGGGTGACCTCCTTGGAAGTCCTCGTATTGCACCTCTCTTTTTAAGAGACATAGTTTTCTCCCTCACCCCCAAAACCGTAAGTATCAGGACGTTTTCTATAAGATTTAATTATTTTTTTCAAATTTCAGGAACGAAGCGATAAAAAAATAACAAGAGTTTTTATGTCGTTAATAACAGCTACGCATAGCCTTTAAGAAAGTTAATCGCGCAAAACATGGCGGTTGCCATCTTACCAGCACTAATGCACCGGATCCCATCAGAACTCCAAAGTATAGCGTGCTTGGGCGAGAGTAGTACTAGGATGGGTGACCTCCTGGGAAGTCCTCGTGTTGCACCCTTTTTTGAAGACACATAGTTTTCTACCCCGCCCACAAAACCGTAAGTATTGGGACGTTTATATGTAAGGTTTAATTATTTTTTTCAAATTTCGGGAATGGGGCGATAAAAAAATAACAAAAGTTTTTATATCGTTAATAACGGCAACGCGAAGCCTTTAAGTAAGTTAATCGCGCAAAACACATAGTATGCTATCGTACCAACATTAATCCACCGAATCCCATCAGAACTCCTCAGTAAAGCGTGCTTGGGCGAGAGTAGTACTAGGATGGGTGACCTCATCGGAAGTCCTCGTGTTGCACCCCTTTTTTTAAGACACATAGTTTTCTCCCCCGCCCCCAAAACCGTAAGTATCGGGACGTTTTTTGTATGATTTAATTATTTTTTTCAAATCTCGGGAATGGAGCGATAAAAAATAACAAAAGTTTTTATATCGTTAATAATGGCATTACATAGCCTTTATGTAAGTTGATCGCGCAGAACATGGCTGGTGCGATTATACCAGAACTAATGCACCGGATCCCATCAGAACTCCGCAGTAAAGCGTGCTTGGGCGAGAGTAGTACTAGGATGGGTGACCTCCTAGGAAGTCCTCGTGTTGCACCCCTCTTTTTAAGACACATAGTTTTCTCCCCCGCCCCCAAAACTGTAAGCATCATGACGTTTTTCTGTGAGGTTTAATTATTTTTTTTCGAATTTCAGGAACGGAGCTATAAAAAAATAACAAAAGTTTTTATACCGTTAATAATGGCATCACGTAACCTTTAAGTAAGTTAATCGCGCAGAGTGCGATCATACCAGCACTAATGCATTGGATCCTATCACAACTCCGCAATAAAACGTGCTTGGGCGAGAGTAGTACTAGGATGGGTGACTTCCTGGGAAGTCCTTGTGTTGCATCCATCTTTTTAAGACACATAGTTTTCTCCCCCGCCCCTAAAACCGTAAGTGTCGGGAGCTTTTTCTGTAAGATTTAATTATTTTTTTTCAAATTTCAGGAATGGAGCGATAAAAAATAACAAAAGTTTTTTATCGTTAATAATCGCAACACGTAGCCTTTAATAAGTAATCGCGTTAAACATGGCGAACGATACCAGCACAATGCATGCCATCGGATCCCATAACTCCAGCACAAATGCAGAGTAGTACTAGGATGGGTGACCTCTCGAAAGTCCTCATGTTGCACCCTCTTTTTAAACCGTTTTCTCCCCCCCCCAAAACCGTAAGTATTAGGACGTTTTTCTATAATATTTAATTATTTTTTTCAAATTTTTGGAACGGAGTGAAAAAAAATAACACAAGTTTTTATACCGTTAATAATGACAACACGTAGACTTTAAGTAAGTTAATCGCCCAAAATATGGTGGGTGCGATCGTAGCAACACTAATGCTCTGGATCCCATCAGAACTTCGAAGTAAAGCGTGCTTGGGCGAGAGTAGTACTAGGATGGGTGACCTCCTAGGAAGTCCTCGTGGTGCACCCAACTTTTTAAGAAACATAGTTTTCTCCCCCGCCCCCAAAACCGTAAGTGTCGGGGCATTTTTCTGTAAGATTTAATTATTTTTTTTCAAATTTCAGGAATGGGGCGATAAAAAAATAACAAAAGTTTTTTATCGTTAATAATCGCAACACGTAGCCTTTAAGTAAGTTAATCTCGCAGAACATGGCGGCTGCCATCATACCAACACTAATGCACTGAATCCCATCAGAACTCTGCCGTATAACGTGCTTGGGTGAGAGTAGTACTAGGATGGGTGGCCTCTTGGGAAGTCCTAGTGTTGCACCCCTCTTTTTAAGACACAGTTTTCTACCCCGCCCACAAAACCGTATCCGGACGTTTTTCTATAAGGTTTAATTATTTTTTTTCAAATTTTGGAAATGGTAAAAAAAACAAAAGTTTTTAAAATAATAATGCGCAACGCCTTTAAGTAAGTTAATCCTTTAAGTAAAAAAATAACAAAATGTTTTTATACCAGCATTAATGCACCGATCCCATTAGAACTCCAAAGAAGTAAAGCGTGCTTGGGAGTTAGTAGTACTAGGATGGGTGACCTCCTAGGAAGTCCTCGTGTTGCACCCCTCTTTTTTTAAGACACATAGTTTTCTCCCCCCCCAAAAAACCGTAAGTATCGGGGATTTTTTTTTAGTAAGATTTAATTTTTTTTCAAATCTCTTAGGAATGGAGCGATAAAAAAAAAAAAAAAGTTTTATATATCAAATTAATAATGGCAACGTGTTTTTTAAGTAAGTTAATCGCTAAAACATGGCGACCATACCACAAGGATGCACCGATCCCATTAGAACTTGCACCCCTGCTTTTTACTAGGATGGGTGACCTCTTGGGATGTCCTCGTGTTGCACCCCTCTTTTTAAGACACATAGTTTTCTCCCCCGACCCCAAAACCGTAAGTATCGGGACGTTTTTTTGTAAGATTTAATTATTTTTTTCAAATTTCGGGAATGAAGCGATAAAAAAAAAACAAAAGTTTTTATATCGTTAATAATGGCAACACGTAGCCTTTAAGTAAGTTAATCGCGCAAAACATGGCGGGTGCGATCATACCAGCACTAATGCACCGGATCCCATCAGAACTCCATAGTAAAGCGTGCTTGGGCGAGAGTAGTACTAGGATGGGTGACCTCCTAGGAAGTCCTCTTGTTGCACATCTCTTCTTAAGACACAGTTTTCTCCCCGCCCCCAAAACCGTAAGTATCGGGACGTTTTTCTGTAATGTTTAATTATTTTTTTCCAAATTTCGGGAACAAAGCGATAAAAATAACAAAAGTTTTTATACCGTTACTAACGGCAACACATAGCCTTTAAGTAAGTTAATCGCGCAAAACATGATGGGTGCGATCATACCAGCACTAATGCACCAGATCCCATCAAAACTCCGCAGTAAAGCCTGCTTGGCGAGAGTAGTACTAGGATGTGTGACCTCTTGGGAAGTTCTTGTGTTGCACCCCTCTTTTTAAGACACCTAGTTTTCTCCCCCGCCCCAAAACCGTAAGTATCGGCACATTTTTCTGTAAGGTTTAATAATTTGTTTTCAAATTTCGGGAACGGAGCGATAAAAAAATAACAAATGTTTTTATACCGTTATTAATGGAAACGTGTAGCATTTAAGTAATCTAATCGTCCAAAACATGGCGGTGTGAGCTTACCAGCACTAATGCATCGGATCCTATAAGAACTTCGAAGTAAAGCGTGTTTGGGCAAGAGTAGTACTAGGATAGGTGACCTCCTGGGAAGTCCTCGTGTTGCACCCCTCTTTTTAAGACACATAGTTTTCTCCCCCGCCCTCAAAACCGTAAGTATCGAGACTTTTTTCTGTAAGATTAAATTATTTTTTCAAATCTCAGGAACGGAGCGATAAAAAAATAACAAAAGTTTTTATACCGTTAATAACGGTAACGCGTAGCCTTTAAGTAAGTTAATCGCGCAAAATCTGGCGGGTGCGATCATACCAGCATTAATGCACCGGATCCCATCAGAACTCCAAAGTAAAGCGTGCTTGTGCGAGAGTAGTACTAGGATGGGTGACCTCTTGGGAAGTGCTTTTGTTGCACCCATCTTTTTAAGACACATAGTTTCCCCCCCGCCCGCCCTCAAAACCGTAAGTATCGGGACCATTTTCTATAAGATTTAATTATTTTTTTCAAATCTCGGGAATGGAGCGATAAAAAAAAACAAAAATAAATTTATACTAGTTAATAATGGACAACGCGTAGCCTTTAAGTAAGTTAATCAAAACAAAAAACATGGCGGGTGTGATCATACCAAGATAATGCAAATCTCATCCCATTAGAACCCTATTTTTAAAGACACATAGTAGTACTAGGATGGGTGACCTCTTGAGAAAGTCTCGTGTTGCACCCCTTTTTTAAGACATATAGTTTTCTCCCCCCCCAAAAAAAAGTATTTCAAGACGTTTTTTTTTCTATAAGATTTAATTATTTTTTTTCAATTTCGAATATAGAGCGATAAAAAAATAACAAAAGTTTTTATACATCGTTAATAATGGCAACGCGTAGCCTTTAAGTTAGTTAATCGCGCAAAACATGGCGGTGCTATCATACCAAAGATTAATGCACCGAATCCCATTAGAACTCCACAAGAAAAGCATGCTTGGGAGTAGTACTAGGATGGGTGACCTCTTGGGAAGTCCTCGGTTGCACCCCTCTTTTTAAGACACATAGTTTTCTCCCCCCCCAAAACCGTAAGTATCGGGAAGTTTTTTTTTTTTTTCATAAGATTTAATTATTTTTTCAAATTTCGGGAATAGGATAAAAAAAAAATAAAAAATTTTATATATCGTTAATAATGGCAACACGTAGCCTTTAAGTAAGTTAAATCGCAAAAACATGGGATGGGTGTGATCCAACAAGCAATGCTAATGCACCGGATCCCATTAGAACTCCGCAGTAAAGCGTGCTTGGGCGAGAGTAGTACTAGGATGGGTGACCTCTTGGGAAGTCCTCATGTTGCACCCTTTTTATATATATAACATATATTTTTCTCCCCACCCCCAAAACCGTAAAGTATCGGGACGTTTTTTCTATAAGGTTTAATTATTTTTTTCAAATTTTAGGAATGGAGCGATAAAAAAATAACAAAAGTTTTTATACCGTTAATAATGGCAACGCGTAGCCTTTAAGTAAGTTAATCGCCCAAAACATGGTGGGTGCGATCATACCAGCACTAATGCACCGGATCCCATTAGAACTCCAAAGTAAAGCGTGCTTGGCGAGAGTAGTACTAGGATGGGTGACCTCCTGGGAAGTCCTCGTGTTGCACCCCTCTTTTTAAGACACATAGTTTTCTCCCCCGCCCCCAAAACCGTAAGTATCAGGACATTTTTTCTATAAGATTTAATTATTTTTTTCAAATTTCGGGAATGGAGCGATAAAAAAATAACAAAAGTTTTTATACCGTTAATAACGGCAACGCGTAGCCTTTAAGTAAGTTAATCGCGCAAAACATGGCGGGTGCGATCATACCAGCACTAATGCATCGGATCCCATCAGAACTCCGCAAGTAAAGCGTGCTTGGGCAGAGTAGTACTAGGATGGGTGACCTCTTGGGAAGTCCTCGTGTTGCACCCCTTTTTTTAGACACATAGTTTTCTCCCCCACCCACAAAACCGTAAGTATTTAATAATTTTTTTTTTTAATTTTTTTTCAAATCTCAGAATATAGCGATAAAAAAAAAAAACAAAATTTTTATATCGTTAATAATGGAAACGCGTAGCCTTTAAGTAAGTTAATCGTGCAAAACATGACGAGTGCGATCATACAAGCACTAATGCACGGATCCCATTAGAACTCCAAAGTAAAAAGCGTGCTTGGGCGAGCGAGTAGTACTAGGATGGGTGACCTCTCTGGGAAGTCTTCATGTTGCACCTCTCTTTTTAAGATACATAGTTTTCACCCCCGCCTCCAAAACCGTAAGTATTTTTCTATAAGATTTAATTATTTTTTTCAAATCTCGGGAATGGAGCGATAAAAAATAACAAAAGTTTTTATACCGTTAATAACGGCAACGCGTAGCCTTTAAGTAAGTTAATCGCGCAAAACATGGCGGGTGCGATCATACCAGCACTAATGCACCGGATCCCATTAGAACTCCACAGTAAAGCGTGCTTTTGAGAGTAGTACTAGGATGGGTGACCTCTTGGGAAGTCCTCGTGTTGCACCCCTCTTTTTAAGACACATAGTTTTCTCCCCCCCCCAAAACCGTAAGTATCGGGACATTTTCTATAAGATTTAATTATTTTTTCAAATCTCGAATGGAGCGATAAAAAATAACAAAAGTTTTTATACCGTTAATAACGACAACGCGTAGCCTTTAAGTAAGTTAATCGCAAAAAATGGCGGGCCACACCGGGAAGTCCTCATGTTGATCATACCAGCACTAATGCAGTTTTCGATCCCATCAACTTAAGTATCAGAAATTTTTCAAAGCGTGCTTAATTATTTTTTCAAATTTTTAGTACTAGGATGGGTGACCTCCTAGGGCAAGTCTCGTTTGCACCCCCTTTTTTTTAAGAACATAGTTTTCTACCCCGCCCCAAAACCGTCCCATATTCCACAAAGAAAAGCATGCGTTTTTTCCTAGGAAGTCCTCAAAACCGATTTAATTTTTTTTTTTAATTTTTTTCAAATTTCGGGAATATAGGATAAAAAAATAACAACAAATTTTATATATCGTTAATAATGGCAACACGTAGCCTTTAAGTAAGTTAAATGCGCCAAACAGGATAGGTGTGATCCAACAAGCACTAATGCACTGAATCCCATTAGAACTCTGTAGCAAAGCGTGCTTGGGCGAGAGTAGTATTAGGATGGGTGACCTCTTGGGAAGTACTCATATTGCACTCTTTTTATATATATATATAAGTCATATAGTTTTCTCCCCCGCCCCCAAAACCGTAAGTAACGGGACGTTTTTCTGTAAGATTTAATTATTTTTTTCAAATTCTGGGTACGGAGCGATAAAAAAATAACAAAATTTTTTATACCGTTAATAATGCCAACGCGTAGCCTTTAAGTAAGTTAATCGCCCAAAACATGGTGGGTGCCATCATACCAGCACTAATGCACTGGATCCCATTAGAACCCCAAAGTAAAGCGTGCTTGGCGAGAGTTGTACTAGGAAGGTTGACCTCCTCGGAAGTCCTCGTGTTGCACCCCTCTTTTTAAGACACATAGTTTTCTACCCCGCCCATACAACAGTAAGTATCAGCACATTTTTCTGTAAGGTTTAATTTTTTTTTCAAATTTCGGGAACGGAGCGATAACAAAATAACGAAAGTTTTTATACCGTTAATAATGGTAACGCGAAGCCTTTAAGTTAGTTAACCGCGCAAAACATGGCGGTTGCTATCGTACCAGCATTAATGCACCGAATCCCATCAGAACTCCACAGTAAAGCATGCTTGGGGAGAGTAATACTAAGATGGGTGACGTCCTGGAAAGTCCTGAAAACCGTAAGTATCGGGCCGTTTTTCTGTAAGATTTAATAATTTTTTTTCAAATTTCGGGAATATAGCGATAAAAAAATAACAACAAATTTTATATATCGTTAATAATGGAAACACGTAGCCTTTAAGTAAGTTAAACGCGCAAAACATGATGGGTGCGATCCAACAAGCACTAATGCACCGAATCCCATTAGAAGTCCGCAGCAAAGTGTGCTTGGGCGAGAGTAGTACTAGGATGGGGGACCTCCTGGGAAGTCTTCGTTATACTCCTTTTTTTAAGACATATAGTTTTCTCCCTCGCCCCCAAAACCGTAAGTATTGGGACGTTTTTCTGTAAGGTTTAATTATTTTTTTCAAATTTTGGGTACTGAGCGATCAAAAAATTACAAAAGTTTTTATACCGTTAATAACGCCAACGCGTAGCCTTTAAGTAAGTTAATCGCCCAAAACATGGTAGGTGCCATCATACCAGCACTAATGCACCGGATCCCATTAGAACCCCAAAGTAAAGCGTGCTTGGCGAGAGTTGTACTAGGATGGTTGACCTCCTAGGAAGTCCTCGTGTTGCACCCCTCTTTTTAAGACACATACTTTTCTCCCCCGCCCCCAAAACCGTAAGTATCGGGACAATTTTCTATAAGATTTAATATTTTTTTCAAATCTCGGGAATGAAGCGATAAAAAAATAACAAAAGTTCTTATACCGTTAATAACGACAACGCGTAGCCTTTAAGTAAGTTAATCACGCAAAACATAGTGGGTGCGATCATACCAGCATTAATGCATCGAATCCCATCAGAACTCGGCAGGAAAGTGTGCTTGGGCGAGAGTAGTACTAGGATGGGTGACCTCCTGTGAAGTTCTCGTGTTGCACCCTTCTTTTTAAGACACATAGTTTTCTACCCCGCCCACAAAATCGTAAGTATCGGGACGTTTTTCTGTAAGGTTTAATTATTTTTTTTTTCAAATTTCGTGAATGGAGCGATAAAAAAATAGCAAAAGTTTTTATATCGTTAATAATGGCAAAACGAAGCCTTTAAGTAAGTTAATCATGCAAAACACGGCGGGTGATATCGTACCAGCATTAATGCACCGAATCCCATCAGAACTCCGCAGTAAAGCGTGCTTGGGCGAGCGTAGTACTAGGATGGGTGATGTCATGGGATGTCCTTGTGTTGCACCCCTCTTTTTAAGACACATATTTTTATCCCCCGCCCCCAAAACCGTAAGTATCGGGACATTTTTCTATAAGATTTAATAATGTTTTTCAAACCTCGGGAATGAAGCGATAAAAAATAACAAAAGTTCTTATACCGTTAATAACGACAACGCATAGCCTTTAAGTAAGTTAATCACGCAAAACATGGTCGGTGTGATCATACCAGCACTTAATCTCCGGATCCCATTAGAACATTGCACTATAGCATGCTTGGGTGAGAGTAGTACTAGGAAGGGTGACCTCTTGAGAAGTCCTCGTGTTGCACCCCTCTTTTTAAGACACATAGTTTTCTATCCCGCCCATACAACCGTAAGTATCAGCACATTTTTCTGTAAGGTTTAATTTTTTTTTTCAAATTTCGGGAACGGAGCGATAACAAAAGTTTTTATACCGTTAATAATGGCAACGCGAAGCCTTTAAGTTAGTTAATCGCGCACAACATGGCGGTTGCTATCGTACCAGCATTAATGCACCGAATCCCATCAGAACTCCACAGTAAAGCATGCTTGGGCGAGAGTAATACTAAGATGGGTGATGTCCTGGGAAGTCCTGAAAACCGTAAGTATCGGGACGTTTTTCTGTAAGATTTAATAATTTTTTTTCAAATTTCAGGAATATAGCGATAAAAAAATAACAACAACTTATATACATCGTTAATAATGGAAACACGTAGCCTTTAAGTAAGTTAAACGCGCAAAACATGATGGGTGCGATCCAACAAGCACTAATGCACCGAATCCCATTAGAAGTTCGCAGCAAAGCATGCTTGGGCGAGAGTAGTACTAGGATGGGTGACCTCCTGGGGAAGTCTTCATGTTGCACTCCTCTTTTTATGACATATAGTTTTCTCCCCCGCCCCCAAAACCGTAAGTATCGGGACGTTTTTCTGTAAGGTTTAATTATTTTTTTCAAATTTTGGGTACGGAGCAATCAAAAAATAACAAAAGTTTTTATACCGTTAATAACGCCAACGCGTAGCCTTTAAGTAAGTTAATCGCCCAAAACATGGTGGGTGCCATCATACCAGCACTAATGCACCGGATCCCATTAGAACCCCAAAGTAAAGCGTGCTTGGCGAGAGTTGTACTAGGATGGTTGACCTCCTCGGAAGTCCTCGTGTTGCACCCCTCTTTTTAAGACACATATTTTTCTCCCCCGCCCCCAAAACCGTAAGTATCAGGACATTTTTTCTATAAGATTTAATAATTTTTTTTCAAATCTCGGGAATGAAGCGATAAAAAAATAACAAAAGTTCTTATACCGTTAATAACGACAACGCGTAGCCTTTAAGTAAGTTAATCACGCAAAACATAGTGGGTGCGATCATACCAGCATTAATGCATCGAATTCCATCAGAACTCCGCAGGAAAGCGTGCTTGGGCGAGAGTAGTACTAGGATGGGTGACCTCCTGTGAAGTTCTCGTGTTGTGCACCCCTCTTTTTAAGACACATAGTTTTCTACCCCACCCACAAAACCGTAAGTATCGGGATGTTTTTCTGTAAGGTTTAATTATTATTTTTTTCAAATTTCGTGAATGGAGCGATAAAAAAATAGCAAAAGTTTTTATATCGTTAATAACGGCAAAACGAAGCCTTTAAGTAAGTTAATCATGCAAAACACGGCGGGTGCTATCGTACCAGCATTAATGCACCGAATCCCATCAGAACTCCGCAGTAAAGCGTGCTTGGGCGATCGTAGTACTAGGATGGGTGATGTCATGGGATGTCCTTGTGTTGCACCCCTCTTTTGAAGACACATAGTTTTCTCCCCCTCCCCCAAAACCGTAAGTATCAGGACGTTTTTCTATAAGATTTAATAATGTTTTTCAAACCTCGGGAATGAAGCGATAAAAAATAACAAAAGTTCTTATACTGTTAATAACGACAACGCATAGCCTTTAAGTAAGTTAATCACGCAAAACATGGTGGGTGTGATCATACCAGCACTTAATCTCCGGATCTCATTAGAACATTGCACTATAGCATGCTTGGGTGAGAGTAGTACTAGGATGGGTGACCTCTTGAGAAGTCCTCGTGTTGCACCCCTCTTTTTATGACACATAGTTTTCTACCTCGCCCATACAACCGTAAGTATCAGCACATTTTTTGTAAGGTTTAATTATTTTTTTCAAATTCGGGAATGGAGCGATAACAAAATAACAAAAGTTTTTATACCGTTAATAATGGCAACACGAAGCCTTTAAGTTAGTTAATCGCGCACAACATGGCGGTTGCTATCGTACCAGCATTAATGCACCGAATCCCATCAGAACTCCACAGTAAAGCATGCTTGGGCGAGAGTAGTACTAAGATGGGTGACGTCCTGGGAAGTCCTGAAAACCGTAAGTATCCGGACGTTTTTCTATAAGATTTAATAATTTTTTTTCAAATTTCGGGAATATAGCGATAAAAAAATAACAACAAATTTTATATATCGTTAATAATGGAAACACGTAGCCTTTAAGTAAGTTAAACACGCAAAACATGATGGGTGCGATCCAACAAGCACTAATGCACCGAATCCCATTAGAAGTCCGCAGCAAAATGTGCTTGGGCGAGAGTAGTACTAGGATGGGTGACCTCCTGGGAAGTCCCCATGTTGCACTCTTCTTTTTAAGACATATAGTTTTCTCCCCCGCCCCCAAAACCGTAAGTATCGGGACGTTTTTCTATAAGGTTTATTTTTTTTCAAATTTTGGGTACGGAGCGATAAAAAAATAACAAAAGTTTTTATACCGTTAATAACGCCAACGCGTAGCCTTTAAGTAAGTTAATCGCCCAAAACATGGTGGGTGCCATCATACCAGCACTAATGCACCGGATCCCATTAGAACCCCAAAGTAAAGCGTGCTTGGTGAGAGTTGTACTAGGATGGTTGACCTCCTCGGAAGTCCTCGTGTTGCACCTCTCTTTTTAAGACACATACTTTTCTCCCCCGCCCCCAAAACCGTAAGTATCGGGACATTTTTCTATAAGATTTAATAAAAAATTTTCAAATCTCGGGAATGAAGCGATAAAAAAATAACAAAAGTTCTTATACCGTTAATAACGACAACGCATAGCCTTTAAGTAAGTTAATCACGCAAAACATGGTGGGTGCGATCATACCAGCATTAATGCACCGAATCCCATCAGAACTTCGCAAGAAAGCGTGCTTGGGCGAGAGTAGTACTAGGATGGGTGACCTCCTGTGAAGTTTTCGTGTTGCACCCCTCTTTTTAAGACACATAGTTTTCTACCCCGCCCACAAAACCGTATGTATCGGGACGTTTTTCTGTAAGGTTTAATTTTTTTTTTCAATTTTCGTGAATGTAGCGATAAAAAAATAGCAAAAGTTTTTATACCATTAATAACGGCAAAATGAAGCCTTTAAGTAAGTTAATCATGCAAAACACGGCGGGTGCTATCGTACCAGCATTAATGCACCGAATCCCATCAGAACACCGCAGTTAATCTCATACATCCATTTCACTCATCCAATGGTCATGGATTAGTGTAAAACTAGTTGAGTTTTACATAGTGTAATTAGATCCCATCCCTATATGGGTTAGGATCCACTTATACTATGTAAAACTCAACTAGTTTTACA
The DNA here is from genome assembly GCA_019671005.1 of Hibiscus mutabilis. Classification (NCBI taxonomy): domain Eukaryota; kingdom Viridiplantae; phylum Streptophyta; class Magnoliopsida; order Malvales; family Malvaceae; genus Hibiscus; species Hibiscus mutabilis. The sequence goes on from CM033712.1 coordinate 29,155,924, forward strand.
CTAATTCATGGCCACTAGATGAGTAAAATAGATGCATGAGATTAACTCCTTGCTTTTTTTTTTAACTTTCTTCATAAAAAATTAGGGTAAACTACATTGGTAGTCACCGAATTTTTAGGGTGCTTTCATTACGGTCACCAAATTTTTAAAACTTTTATTACAGTTATCTAAATTTTATATCGCTTTCATTACAATCATTGTCATTAGTTGCCATTAAAAACAATGACGTGGCATGTCATTTGTTCATTTTCTCTCTGTTCTCCGTAAACATGAGAACCGGTAAAAGTAGGACATTTCATCTCTTGATTACTGCTCATGGGAGATTATGTGTGCCTGTTTCCAAATTCAAAATTATAAATTCATGGATTTCTTTCATACATAAAATGACAGTGTTTCAGTTATGGAAATCCCATCTTAAGCACATGGGACTTTGAAAAAACAAGAAGACTTACCCAAGTAAACAGAACAAAAATGCTTGAAGCAAGTATTCAAATGAGCTTCCTCTTACAAGCTCACAATCTTCTAAAAATGTGAGTGGTAAATATGTGCATGTACTCTGAATAATCTCTTAAGAATCATCTTCACAACATCTTGAAAGTTCGGCGGAAATGATGTCTCCGTATTCGAAAATATTTCTTATTAACAATGACAAAAGCTTCTGTTTTTAAGTTCATTACTTGATTACATGATAGTCTACTAAGTTACTAACTCAGTTTTTGTGGGAAAATTGCTTCATCATCCCGCTGAGCTTCAATCCAGTTCATCAGATACTCAACAAATTTAGGAGTTGATACTTATATAGGCTTCTTTACAGTAACCCCATTAGCCCACCGATACTAGCATCTGCTGACGTTTATAGTTGTGTTAAAAACTTAAGATCTCTGTGTTTACGATGTAAAAATGGAGGAAACAGAGGATAAAGGAAACAAGAAATCCGAATATAATTTTATATCTTAAACCAATTCTTTAGAAAAAAAAAATCATAATTTAAGGTTTTGTGTGCATTGAGTGAGAGAGAAATTGAATTTTGAGAGAATCAGTGGTTCCAGATTAACCTGGTAATTTATGACCATGTAATAAAACTTTATTGTATTTTTAACATCAAAGAATAAGCATAAAAGAAATTCATGGCATTTACAGTTTTGAATTTGAAAACAAACACACATAATCTCCCTTGAGCATATTAATCAAGAGATGAAATGCCCTTTTCTTTTACCCATTTTATGTCCATAGAGAAAAGAGAGAGAAGAGGAAGAAAAGGAGAGAAAATGAAGAAATTACTTGCCACATCATCGTTGTTAACGACAGCTAACAGCAATGATTATAATACATGTAATATAAAAATTGGGTAGTCGTAATGAAAGTTTTAAAAGTTTAAGGAGCGTAATAAAAGCGTCTTAAATTCAGTGACTAACAAAGTAGTTTACCAAAAAATTACAATAACTTTGTTTTGATTTAATATATATATATATATATATATAATATTTTTATTAAAAATTACCCTAAATTCAGTGACTATTCCATGTCCATTGGATGAGTAAAATGGATGAATGAGATTAACAGTAAAAAATGTGAAGATTATCACTTGGAAAAAAGATAAGGAAACAATCTTAACCATTAATTACCATCATCCAACGGTCAAAAAACGTGTAAAAGTAATTGAGTTTTACACAATGTAAGTGGATCCTAACCCAAAAACAAATATATGTCATTCTTTGGTTTTTAGGAAAACAATGCATGTAGAATATATAATTATGGAAATAAGGTGGGTTAGAGATTATTTAGGGAATTACAACAGTTCCTATAGTGGAGGAGAAAATCTCGTGTGTTTCTGACAAGTTTTAAACAGATTTAGTATTTAGGTAGGCTATATTGGAGGTCACTCCATTATTTGTAAAGTTACAATTGAGTCATTCAATTATTAAAAAGAATATTAGATATTAATTTAATGAAAATATACTTGCCATCGCTTCGCTTCGTGCATGCTTATGCTTCATTATGTAGAAACAACTTATGTGTCATGTTTTAAACATGAATATTTTTTTTATAAATTTTCATAATAATAAAAATTGTTTAACAATTAGTAAATTTGTAAATAAGAACAAAATATTTAAAATTATTACAGAATTTGTACAACTTTTTTAATGAAAATACATAGACTTGGAGAGAATTTAAGAAACATGTTTAATACTAAAAATTCAGTAACTAAAAAAGTTTAATTATTAGTTTATTTTAAAATAAAAAGGGAAATATTGAACTCATTCAAAAATATGAAATTATTAAGAAAACTGAATAAGAATACGAAAACCTGAACTTTTTGTAGGAAATTATGTGGTAGTACTAACTAAAACCTGAATGTTTTGATTAATAATTTTAAATAGATTTCGATGAGTTTAATTTGAATGTAGATACTAATTACAAATCTAACATTAAATAATAATAATAATAATAATTATCTTTACATTTATAAATTTGTGTAATATGTTAATTAATAATTTTAAATGTATTCCAGTCTTAAGGAGGGTATACAAGTGATCTGAGAGAAGAAAATTGACCAAATTAATATATTTTTTGAATTATGACTAAATTGTTAGAATATATAAATTTGAGGACTAAAATTGTCAATATACTAAATCTTGTTATATGTTCGTTTGTATTTTAATGAGAGAATGACCTAATCGTAATTAAAATTTTAATGGAGTGACCCAATCAACATATTAATAATTGAGTGAACTCTAATGTAGTTTACCCTTAATATTTTAAGGATCTCATCATTGCTCTAGACAAGTTCTAATAGTTTTTTTTTTTCAACTACAAGTGGGAACCCGTCATGCGCTCCGAACAATTTTTTAATTGATTTTTTTACGCCAAAATTGTCCTATAATCTTAATGACTTCCTTTGATTTAGTTTTTTCTAAGTCCTTGCCGCTTACGTAGAAACTCTCAAAAATTTTGGCGATTGTTTCTGGTTAAAGTGAAACCGAACATATTTTAGCTATTTTTTGGGGGTTCTTTCGTAGATTTTACTATATGGAATTATATTATTTGTTATGTTTCAAATGAGGTGGTTAAGACTCCCTTATATAACTGTATAGGTTTGTTTGTTCTTGTCATATCGTTGGATGATAAAGGTGGTAATGTTAAGAATATGTTGCTTTGCTAGTCATTAGACGAACAAGACAACTAATTCTTGCTGCTGCTAAAATATGCGAACTCGTGAAGATTAAACGACGAGTCTCCTTAGCATTTTAAAAAGTAAATAAATCAAAGCAAGTACTTTACATAAGATAAAGTTTGATTTTTGGGTAATAGTAGAAAAGTTGACAGATAAGTCACTTTTATTACCACTTTACGGAACTATACATAAGATTTTCATCTCATAAACTCCTTATTCAATTTTTTCAAAGTCATTGGATCCTTTTCCTCATTCGAGAATCTGCTCCCCTCTTCCACTCTGTACTGAAGAGTAATTAGGACAAATTCAGTCACGTTTCGTTAAGATTATAAGATGATTTCACATAAAAAATCCAACTTGAAACTTGTTTGGAGCATATGACGAATTCTTATGTACTTGAGGAAAAAAATTATTGGAACTCATTTGAAGCAAATGACTAGATCCTTTAAATTATAAGGGAGTTAGGATTTGGGGTTAGTGAGCAAAATATAAATGTTTGAAAGTGGGAGGATAAATTTATAAATAGCTCAATTTAAGAAAAAAAAATTATATATTAGAACAAAGGTAAAAAAAATTGGGGCGGATGCAATTGCCCCTCCCCACCCTTAAGTAATTTCTTCCATGTCCCTTAAAACTCGTCAGGACACACGACGAGTTTTCCCTTGCTATAAAAATTGTGATAGTTCCCTAAATAATCCCAACCCACCCTATTTCCGTAAAAACACTCGTATTTTTATCATTAAGCTAATATATTTTTATTTTAATTAAATTGATACTACTAATTAATTCAAATGTCTTCTTATCTCTCCTTATAATAATTCTTGAAATTATTTCGAATTTCCAATGAGAAAATATTATTAGAAAATAATCTTTGCGATTATTTAGAAAATTTCTTTCATAAAAAACATTCTCTTGAAATTTTGATATTTTTTATGTGTTCATAAATTGAGTGATGCTCATACACCTAGCATATGTGAGTGTGAGAATAGTAAACATCTTTTGGTTGGAAGCGTAGATCTAAAAAAAAGTTTGGGTGGTACAAAACAATCCGAAGACTCATTAGGCGGTTTGCATCCATTATATGATATCATTGCGACAACAAAATTCTTAAATACGCATGTACTAAATTATAAATTATATTTATTGTATTAGATATCGCAATTGATCAGTTGTAAATATTTTTTTAAAGCTTCTTGTTAACCCCTAGATTTTGGGTGTGACAATCAATCTACTACTACGTCATTCGTGGGGGGAATTGGTCTAACAATGAAAAGTGAGATAAAAGGCAATGACTCCCCTAGGCAAAGGGGGACAGACAAGAAAGTTCCAGTTGAGAAAGATCCACGAAATAGTAACCCTGGACCGGTAACCTTTCGCCCAAATGAGAAGGGATGAATTATCAAACATGGCCTTGTTAACCCCTAAGGTTAGTTTATGTCCTCTTCGTTTTATTTATTTGTAGAGTTGATTTAAATAAATTTATCCTTTTTGTAGAAGAAAAGAATAAAGAAAATGGAATGATCTGAAATTCAAGAGCCAACTGAGATATGTTGGAAATTCGTACGCAAAACAACATAGTTAATACAATATCAACATAGAATCAGTGATATTTAAATTGGTTTGATATTGTAATGCACGAAGATTAAGGGCACTTGGGTCCTCCTCTCTTAGTCTTCCAGTTGTTGTAGCAAGGGCAGACTTGCTTGTTTCCGTAGGTGCCAGGCGGCACACACAAGCACTTGGCGCAGCACTTGTTGCAGAAGAACAGGCACGGCTTTTTGTACTGTGTCTTTGAACATCTTTCACTGCAGCGTGGCCCACACTCTGTTGCATTGCAATTTGAAATTCCAAATTAATTGGTTTCTTGCAAATAAATTAATTTCATTCCAAATTCATATTATTATTAGACTAGACTAGAGGAGCTTGTGTGTTTCACCTTGTGGAAGAAGGCTGCCTTGAGTGATTCCATGCTGGAAAATGCCAGAGGAAAATAAAATTACTCAATATTGTGAGAAAGCAGAAAAATAAAATTAGTATCCAATGGAGATGAATTCTGGGAAAACGATTCAGTTATGGAGGAAATATGTAGATTCCTTTCTTCTTCAGCAATATCCATTACCATTGTAAAGTTGTTGGCCGGTTGGGGCTGCGGAGATGGTGCCTCACTACTCATGTCATGACTGCTGCTCGCTGCCTGTGGTGGGGATTTGACCACACATCATGTTCATTAAGAGTCGTTTACAAAATTAGAATGTTAATCATCGAATTTATATTTGATATTATGATATGTCATCCTCCGATTTACTAACGGTAATGGACTATAAATTTGAAATAAGAAAGAATGCAAAAGGCTAAGAGAAAGGGGTGAAGCCTTACATTGTTTTGTGCTAGTAAAAGCAGCATGACAGCAAGAAAGATGGTCATAATACTTGGCTTCCCGGCCATTGGGTCTTGGTAATACAAATCTGCTAGAGAGAAACTGTGGTTGAAGTGAAGTCGGAGGAGAAAGGGAACTATTTATAGGCAGTTGGAAACTACCCCCATGCGGTGGAAGCTCTGTCTTATTCATCCAAAAGGGTCCCCATTTATGCTATACTTTGATAGACGTGTACCTGTTTTCTTTTTTAGGCTCATTCTCAGCATCAACATATATAATACGAATTACGTTGCATTACAATTCTAAGTACGATTACAATAAATACAGGAATATGAGCCATAGATTAAGATTGGAATGTCCAAATTTGATTCCCAACCATGTGAACCGAGGGCATTCATGAGAAGGACAAGACAACGACCCTTACACGTGAACTCACATGTCTCTGTTTGGTATTGTGTGATGAAAACGGGGTCCCAAAGTTCCAACAGACACAAACCAAAACAACAGAGAAGATGAAAAGGAACCACAGTCGTACACGTAGACAGACAAGTATCACTTGTCACTCCTAACTGTTTGTTTGTCGTTTGTTCTTTGATCTTCAGCCAAATCCCTTACCCTATCCGATCGTGACCTATGTTGCGCCGATACGGATACATATATAAATACGGATATAAAAATAATAACAAAAAATAATAATTTTTAAAATTACAGGGTACGAGTTAGTTAAGAGTACGGCAAATATAAAATAAATTTTATATTTTGAGAAAATGTAAAATCAAAAATTCATAAATAAAATTATGTGAGCATGCCATTTCACATACTTATATACTTATATTTGAATCATGTGAGTAAGAGAAAGTCGAAAATAACAAAAAAAACTAAAAAAGTGTAAGAAAATAGAAAAATAAGAAAAAAATAGAGAGATAAAATAGTAGAAAATATCCAAGCCGTATTTAATATATTTCTAGTACGGAGACGTATCGGTACGGCACTAAACTGCATCACCCGTGTTTTATAGCTCGTGAACCATATACAGTTACTGTTTTTTTTTGACTAAACATATGCTGTTTCTGTTTGGTCCTTAAATAGTTGATATTGGAAATTTAAGAAATATAAAAGCAGCATTTGTCTGTGCGTCTGCCTCAGCCGCCCATCCTGCCCATTCGATTAGGCCTTAGCTTCCTCTTTTCTGTTTATTTATTTATGTATATTTATAGTCTCGTGAACTATATGTGTGGTGGAGCTGAGCCTTCTGCCTATTTGTTTTTGTTTTAACAAATGTATGTTATATAAAATATTATTATTTATAAAAACTTGAATCGATATATCGTATTGAAAATTTTGAATTAAATGGTAACTAACCGTTCTGATAAAATTGCAAATGAGTTCAACTAGTGTAAATGAAGTTTTCATATTGTTTTCGATTTTCTTTATTTTTTCAGATTGCAAATGGATTCAACCAGTGTAATGAAATTGATAATTAGTCTATGTATTTTGTTAAACTTGCAAATAGTTTATGTATTTTAATTTTCCTAAACTTTTTAATTGCTTTAAACTTTGAAGACTTTTTTTTTATTATAGATTTCGAAGACTTTATTCGAATTCTTTAGTTGATATTTTTTAAGCTATTAAAATTAGTAGTAATATATTATTATTAGTAGTATATGTATGGTTAACAAAGTAATTGTACCGAATAAACCGATTAGCCATTTAAACAATAACTGATTTAAATAGGGTGATAACGATTCACCAAAATGTCAAACCGAGATTCTCTTTAATTATACCGACAAGTCGTTCCAGTACGGTTAACTGCTCGTGAACACACTAATATCACAAATGGTCTAGTTTGTGTGGCTATTTGAGAAAAATATAAAAAACAATTGCCCTTTTCTTTTTAACTTAGACTAGGAGCGAAAGTATAAAGGACTAGGGGCCACGACCTCCCAAATTTTGAAAAATTAAAATTTGACCTCTTATTTTTTTAAAAAAATAATTTGACTCCTCATGATTTTTAAAAATTTATATTAGACTTAAAAAATTTAAATATTAGTTTAAACCCCAAATTTTTAAAAAATGTAAGTTGATCCCAAATTCTTTACCCAAGTTCTGTCATCGATTTGGACCTCAACTCATAGATGTATCGATGTTAGTTTTACAAAATAAAGATTCAATGATTTCCAAGCCTAACTTGAGATTAAAGAAATAACTAATAATTTTAAACCAGTGAAGTGCACGAGATATTTGTTTCAATAAAAATACTTAATATATATTCAATAAAAAAATATATGTAATATGAATAAATTTAGAGATATACTTTGAGACACAAGTTTATGTAAAAAATATTACGCAACTCTCTCAAAATTTAAAATCTAAATTTCTAAACCTAAAACCCTAAATTCTAAACATAAACTATAAACCTTAAACTCTAACTTTAAATTTTAAATTCTAAACTCTATAACCTAAACCCATAAACTCTAAACCCTAAACTAATAGTATAAACCTTAAAATTAATAAGCTTGCATAAACTTTAATTTAAACAGTTTGTGTATCAAAGTTTGTTCAATAAACTTAATGATTTTTAAATAAAAACATCATTATAATGTCATGCTTTTGTAAAAAAAAATGTGTTGCTTGCATTATATAATATTTGGATTAATTGAAAAAATCTTAAAACTATACATTTTTTAGGGTAACGTTTAAAAAAAAAAAAGGAGTAACGTTTATTATGTTACCATTTTAGTGTTTGACTGTTAAAGTATGACACATGATGATATTATAATTTTAATTTTTTTAAAAAATAAAAAACTTAAAATTCATAATTTTATAAAAAAACTAAAATCCTGAAATTATAAAAAATTATTAATTCTAAAAAAACTAACTTTAAATGCACAAATCCCTAAATTTATATATTTCTACCGTCAAACCAATTGCCACCTCCCCCTTCCGTAGTCAAACACCACTATTGAATACCCCACTCATTCTTTGTCGAACCGCAAAAGCTTTCAATTGAGCAATGGATGATGACAACGGCATGGTGATAGACAGTGGCATAGGAGGAATTTTGGGTTAGGCATTTGGGGATTCTGAGGTGCTTTTGTGAATTTACTATTTTTGTGAGAAATTATGGAATTCTAGGAGGTTTTTTAAATCAAAGAAATTTAAATTTAAAAAAAGAAAAAGAAATTAAAATTAAAGTTGTTGTCAATCAATGATTGGATGACAAGTTTTTTAATATATCACCTTTAAAATGTTAATAGGTCAGTATTAAATAACTTGTTAATAAAAGAGGCACACCATGGAATAAAGTATTCTCTCACAAAAGCAAGTTTAAGAGAGGGTTCATACAAATCCGCATAGAATTCTCTTACTATGGTAGCACTGTAGCTACCAGGATGAATGCAGATTTGTCCCAGTTGTGAAGAGCTATTGTGCTGTGAATGGACTTTCCAGGTTCTTCTTCAGCGGAGAGTTTGATTCCTTGCTCCGGATGGATGCTTCGCGTTTGGATGTGTTTAGTGAAGTGTTCAATAGCTATCCCCGTCTAGAAAATTTCATACTCAGGAATTTCTTCTAGAACGATGAGTTCTTCAGATTAGGGGTTTCAATCAGAGCTCTGAGTATCCTGAATGGGTTTCGTTTGCTATTTTTCGGGTTGCTCTTTCCTTTTCCATGGATGATTATAAGAAAGATGATGAAAAGGAAAGAAGTTGCAGAGAAAATGTGAACTAAAAGCTTTGAATATGCAGAGAGAACATGAAAATAAGTGAGAAATAAATGACGAATCAAGCTGCATAATAAAGAGAAAAAGAAGAGGGAAAATGAAAAGGAATGATGGTTACCGTTCAGTACGATAAGATTCAACGGCTTGATCTTGGTGCAAAATGATGTCTGTTCATCGTCTCTCCCGCTCATGTGATGAAGGGTTTTGATAATTGGGGATAAATCAGTGCAATAAAATTACCCAATTTGCCCTTAGAACTTTGCACGCATATCTTGTGAGTCCTTTTACCGTACAAGTTGTTAGAGAAGAGACAAAACAAAGAGATTTCATTATGCAAAAAAGGAAATAAAGGAAATTAAGCGAAAAACAAGAAAAATAAAATATAAATCTAATAAAGCAATAAAAGAGAATTTAAAAAATTTTGACCAATTTAATGGTCTCAATATTTCCAGGGTCAAAGTCACCACAATAGAGTTTCAGTTTTTGGCCATTGACTTTGAATAGGGTTCCCCCTTTTGTATCTTGGATTCTGACAGCTCCGTGTGGAAATGCTTCCACAACTTCAAAAGGTCCAGACCAACCCGATCTCAATTTCCCTGGATGCAGTTTCAATCTAGAGTTGAATAGCAAAACCAATTGTCTAGCTTCAAATTCTCGATGCAAAATAATCTTATCATGCCAGCGTTTGCTCTTATCCTTGTAAATAGAAGCATTTTCATAGGCGTTGCGTCAAATTTCCTCTAATTCGTTGATATCTAGCAAACGCTTCTATCTTGATGACTCATAATCGAGGTTGACTTGTTTAAGAGCCCACAAGGCTTTGTGCTCAAGCTCTATTGGCAAATGATAAGATTTTCCAAACACCAATTAATATAGTGACATTCCCAATAGAGTCTTGTATGCAGTACGTATGGCCCACAATGCATCATCTAGACGAGAGGGCCAATCTTTTCTAGTTGTGTTCACCACTTTTTCTAGAACATTTTTGATTGCACGATTATACACCTATGTCTGTCCATTGGACTGAGGATGATACACAGTGGCCAGTCTATGATTTACTCCATAGCATTTCAACGCAGAAACCACATGGCTTCAGTGGAAATGTTTACCCTGATCGTTGATGAATGCATTTGGTGTTCCAAAGCGAGTGAGAATATGTTTGTGAAAGAACTTCAATACTTTCTTTGCGTCATCTTTAGGCACAACAACAGCTTCTATCTGCCTCGACACATAATCAACCACAACCAAAATGTATAGATTTCCAAAGGAATTAGGAAAAAGACCCATGAAATCCAATCCACAGACATCAAATAACTCGATTTCCATTATTGGATGTTGTGGCATCTCATTTCTCCTAGATATGGATCCGATGCGTTGACATCTATTGCAACATTGAGAAAACTCATGAGCATCTTTGAACAAGGTCGGCCAATAAAATTTGGATTGTAGGAGTTTTGCAACCGTTCTCGTTCCACTAAAGTGCACTCCATAAGGAGTATTATGAAAATGTTTTAGAATAGACTTCATCTCTTCCTTAGGGATGCAGTGTCGAATTATATTGTCATTACAAACCTTAAACAAGTAAGGTTCATTTCAATGATATTTTGTAGCATCTCTAAGAAATCTAGCATTTTTGTGCCCAGTTATACCAATAGGAGTCTTTCCACAAACCAAATAATTCACCATATCAACATACCACTGTGTTGCATTCACAACAAAAACCTTTTCATCAGGGAATGTGTCGACAATTTGCAACTTATTTTTGTCTTCGGTACCAACTTCTAATCTCGAAAAGTGATCAACAACTTGATTTTCTAACCCCTCACGGTCTTTAATTTCAATGTCAAATTCTTACAGTAATAAGATCCAGCGGATCAGTCTTGGTTTCACATCCTTCTTTGCAAAAAGGTATCTCAAAGCAGAATGATCAGCAAAAACTATATTTTTTGCACCAATAAGATAAGAATGAAACTTATCAAAAGCAAAAATTACTGCTAATAACTCTTTCTCAGTAGTAGTGTAATTAATTTGAGCTTCAATAAGAGTCTTACTAGCATAATAGATTGCATGAAGTACCTTGTCCTTGCGTGGTCCCAATACTGCGCCCACGACGAAATCACTGCCGTCACACACAAGCTCAAATAGTTGCTCCCAGTTGGGTACAACAACTACCGGTGTGTTCACAAGCTGTGATTTAATTTTATTGAATGCATCTAGACATGCATCGTCAAAAATGAATTTTCTACCTTGCTCCGACAGTAGACATAAAGACGTGGTGATTTTTGAGAAATCTCAAATATATCTCCTATAGAACCCAACGTGTCCTAAGAAACTACGAATACCTTTCACATTTGTTGTTGGTGGTAGTTTTTCAATAATATCTACTTTGGCCTTGTCAACCTTAATTCCAGATTTCGAAATTCAGTGGCCTAGCACAATTCCTTTAGTGACCATGAAGTGATAATTCTCCCAGTTCAGAACGAAATTGGTGTCCTCACATCGCTGCAATATCGTCTCCAGATTTTCAACGTAATAGTCAAAATTATTCTCGTATACCAAAAAATCGTCCATGAATATTTGGAGAGAATTATCAATCATATCTGAGAATATTTCCATCATGCACCTTTAAAATGTGGTTGGTGCATTGCAAAGACCGAAAGGTATGTGACGGAAAGCAAATGTCCCACATGGGCATGTGAAAGTAGTTTTTCTATGGTCCTTAGGTGCAATAGCAATATGATTATAGCTAGAATATCCATCTAAAAAGCAATAATACTTATTGCCCGCGAGTCGATCTAACATCTGATCAATGAAAGGAAGAGGAAAATGATCATTCTTTGTGGCTGCATTGAAACATCTGTAGTCCATACAAATACGCCAACCAGTAGGGATACGAGTTCGAATCAGCTCATTAGCATCATTATGGACCACATTAATGCCACTTTTCTTAGAAACACAGTGGACTGGAGTCATCCATGCACTATTAGAAATTGTATAGATAATACATGTATCCAACCATTTAAGGATTTCCTTCTTGACCACTTTCTTTATCTTCTTATTCAATTGTCTTTGCGGCTCAATGGACTGCTTGTTCTCGTCATCTAGCTTAATCTTGTGCATGCAAAAGGATTGACTAATGCCCTTGATATCAGCAATTGTCCATGCAATAGCACGCTTGTGTCGCTTCAAGATATCTATCAACTTAGTTTCTTGCCTTGCGTCCAGAGTTGCATGACTGGGAGTGTTTCTGCATCTCCACGGAATACATATTTGACATCAGCTGACAATGGCTTGAGTTCCAAAGTAGGAGCTTCTTCAATAAACAGTTTAAACGTAGGAATTGACAGGTGAGCAAGATCCAAAGATTCAACTTGCCATTTGTGATGAACTATTGTATTGAGAACTTCTACAATATGGTCATAATTTGGGAGGTATTCTTCTACTGTTTTCAACATAGTATCTTTAGGAGTCGACACTGGATGTTGCGGCAACAATGTCGATTGTAAATCAAAAGTAATAATAGGAGGGATATTACTCGACTTGTCTTCATTCTCTCCATCCTTTACTGTATGATTAGGTATTAATGACTCTCCTTGTTCATGGGTAGACATGGGTACTTGTTGAGTCGAGTCAGTAGTTTGTTTGCCATTGCGTAAAGTAATAGCCTTGCAATGCTCATTACCCTTGTTCACCGGACTCTTAGTATTGCTAGGTAATGCACCTGGCTGTCTAGAATTCATATCAGTAGCTAATTGTCCCAATTGAGCTTGTAAAGTGTGTATTGATGAAGAGTGACCTTGCACTATAGCTTTAGTGTGAGACAAGTGATCACACATCATCTCTTCTAGAAGAGCAAATGGATCAGAGATACTTGAATGACATATTGACTCATCTGAGATAGAGCCTGAGATGGTGCACCATATTGTGATTGTTGAGACTGTGAAGCAATATGTTGTGGTTGCATCCTATGTTGTTGTGACTGCATTGGAGTCTGTGGTGTGTACTGCTGCTGCGAGTAACCGAAATTTCCTTGGCGTATACTAGAATTGCCTCGAAAAGAGTTATCCCCAGAGGGAAAGACTCCTTGGTGTTGTGTAGGATTAGAGTTACTCCAAGACTATCGATTATTTGCATTCTAAGATGTACCTATGTTGTTGCCTCGCATGTTGCTGACGTAACTAGCATTTTCTACATGTTGTGGGCAATCCTCAAAACTATGGTTTCCTCCCAAAATCTCACAGGAAAAATACATGGGTGGTTGTTTTTTGAGCTAATTAGATAGGAGTAACATCACTTGTCCCCTCCATATTCTTAATTTTATTCTCCAAAGTAGAGATTTGAGCCTTTAGTGAAGATAGATCATCAAGCTCAAACACTCCCGGCGCAGCTTTTCATGATGCAGCCCTTGAGATAGGATATTGTGAATCATTTGGAGCAAATTGCTCCAATACACCAACAACGACATTATAGGTGCAATCAAGTAAGGGACCATTAGACAACCCGTCGACAAGATGTCTTGTGGCTGTACTCAACCCATTATAAAATATTTCGATCTGAGTTTCCTGTTGAATGCCATGATTGGGACATTGTCGCAACAAAGACTTATATCACTCCCAAGTATTGTGAAGAGTATCATCATCTAACTGATAATAGGATGTAATGTCATTCCTTAGGCAAGAATTCATTGTTGGTAGATTAAAGCGCAAAACAAATTGAGTTGCAAGATCATTCCGTGATGTAATAGAGCTGGCAGGTAATCCTCTAAACCCCTGTAATGAATAGGGAAACAATTGCATTCATAAGGCATCATCAGGAATGCCTTGTTGGCTAAATGAAGCACAAATTAAAAGAAAAGATTGAAGATGCTCTCGAGCGGCTTCATGTGGTAACCTTGCATACTGCCCATTGGAGTTGAACATTTGGAACATAATTGGCTTCAACTCAAAGTTCCCAGCCTGAATAGGAGGTCTAACAATTCCCGGTTGTAAATGATCTAACTGAGGAACAACAACCTCACGAATTGTTTTGTTTTGGGCTGGTGGGTGCAATGATGGGTTTTCTTGAGCATAAGGAATTCATTCATTGTTGTTCGGTTGTCTGGCTATTCCACTATTTTCATAAATTCTTCTTAAAAAGTTCTCTCAACTTCTATATCTAGTATAAAGAGTGTGTAGTGGCACTTCTGGTCATACAATACCTACACAACGTAATGAAAAGAAAAGGAAAAACAAAAATAAAACTATTAGAAACAACTACAAACTTAAATAAAGAAAACAAAATTGCAAGCAGTAACATAGGGACATAATAACGCCATCTTCGGCAACGACGCCAAAACTTGATCGGTGTGAAAACCTCATACTTTTTATTGCAAGCTACATTATTGATGAAAGAATAGAAACGAGGAAATATTGTTTGAATATCAATCCCACGAGAATGATGTATTACATTTATACTTATGTGACATAATACAATACTGATATAGTAGTAGTTGTCGGTGCAATGATAGTTGCAAAAGCAGAATAAAAAGGAAAGTAAATGATTAGATGTGGTAGCAATAGCAAAAAGTAATAAAAGATAGAGAATAATAAGAATAAAGTATGGATCTCGTTGGCTTAGGTCGGCAGAAAGGTCAAGCGCGCTTCAAGGTAAGAATTGGTTTAATCAGCGATGTAGTGGTCAGCTTGAGTATTAGCTTCCAATTAACCTTCAACCATCGACCCAAGGATAAAGATCGGCTTCAACTTTCGTTGTAATTCAAGTCTAAAGCTCCTTGAACGAGTGGATAAACTTTCGATGCATCCATACAACTTTCATTGTAAAAACTAATTAATCTGACTCGTCACTGCATCTGTCGATGTCAGTGACAGGTTTTAGCATTCTCATGGAAAACATAAATCAAATCCAACAATTAAAGCTTAATAAAAATCTAACATTGAAATATATTAAACTAGAAATAGTTTAAATAAGTTCAACAAGCTCTAGAAAATTAAACCATAGTCAGTACGAGCACAAATACAAGTAAATCTCCAAAACAACATCAAAATAAAGAGAAATTTAAGAAGATAACAAGATATTTCCTCGATTCAGCAATCGACTCCTTATTTCCTCGGATAAATCTACCCCACTTCACCATGGATCTCCAGAAATAAGCTTAAGCTGCCATGGAAGAGGGATAAAAGCTCGGAGGTTGAAGATGATATGAAAAATGGGAATAATGGCTTTCTCTTTCCTTCAAAATAGTCCTTATATAGGCCACCAAAGAAAGGACACATGTCTTGCAGGTTATTTGCATGCTCAGTGTCGTAAAAAATTTGTTATAACAAACTAGACAGTTGGCATATTCGTTCTTATCCTCAAGCAAACTGGCTGGCAGATGCAGTGTCGAACTGGATGCAGTGGTGAAAACTTCCTCTGCAAGGATATTAGTATTACAAAAACAACAAGGCAAAAATAGGCAGAAATATACAAAATGTGAGCCATTGAAACTAAGTTAGAAAATATGCAGAAATAGACATGAAAATGTAGAAATGGATGCCAATGTGGGGACAATAAGACCTATAAATCAAAGGAAAATACATGCTCTTTAAAGAGCTATCAAAGATCATACAAACACTTCTTAACAATGCAACCAAATCGTACATTCTCAGAAGCGAATACTTGTCTACCACACACACCTTATTGAGCTAACAAAGTCATTACACCTATTCATCGATCCATCAATCTTCAATGAAATGAACAAGCATTCTCCAAAGTGATATATCAGAGCATATAAAGCTTCGCTCAAGAAATGCTTCCACCTAGATCTCAAGTTTAGTCGGGGTCATTCGCTAGTGAAAGTTGAACACAAAAATTGAAATAAATAAAACTCCGATCTCGAACTGAAATTCTTTAATCTAGGGTAACCCAAAAGATTACCTCAGAAAAACATTTGCAAAATTTCAAATCATGCACACTTTTCCCCATCACTAACACATCAATCTTTCAAGTATTTTGTCCCTTGACTTCACAATCCATATGCATATCATACTCAATAAGACAATACATGTCATAGTCTCATCAAATCTCCCAAGACGACAGTTCACATCAAGACTACTAAAAAGTGTAAACGCCGAACCTCAGCAAGTACCAACGACAAACTTTGTCATATAAAACGTTAATTCCTAACAGAATGAACAATTGATAGAACATGGAGGAAATGACATCAAAATTCCAGCTCAAAAAAGCATGTTTATAATTTAGGGGTACATATTCACTAGACACCTTAGGACAGACGATCGATTGATCTACCTAGAAAAGACTCAACCTAAAGCTCTGATATCACTAAATGTAACACCCATAGACTTGTATGGATGACACAACTCGATCTAAGGAGTCACACTCTGGTCACAATAGCTACCCAAACATAAAAATTCACATAAAAAAACTTCGTCAAACCATTTAAAACTATAAGACCAAATCCTTATTAAAACATGTTTATTCAAAAAAAAAACTTGCAATTGACCATGAACATGACTCAAAATCAATTATCAAGACCAAATTTCAAACTCAAAAACATAAATACAAGACGTAACCTACATTACCTCTAACTACATATGTACCATACTTTGCAAGCAATGCCGCTGTGTCTCTCAGTATAGATTTCGATATCCTATGCTATACTCAAATCAATTAACCGATGATGGATGATTAATAACCTGAGCTTGAGATCCCAGTAATACAAAACTACCTACAGATGCTATAATAAAACAAGTAGGTATGTAGGTTAAACATAAATATAATGTAATAAATCTTGGCATCTATTAGTTCCAATTATAAGTCGTGAACAATTAAGAATGGGCATTTCGGTATTCACTATATCATGTAATTTTCAGGTTAACCTACCTAGTTCTTAGCTCATCCTAAGCAAGGTATTACTCTATTCAAAATTTCTATTTAGTAGATTTTTCAAGCCTACCAATCGAGAAATATACCAAAACATGGTACATAGTTCACGTATGTGTATATAGTGTAGTATATAATGGCACATGATGCATGCTACCATAGGTCGACTGAAACATGAAGTTAGCACTAATGTGTTACAACGAGATGTAGTCATTCAAATGATAGGATGTCAACACCTAGAATGCTACGATAGGAAATAGTATTCCAAATAACAAGATGAAGATGATAATGCACTACGACGAAATTGCAAGATGTCGGCGCGTAATGTGTAATCCCCTAAACCCGACTTAGAAGAAAACATCAAGTTTAGAAAGTGGCAGTTAAATAATTTTCCATCAAGATAAGATTTTAAGTTAACATAATTTATAAAACAAAATAATTATTAAATAAAAATAATTACTATAAAATACCATAATTGTTTGTAACTCTCAAACGTTAACAAATTCTGATTATTTAATAAAAGCATCTGAATTTAAATCCGTAATGCATGATGAAATAGTTACCTCAAATGTAAAGACCCAAAGTATAAATTACATAATTGTCTCAAAACATTAAATTATAATCTATAAGTCTAATTAAAATAGTTCATACCGATGATAAATTATCCGAGTAAAATATGAGATGCTCCAAGTACCGAATCGCCAAGGAGTTTGAGTATATCTGAAAGAGAAACTAAGGTGGAGTAAACTAAAGATCTTAGTGTACCTATAAAGTGCAAGTAACCACAAAACAAAATAATATTTTTGTTTTTTTGAAAAATTCTTTTGAAAACTCATTAAATCTGAATCAAATGATATGATGTCTGATGCACATGAAAACACAATATCCAATCTCCGTTAACTTGAAGGGGGAACCACTAATCCAATACAGAATTCAACCCAAAGGGTGAAACCACTGAACTTCCCCGTACAATCCCAATCCATGCACACACAATGATATGATGTTGATTTTAAAATTTGAGTCTCAAGCGAAACTCACATTATTAAAATTCAAGTTGCACAATTCTATAAACCCAATGTTTCATAATTCAATAAATTTGATAGTTCATACTTTGGTAAATTTGATTTTTCTGTTAAACCACAATATCACATGTTATGCATGATATCTGAAAACATTCACCCAATCACAATAGAATTATGCACACAAAATGTATAAATACATCATTTTTATAGCACCGAAAGAAACACACCTTAGCCCAAGCAAAACTCACTACTAAATTATGTGTTTCTCGTGATCTGAAGTACTAGATCTAGTTGTATCTGTAACCACCTTGACCCGACCTAGTCGTTAGACCCGAACCAAGAAGATTACACTAGGCTTGTCGAAGCAAACCCGAACCGACTTATCCAAATTATGGTCCATTTCTTTTCCCTTTTACTCATATATATGATTTATTAAGATCTATGGTATTCATACAAGCAGTGGTTCAATTTCCATTCGATACGAACATCGACAAGGCACTCAATTGTACATACAAGCATTCTAGGGACCAATGTTTAAATCCAAATAATTACAAATAATTATACAAGTTTGAGTTACCAATACTTAAATAATTATATTTCATGCAAGTGTGTCAAATTTTAGCTCAAACGGATAACAATTAAGCATCCAATATAGCAACATACGAAATTAAGGACTAAATTGTAAAACTACGAAACACAAGGACAAACACGTTTATAACAGCATCTTATAGAAATTAGATACATTAAAAATATGCTTGCAAAATTACATATGGTGACCAAAATTACAGGTCAAATGGACAATATTTACCCATTCAATTGATGCATGAACATATGGTGACCAAAATGCAAAAAGTCTAAACATGGTAAAACCTATTAACCGAAATAAACGACCAGTCGTACCGATACGAGCCGCAAAAAAATCACCTTTCAAGGATTCAAATCCCAAATTTAAATTATCCAAATTCTTTCAATAACTTGGACATGCTTCTAATATTTTACTAACATTAAACAAGGAACAAACTGCCAACCATTGTAAATAATACTAGACTCGCATCAACAACAAGGCATGGTCACGCCTTATCAAAAAAACCCTTTTGCTCGTTCCAAAATGAGCAAACTCCACCCAAGCTTAAAGAACACTACCGAACACAACAACTTCTTCAACTAATCTAAGTAATTACATGCCAAATATTCAACATCACTCATAGTTAGACAAGAAATCTAGAGGCATGCTTCCTAACAATATAAAACATTCTCCAATGAACACCCAATTGTCAAAACCTCAAACATAGGCTGTAGAAATACCAAGGAATAGAATCATATGACCACATGTACACTTAGCACATGAGAAAACAATTCCATCATTGTTCAAACCATTTTAATTCATTAGATCATAACCAACATATGAACATGACATTAAACAAAACCACCGTCATACATATTAGATAATGTCATCATCCAACATAATAAACCCCCAACATATAATCAAGCCTTATACAACATAATATCCCAACAGTTAATCCACATTGCCTTTTACAAATAATGATAACACCATAAACATATTCTTTTAATACGTTTGTCTTGGGATCCTTCCTTGCCTCGAACCACCACTTCGCCCTCGCTTAACTCGTTGCATTGACGGAAGAAAAGAGAGGGTAAGCATATAATGCCTAGTGAGTGCACTCAAAGGGGTAAAACGTCAATGCATTTTCAAAACCAAACTTATATTAGAAAGCCCATATCAAAGCAAGTCAAACTAGTCATTTCCAAAGCATTTAAATAAAACATGCTTATTCAAAACATATCTTCATTCTTTGACAACAACCTTTTCATTCTCATAACGTTTGAATAAAACATGCTTAAACAAGCCATAAGCATCATCTTTCCCGGCATAAACCATGCATTCATCATAAAGTAAGATATAAGCGCAAAGCTAACGCAATTTGCTTACCTCTTTTGAAAACCAAATAACATTTGAAGTGAAAAGCATGCTTAGTCAAACCGAAGCATTTTTCCCATTTTTTTTTCAAAACGTATCATGATAACATCCACATGCATCAAAATTATTTTCATATGTTCCACCAAAACATATCATGCATAACAACCATTTGCAATAAAATCCTTCCATGTGTTTCATATATCACATAAATCTCATACATCACATAAATCTCATATATTGGCATTTATAGTGACTCCGGATGGACTTACCCCCATCCTCGGATAGACTCATCTCTATCCCGAAAAGACTCACCTCTATCCTCACATTCAAAATAGATGTTATTTAACACATCAGATACACGGATTTCCCGATGGTATCTCTCCACATATTCTCATATCTTGCCTAGTTAAACCACAAGATACCATCAACTTGGGCTACCTAGTTAAATCGCATACCCCAAGTGATAACCCAACAATCCAAGTAGCCTAGTTAAACTGTTTTTCCTCAAGGACCATGGTGTGATCAACTTTACACTATAGTGCACTTTAAACCCTATGGCATGCCAACTATATCCGATAGTTTCTCATTACGTCACATAGCCAATATATCATTTTCAAATACAATTACTTACTGTTTTCTAATACATTTCTCAAAATCATTACATATGCAAAACAACATTGCGAAAGGCAATAACACATTCATTCTAGGAACAAATCTCAATTCTCATAGGCATCCATATACTTTGATAAACATTGCATATTAATCCAAACAATGCATTTACAGTAAGTAAATCAAACCATGCTTTTAAACCAAAACATATAAATCGAGTCTCATATAAAACTGATATTTAAAAGATGAGAATGGGGAAAACTTACTTCCAATCTTAGTTAAGCTTGCTATGCTATAACCAAACCCGCAAACCTTAGCTCAAAATTTATTTGAAGAACCAACTCATATTTGCACTCACCAACCTGCTATCGCCTCGATGCCTAACCAAAACTCGTCCGAACACTTGTCATCTTCCACAAGAAAATACAAGGGTCAATATAAATTGGACCACACCAAAATAAATACTTTATTAAAATACCCCATGCACAATTTTTATACAAATAACCACTGCCCTACAACCTTTGCACACCACTGCTTGGGACAATTTCCCATTTTCCTTTATCATGTACGTTACTGCTTATATTGCCAAACATTTCACCCATTTTCAATCCTCTTTTTTTTCATTTCCAATTAACATTCAAGTAATGCCTTATCCCCTCATTTAATTATCGACCTTATTATAGCCACAATTGGCTTGCCCAAAAGAAACAATAGTGTAACCCCCTCAACCCGACCTAAACTTCAAACCAAGCCAAACGAGCTACATTAGGTTTGCCGAAACAAACCTATGAAGAGATAACTCGAATATGCCCATTTTTTATCTTGTCTAGATCCATATTATTAACCTAAGGTGAGCATGCTAGCAGCGGGTGAAAACTCTATTGAATCGGGCTTCAGTTCGACATCCAATTACGCGTACTTGCAATTTAGGGACCAAATTACAAATCTATAAAATTATAGGGACTTTCATGGTTTTAAGGTTACCTTTCCTTAATTAGTCAAATTACATGCTTGTATGCCAAATTTCAACTTAAAATGATCATCAAATCCCATATAATTCCACTCACAACAATCAGGGACCAAACTGAATAAAATAGAAACTTTAAAAGCACATTTTAACTGTATTAATAGCTACCCGTATCGATAAACGAGCAAGTGTATCGATACACCTATGCATTTTCAAAATCCCAGATTCCAGTATCTCAAACCCATACCGATACACCTCTTTGAGTATTGAAATGCTATGCCTGAAAATATTATCCCATATCGATGCACCTCTTCGAGTATCGATACGTTATGCCTGAAAACACTAACCTGTATCGATACGGTCTCACGTGTATCGATATGCCCTAACTTGAAATATCAAATTTTGCTGGTTTAACATACATTTATGGATTCAAACATGTCCCAAACATTCATAATCAGAAACACAACTATTCCAGGGATCATTCCATGCCAGATTATCAAAGATACATGAACAAATCATGACATCATACTTCAAACGAAAATCTAGAGGCATGCTTCCTAGAAAAAACCAACCACCATACGAAATATAAATCCAAAGCAACAACTAAACATATAAGGCCAATTACAACCCCAAAATAGCAATACAAACTTGCCCAAACAGAGAATTTAGCAAAACCCCACTCTAATCAATAATGTACCCCATTGCCTTTATTACTACAAGTCTAGTTCGAAGAGTCATACTTTTTCATTAACAAGTCCTTGGATCTTCCCTCGCTTGCTCGCTGCCTCTAACCTTTAATTCTCTGTATTGATGGACAAAGAGAGCGTACGCACACAAGGCTTAGAGAGGAGTGCTCAAAACACAACACCATCAATGCAATTAAAACTGGTTTCCAACTCACAAAGAGTTCATCATTTAAAACCACTTTCAAAACATTATCATTCCTTTTAAACCAAAACACGCTTACTTTCCAAGCACTTCACATTTGATTAAAAATCCATTTGAAAACACTAACCCATCTTGTTTTCAAAACGTCCTTTTGTTTTCCAAGCACTTTACTACCCAAGCATTATCTCATTTGTTTCCACAACAAATCATGCATAATAACCATATGCATCAAAACATATATAAACATCATTTATCTCAATGACTCACATATATTGGAAATTAAAGTAACTCGGATGGCACTACCCTCATCCTTGGATAGCATTACCCCTATCCATACATGTTCGGATACATGGATTCCCTTGATGGCAATACCCCATCAAGTCTATGGCGGTGCTACTCCCACCATAACTTACTTCGGTCGGGAATAGAACTACCTCTATCCCGTTGTGATAGCACTCCCCTATCACTTCACAATAGCACTACCCTTATTGTGTAACCGAAGAATTTCACACGATCAATTTTGTATTTATAGTGCACTTTCATCCTATGTCTAGCCAACTATATCCAAAACTTTCTCATTATGTCACAAAGCTAATATATCTTTTCCAAATACATTTACTTATTGTTTTCCAATGCATTTCATAAAACCGTTTCATATGCAATACCACATTGCCAAAGGCAACATCACATTCCTCTTAGGAACAATTCTCAATGCTCATATGCATTCAAATACTTTGATAAACATTGCACATTTATCCAAAATGATGCATTTACAGTAAATGAATCAAACCATGTTTAAAACCAAAACATGAAAATCAACCATGTTTAAACTAACATGAAAGCTGCATGCTCATCTTGGAACCAACAATTAAGCGAAGTAAGAACGACTTACGCTTGAGCTTAGTTAAGCTTTTTAGGCTATAACTAAACCCCCATGATCCAGTGATCAAACCTTTTAAAGAGCTTAAACCCATTTTCACTCACCAATTCGCCTTACCTCGCTTGCGAACACGAGTTGAGCCTTCGATAAGCAACGTACACCACTAGGAAAACCCGCCTTGATCGTCCCCTGATTTAACCACATAAAAACAGAGGGAAATGCATTATTATGCATTCAACTCGCTGCTAAACAAAGATCCCCTACAACCTCAACATTTGCTTTCCAAAAACTAGTCAAAACCATCGAAAACAACATCAATCACCTTCTAAATTTAACCCAGCCAAAACCTACTAGTTCAATCCATCAATTACCATCAATTAACATCCAAAAACAACCTAATAACATCCTTATACCTCCAACATCTATAACCTCCCACAACTCCTAAAAAACACATAATTGACAACCTAGAAATTAGAGATTCACCTAGTTTTAGGATTCCAATGTTAAAACCAACTTATTAACATTATCAAACATCAAAATCATAATTAAAACCAATCAAGAACTCATCAAAACAGATCCAATACAAAAATCACATGATCTCAACAAATAAACCTTGATTTAACCAATTTTCATTATTAAATCATCAAAACTCATTAGAAAACATTAAATAAGGATCAAATACTTGATAATTTCAACAAAGAACCTTTTATTAGAGGAGAAGAATGAACCTTACCTCCAATGAGTCAATTTACTCTCAATTGGATGTTTTACTCTTGAAAAAAGAAAAACAATGAGATTTTGGAAAACAAGATTGGAGAATCCATTGGAAATCAAAAAATTAAGAAATAAATATCATTACCTGAAATATTTGATGAAAAAGAGAGTGTTTGACTAAAGATATTTTGAGAGAAAAGTTTGAGAGCAAAAGTTACGTCAAAAGTGGTTTAAGGAACTAACTACGTTCTTTTATTAAACCCCCTTTTAATTCCTTAATTAAAACTCTTTAAAATCAATCCTAATTGAGAGGAAAATATGATAAAAACATTTGGTAAATTGGTTCCTTAAAGTTTCTAAGATTTAACCCTTTTTCAAAATAGTCACTAAAAATAGTTTTCATTCTTTACATTTTGGTCACTAACACAAAATGTCTAATGTCCAAAACCCATTTTCCAAAATTAATTTCACCAAATATATCCATATATTAAATAACGATTTTAGGATATTTTCCCATATTTTTATCTCATTTAAAAATATTTATTCTAATTTTTATCTCGAATCCGATTCGAATCTGTAATTCTGGTCTACCAGACCGTCTAATCAACCTAGCAAACTTCTAGGCCCAAAATAGGGGCGTTACAAGTAGAAACTCATACGAATTGTGCCCATCGCATTTTTTCCAAAAGGCAGAGTAGCCTCTGTTCGAATCAATCAAACGCCTTAACAAATCCTCCTATTAATTTCTAACACGCATTACTTCAAACACATATGGTGCATCTAATATGTAATCCAATAATTCCATCAATCACCCCATTCAAGAACATAAATCTAATCTTAACCAATTAGATTAATTCCAAAATCAATTTCATAAAATTGATATTAGATTTCATCTTACTCATAAGATTAATTATCAATTAAATTAAAACATTTGATTTTATCTATCAAATCACAATCAATCCTTTATCAATAAAGAAACCAAATAAATTAAATTCATTTTAATTATCCCAAAGCATGAGAAATCATAGATTAAGAATCAAAACCATGTATAAAATCATTAAAGAACATTTTCTCACCTTGCTTGATGAAAAGCCAACTTGAAGATGCCCTTTTTGATTTCCAGCAAGAAAAATAGTGGAGATGATGTAGAAATCAAAATCCTTAATCTATAATTGTTTAGAAATAAATGAAGAAGAGATTGAAGTAGAAATAATTAAGGAATCAAGAATCTCTAAGTTTTGTTTGAAAAAAATGAGAGAAAGTTGAGAGAAAACTTAGGAATATCTTTCTCATCTTTTAGAAAATTATACTAGTTAACTTGTTTTTGCTAAAAACAAGAGAAAAGATATTTTTAATTATTAATTTAATAATTCCAATAAAATACCACTTTAACCCCTTTTTACAAAAGCATCATTATTAAAATTTTACAATTCTTGTAACATTGTCACTATTTAATTTAATATCAAACTAACCCATTTAATAATTGCCCAAGTTTAATTTCGTCCTTTAACATATTCATTAAAATATTTTTAAAAATATTAGCCACAATAAATTTTTTGAAAATCAATTTAATCTACTTAATTTATTTTTCTGGAATTAATTAATTAGCTAAAGCCTAACCCAAAATTTCAACTCGATTCCGATAATTCACCCAAACTTCTAGCTCATTTTTTGGGGTGTTACAACTCTCCCCCACGAAAGAAATTTTGTCCTCGAAATTTTCCTAAGGGAAATAAAACAAATACTGAACTTTCTTTATCCAAACCACTTCGTCGATCACACTTACACCGCATAACTTCCTCCAATTCAATCGTCTCGATGAGCAACACATAGTTGCTAGAGACTTAAACAAAAACATCTCTTATCAACGGTAGAACCAGCAATTCCTAATTTTCTCCCCACGGAGAAAATCAAAGGGTTAATCAATCTTCGCCACATAAACGTACACAAAACATCAAATGCATAATTGAACTCAATACCATCTTGACTCAACACATCACGAAACCGGTCTTCCCACTTCTACATATTGTCTATTATGACTTGATTCAATACACCATTATGAAGTATTCTCTACAGCCTTCATCCACGAAGAAACACCAAGAAATACTCAACCACCTATATGATATCGGGTTTCTCGTTGTCTCAATCCACACAAAACTTACATGATTTTTTCTACTCCTAAACCAACACAGACATACCATAAACAACTTTTTATCTTACATCAAATCGTTCTAAAATCCAATAAGCTCTTCTTAACCGAATCTCGACTTGAATCATAGCAACAACCATCAAACAACTTCCGACTATTGTAGCTAATATCAAAGGCTCCTTTAAACCATACATTCGTCACCAACCATGAAAAACAACCATCTCATTTAGGCAGTTAAACTAATTTTTGGTCCAAATTGTAAAACCAATTTTTAGATTATTATCAACCAACAAGAAATCATTGGTACCCGATAGAAATTGTTAGGTTTGAGCAACCTAACCATAACTTGTTCTTAAAACAGTTATAAACTAATTAAACCACTTAAATTCATTTCAATTACAAATTTTAATAGAAATAATAGATTAAGGGCACAAAGCATGTGAAATGTCAAAAAGAAACCATAGCTCACTTTGCTTGATAGGAATACAACCAAAATGAGCTTCCCCTTGTGTTCTAACGTGAAAAACATTGTTGATCAAAATTCACCGATTCGCTCAAGTTTAAAAATTATTTGGATGAAAATAGATTAGAAATGAGACCGAAAAATTAATTGATCACTGAAAACATTTTAGGAATGTAGAAAATATGAAAACAATAGTTCTTAGTTGAAATAAAAATTTAGAAAACCTCTGTTTTAAAGAAAATGTTAACTATCGGTAGTTTTTTAAAAAAACAAAAGAAAATTGAGTTTTAAAAATACAAAGGGTGCAATTGGTCCCTAAAGATTCTTAGCATGTATCTCCTTTCTAGATAATTCACCAAAAACCACTTTTAAACCCATATTGTTTCTCTTTTTTTTTTAAAAAAAAGTCATCAAAAACATAATTTTTGTTATTTGATAGACCAATTAAATATCCTTCCAAAACATTAGCCATGCTCAATTTGTCATATTCCTTTGAAAATACATTCGCTTATTAACCCGAAACTGATTAACTAGCTAAACCCAATTCACGATCCCAAACGGAATCCTTTAAACGTCTAAGCCAACAGAACATCTTTTGCCACAACTTCGCTAACGGTGCAACAATCCCATAAGATTTCTCAGCAAACCTCGATAACAATCAACTAGATCTAGAAAAACACGTACTTCTGACATTAACCTTGGTTGCTTCAAAATTAGAACAACTCCAACTTTCATTTTCAATAATCAATCTCTATACCTTCTACCATTTATGAGACTTCGAAAATCTTCATCCTAAAGCTAGTTACACCATTATCCTATTGGCCTCCAAAAAGTCATCCATAAGTGTGAACATATGTATGCATGATTACTTATATGCCCTCATAGATGTCTATGTATATGTATGAAAACCTATAATATCATGCCCAAATGTATGTATGTACTGACATATTTAGAAATTTACATATAAATGTTTATGCACTATGCATGTTCAGCAGCTCACACTTACTAATAACATTCTCAGAACTAATATTCCTTCCAACATGCCAAAACTCGCACTTACCCAAATAAGGAACAAACAATCGTTTTGCTACAAAAGCCTACCACACAAATCTTAATTTTCAATCAAGATTCTTCCCAGTACCATTGTACACGAGAATAACACCACTCTTACTACCCATGAAACCAAGTATTCACAAAATACTCAACTCATCGCACCCTCAAATACCATTAGTGCATTCGCCATCTACACTGCAAAACTAGAAAATCCCACCAACCAAAGGCTCTTAAACATATTTCTTATTAACCACCACGTTGGTTCTCTAGAAAACGGAATTTCCGATCAAACATATCCATAACCAACCATTGTCACAAACACATTTCAACTCATACACTTCTTTAAAGCTCATCAACATGACACAAAAGGATTCGATAGCCGCACCAAGGTGCATCTAAATACCGAACTCAACCTCATGATTACAAGACAACATGGAAAACTCCCTCAAAACATGTCAGGAAAGAATTCCCGAACAACGCAGACATTCAGAACCCGAACATCCTTAAACCTTGGATTACCGCATAAGCCAAAATCTCGTCAAGCCTTTTTTGGTCCATACACGAACACACTCTATCGAAAAAAGCAACTAAAATCTTCAAAACTTCAACACGCTCAAAGACAACTACCTTTAACCAACACGCATAGTTGCGTGAAGTCAAAATCCACCAAACGATGCAATAGGAGAGGAAAAGTAGATTACAAAACCCTTCCTTGATGAAAATACAGATTCCAGAATTCCGTTGCACTATGACCTTCAAAGATGAAAATCAATTAAACGTATTATGCTTATTGCACAGATCGACCATCCTCATGAAAAAAGTCGTTAGAGACACTACCATATTCCCCTTAACAATTAACATCCCTAGTCAGGTTTCGATCCTAAACGTCAAATTTCTCGCCTGATGTGTACATTATAATCTTATTAACTCAAACACCACAAATCCTCATTAGAATTTTGGTCGCAGCTTTATCAAGTAAACTCGAGAAAACTTACGAATCTTGATGTTACTATCAAGCATACGACACCTTATGGTGTACTCATTTCCATTTACATTGCCTAACTAACTTATTATCTTCAAATTTCACATCATTAACATTACAATTTAGACAATACACAATTCCAATAACAAGGAATTGTTGTTGTCATCTCTCCATTATCCCACTTTGGCCGAATATCTTAGAGAAAGAAAGTGAGAGAGAAAGCTAGGGAATTCAACCATTGAAGAAGGGATTTTAGCTTGCATGTGTAGGAAATTTCATTGAAATTAAGCAAGAAGCAAAGTAAGTATAGTTCTTCTTGTGTTTAATTGAATAGGCAACTATGATTGTGGAATTGGACTGATTTGTTTGATTATAGATGAAATTAGACTTTGAATATGTTGTTAGGTGATTATATGGTTGTTGAATCATGCTAAATTGAAGAATGAAACTAGGTACAAGGCTGGATATTATGTGTTCATGCTAGTGTAACAAACCTAGGTTGTTGGAAAATTGAATTGTGTTATTGAAGTGGGAATTGAATGATTAGAACTTAAAATTGAGCTAAGGAAATAATGAATTGATGATGATCAAGAATAGGTAATGTATAGAAGGTGTTAAACAATTGAATTAGATGCAAACAATGCTGGAAATGAAGGATAAGAATATGAATATAGTTATACAATAAAGAAACTATTTTGTGGTATTGAAATTGAGTAAACATGCAAGATTAGGCATTGTAACCAACTTGCTCTGTTTTGGCAGCCTTGATTAATGAACTAACATGGACTTAACATGTTTATAATGTCATATGAAATGAATTATAGGTCCATGACATTGGTTAAAATGGATTAAAGGCATTAAAATGTGACTAGATACAATCTGCCCAGAATTGCTCTGTTCTGGGCAGTCACTTTGAAAATTCACCAAAGATTGTATAGATTGAATTCAGGGTTCAAATTTTACTGACATGATCCTTAGAATGTCTATTTTTATTAGGTGAAAACAGGATTGAAAACTAGGTCATATACTGAAAACTGTAAATAGGAATTGCTGGACAGTGCAAACTGTCCAGGCAGTGTAAATGCCCTGTCTTTGAACAATAAATTGTATTAATTGGATAAGAACTAAAATGCAAGTCTTACATGGTCTTATAGTAAATTTTGTAATATTTCCAACTGTGTATAGCAATCGAAATTCCGACGTACAGATTAAAAGATATGGCCATTTAAAGGGACAGTGTGCAAACTGCCATGCAGCAGTGTCGTGGGCAGTTTGGGACTGTTTTTACACCTAGTAAGAAATTGTTTCCAAAACAGTTTCGGGACATTGTAATCTGTCCAATTATGTCTTAAAATGAAGTGATAACATTATGGAATTGGATTGGTAAGAAATGCTTAAAAGGAAGCATAAAAACAGTAGCTAAATGTTAGGTAAATTGTGATAACATTGCTACCTTGATTGTGTGACTTTATGTGCTTATTTTGATGAAATGTGTATGTGCTATGCTTGCTAGACCAAGGGCAGCAGATTGGGGAAGAAGAGTATAGGAGTGGACATCCCAAAGCTAGAGGCAAAGGGATTTGGATCCAAGATAGTTGAATTGCTAGGAGTATTATAAGTGTAACTATCCTAGGGTTGGGACTTAGGTCCTAACCAACCTTGTTATTGTTTAAATGAAATGTTAATGCCATGTAACATGACTTAAAGTATATTTGGCTAATTAAGGGAAGAATGAAATGTATGATAACATGATTGATGCCATGATCTTTGTGTTTACTTGGGTGTTAAGCAATTATGATCAAATGCTTGTCATGTGCATTGCTTATGCCTAAGGTATGAATTGGCATGCTTGCTTGGAGAATAAGGTACGCACAATGCATATATATGCTTGTGTTGTGAATGTTATACATGGTTGATTGAATTGAACGATATGGATAATTATGTATTGGGAGTTAAGGCTCCATAAGCCTAAGGGCTTGGCCTTAAATGGCATAATGTTAAATTGAATCAAGAAATGTATACAACTTAAATGAAATGGATAATAAACAACCTTGGTAGCTAGTTTGATAGATAGGAGGGCATGCCTTAGAATCTTGAGCTCATATTGGCACTACGGTGCATATTGGTACGACGGTACATATTGGCATGACGGTACATATTGGCACGACGGTGCATATTGGCACTTCGGTGCATATTGGCACTTCGGTGCAGATTGTTAAGATTTGATTATCTAGTAAGCTACTTACCAAGGAAATGTTGAAAGATGACTAAATGAACATTGCTTGTATTATAAGAAACTTTAATGAACCTTCTTGCTTTGAAAGATGACACCTGAATGGTTGCTAAACTTGTTTGTCATGAAAGAAATGTATGTTGATGGCTTTATGTATAAATGCCTACTTGATGGATTGAATGATTGATTGCTTGTCTTCCAAGCATGTTGTTCGAATGGCCTTGAGTGTCATGAAGGATTGTTGTTATGTTGATTGTATGATATGTAAAACTTGTCTAAATTACCCTATGCAATTCGAATAAGCATGAATGATGTAAAGATGGGTTTGATCCTTTGAAATACATGACTAATTGAATTTATATGCTTTCAGAAAATTGAGTAGACTTAGTGTTACTTCACTAAGTACATATCTTGTACTTACCACTCTACCATTCATTCTTTCCTTAACAAATTAAAGAATACTTCAAGAGGATATCTTGGGTTTAAAGCAACACTTGAGGCAAGCTTAAAAGTATGAATCATACTCTTTGTATACTCCTAGTTTAGTGGTACTAGATTATGTAATAGATAGCTTTGATCATGTATTTTGTGTTGTTGTTAAGGCTAGTATGTGTAATGTTTTTGATGGGCCTATTATGTAACCTATTTGGATGACTTAATCTATGTATAAGAACCATGATAACATGTATATATATTGGTAAAATGCTGCAATAATGTGATGAAAATTCAATGTTTAGAAATCTTGCTTCATTCGAATACTAGACTAGAATGGTATGATCATACATTGTTTCTTATGGCCATTGGTATGATTCAGCCATGTTGAGCTAAGGACAAGGTATGTACAATCATGCATTAACAATGTATTATCTAAGGATGCCATGAAATGTTATGTTTGATTGAAATAGGAAACAAATGAAATGTGATGACTTGATTGTAAAGAAACAAACGAAATATGATTAGGATTCCATGTTGTTCGAATGGATGCATGAATGTGTAAAGAATGTAAGTGAATGCTTGGTGATGATCATGTTGAATGATTGAATTAGTAGTTTCTTAAGATGCAAGTAGGCTAGTTAAAGACATGCTTAGTGACACATAGTGTATTCGAATATAGCATTGGAATTAAAGAAAGAATGAAGGTTAAAACATGTTGAATAATAACTTTAAGTGAAGTATGCTACACTTGAGTTTTTGTTTGAATGATTGTATGCGACTTGAATGTAATGGTAATATGATAATAGTAACTTAGGTTATAAGCATAAAATGAAACAAAATGGTACCTAAAGTTGTATGCTATGAATGTTGTTGGGTTGTTTAATGTGATTGCTTCTATGAATTATTTGTATTGAAAGGTTCGGTTTAGGTTACTTGCGCACAAAGTAAGTATCCCGAGGTTACTTGTTTGACAAGTAACCTATCTATCGCTTTGTTTTAGTTCCGATAACGCTCCGAAACTAGGTTACGGCTAACCCGGGGATGGTGTGTTATATTTATTGGTATCAGAGCTTTTTGGTTGATTCGATAAGCTCATTTGCATCATATATGATATGTGCCACCTAGGAGACTTAATATAAGTTTGTGTTGTTGCATAAATATGTAAATGTGATAACTAAGACTTTATTTGTTCTGATTGAACTAGAATATCAGAAACAAGATTGGGTCGAGATAATGATAGTCCCGTAGGCTCCTCGAACGAAGGAGATAGTGAGGGAAGGAACAGAATCCTCCTCAACAGCAAGCTCAACATCGAGCTCAGGCTATTGTTCAACAGAAAGCTCCTACTATCAATCCTGTGCAGCAAGAATGCCTTACAAGTATGAAAGAGATGTTCAATCATCACGTAACTGCCCTTAAACAAGATCATCCTATTGCTCATACTATTTCTGTGCCAAACTGAGCCCCTTTTGACAAGCTGGCTCAACATCGGACATATACCTTCACTGGCACTGATGAGGCTAATTCGGAAGTAGTCGAGTACTGGTTAGATGCCACTAATCGTATTCTGACTAAACAATTGCCATGCCCCGATGAACATAAACTTGAGTGTGCTATCGCTCTGTTGGCAGATGAAGCACTAAGCTGGTGGGAAACCACTTCTCTGACTGCTCCTGCAGAGTCTATTACGTGGAAGTTCTTCATTGATGAGTTCAAGAAGAAGTATATTAGCGAATAATATCTGGCCGAGCGCCGAAAACGATTTCTGTATCTTAAACAAGCTAGCCGACCTATCGAGCAATACGTGAGCGACTTTTACAAGTATTGCAAGCATGGGTCCGAATATATCAAAACTGAGGCTGACAAGTACCGAATGTTCATCGACGGGTTAAATGATGAATTAAGCCCGATATTCACTGCTCTAGGTATTACCAACTTCCAGAATTTGGTAAACTAGGCCATTGCTACTAAGTTGAAGATGAAAGCCTCGGAAAGACGCAAGAGCGGACACTCCTGGAAAGACAAACGACCCAGGAACGATGATAAGCCACACTGGAAATCAAAGAAGTCCAAACATTCTAAGGGACACTCTTCGAACTGTACCCCATATCAGAAGAGTAGTTATATTCCGAAACCTCAAACGGTTGTAAAGACTTCAGCCCCTGTTGTTTCTGTTGATAGTACGGGGAATCAGGCTAAAGCTAATCAGTACCCTCCTTGCAAGTTCTGTCAAAAACATCATACTGGCCAGTGCCGAGTTCAACATAATTTATGCTTTTCATGTGGAGCCTCTGGTAATTATATTCGGGATTATCCTCAAAATCCCAACAAGGCTTCGAATCGAGCTTCTACAATTGCTAGCTCAACTCCTTCTAACCGAAACAAAGCACCCAGACAAGCTCAGTCCGGGAATCAAGGGAAACAGAAGGGCCCCTATTCGAATGCTCTAACTCATTAGGAGTCTCGAGCCCCTGCTCATATGTATCACATTCGTGGTAAAGATGATGAAGAAGCTTTCGATGTTATCGCAGTTACTGTTGAGTTAAATTCCAGTCATGCTTATGCTTTAATTGATTCGGGGGTCTACCTATTCATTTGTTTGTTCTTCTTTGATCAACAAATTAAAATTGAAACCCGAAATTATTGAATCAAATCTTGTAGTTTCGAATTCATTAAGGGGAAAAACACCCATTAACTTGCGCCACAAGCAAGCTCCCTTGACCATTCGAAATATTCCATTTCCTATTGATCTATATGTACTACCTTATTGTGAATTTGACTTGATTTTGGGGATAGATTGGTTAAGTAAACACGAGGCCTGGGTAGATTGCCAAAATCGGAGATTGTATCTCTGGGGTTTAGGGAAAGAATCCATTCTCTTAATAGACAAGAAACCAACTTCAATCTTTGCTAAGATAATCCTTCAAGATGAAATTGAATTCGGTTTGCCTAGTATGCCTGTCGTTTCTGAATTCACTGATATTTTTCCCGATGAACTCCCTAGTGTTCCTCCAACCCAAGAAGTAGAGTTCGGGATAAAAGTTCAACCTGGAACATCTTCAGTGTCCATTACACCCTATAGAATGGCACTTGTTGAGTTGAAAGAATTAAAAAAGCAACTTTAGGAGTTGCAAGATAAAGGTTTTATACGGCCTAGCACTTCTCATTGGGGTGCACCAGTTTTGCTTGTAAAGAAGAAAGATGGGACTATGCAGCTTTGTATTGATTTATGTCAGTTAAACAAACTCACCATCAAGAACCGGTATCCCCTGCCCAGAATTGAAGATCTTTTCGATCAACTTAGGGATGTTGTCGTATTTTCTAAGATCGACCTTAGATCGGGGTACTATCAAATGAAAGTAAAAGAACAAGATGTACCCAAGATAACCTTTCATACTCGATATGGCCACTTTGAATTCCTTGTAATGCCATTTGGGTTAACGAATGCTCCGACTGCTTTCATGGATCTCATGAATCGGGTATTCAATCCCTATCTCGATAAATTCGTAGTTATTTTCATCAACGACATCTTGGTGTACTCTCGGAATAAGGAGGAACATGCTGAAAACCTCCGAATTATCTTGCAAACACTATAAGAACATCAATTGTATGCCAAGTTCTCCAAATGAGAATTCTGGTTACCAGAAGTTTCTTTCCTCAGCCATGTTATCTTGGCTGAAGGAATTAAAGTCGATCCGAGGAAGATTCAGTCTATTCTGAATTGGAGACCTCCGAAGAATGTAAGCGAGGTCCAAAGCTTTCTCGATTTAGCCAGGTATTACAGAAGATTTGTTAAGGGTTTTTCCTCTACTACCGCAAGTCATACCAAGCTTACTCGCAAAGATACACCTTTCGTTTGGTTAGAGAACCAACAACGAAGCTTCGATCAACTTAAGCAAGCTCTAACTCATACCTCGGTACTCATCCAACCAGAATCGGGCAAAGAATTCATTGTTTACAGTGATGCTTCTCATCTAGGACTCGGTTGTGTCCTGATGCAAGATGGGAAAGTGATTGCTTACGCTTTAAGGCAACTGAAGCCACACGAGTCTAATTACCCAACACACAATCTAGAACTAGCAGTTATCGTGTTTGCTCTCAAGATATGGAGACACTATCTATACGGGGAGAAATGCAATCTAATTACCGATCACAAAAGTCTCAAGTACCTCATAACACAAAAGGACTTGAATCTGAGACACATGAGATGGCTCGAATTACTTAAGGATTACGACTTGGTTATCGACTACCATCCGGGGAAAGCAAACGTAGTTGCTGACGCCCTTAGTCGCAGACCATACTCAGGTAACTCCTAAATCTAGAATTCTAATTAAATTCATTTGAATTATGCCTTCTATTGTTTTGCAAACCATGAATTTAGAGCTTTCTTAAGCTACAAGTTACTATTCAAATATTTCTTGAATTACAAGTAACACATTCGATTAAGAATTGAGCCTAAAATACTTGTAACCATTGAAACCGAATCTTTCTTAGCTTGTAAGAAAGAATTCGAACAATGGCTTGTTATGCAAAGAACAATTTGAATAGTGCATTGCACTACAAGTAATCTATTGAAAATAATTCTAATGACTTTGTTAATGCTTTCGTAGCTAATACATCTATCAATGCTCATTTTCGACTATCCAAGAGTCGAAAATTTTTGTCTGATTTGCAAGTCCAATCCGATCTCATCTCGAGAATTAAAGAACTCCAACAAGTTGATCCAGATCTTCAGAAGATCATATCTAAGCTTGCTTCTGAGTCAAGTTCTGACTTCTCCCTAAAGTCAAATGGACTCATCTATTTCAAAGATAGAGTTTGTGTTCCTAACAATGAAGAATTAAGACGGAAAATGTTACAAGAAGCACACCAAAATTCTTTCTCGATCCACCCTGGATCGGTTAAGATGTATAAGGACCTAAAGCCACTATACTGGTGGCCAGACATGAAATCTGCAATTACAGACTTTGTATCCAAGAGCTTAACATGTCAAAGAGTCAAAACCGAGCATTAAGTCCCTACTGGATTACTTGAGCCCATTGAACTTCCCTAGTGGAAGTGGGATCGAATTACTATAGACTTTGTCACCGGTCTTCCTTCTACTTCAAGAAAGAATGATGTTGTATGGATGATTGTTGATAGATTCACTAAATCTACTCACTTCATCCCTATTCGTATGAACATGAGCTTGGAAACCCTTGTCGAACTGTACATTCGTGAAGTGATTCGGTTACAAGTGTACCTACAACAATTATCTCTGATCGTGATCCTCGATTCGCTTCTTGATTTTGGAATTCTTTATAGAAAGCTCTAGGAGCTAAAGTACATCTTAGTACAACCTTTCATCCTCAATCGGATGGCCAATCTGAGAGAATCATTCAAGTGTTAGAAGATATGCTTAGAGCTTGTGTTATTGACTTCGGGAAGAACTGGAGAAATCCCTACCTCTTGTAGAGTTTTCCTACAACAATAGCTACCAATCTTCCATTCAAATGGCACCATTTGAAGCTCTTTATGGTAGAAGATGTAGAACTCCCTTATGCTGGTATTGTTTGGGAGAAAACAAAGTTTTGGGACCTCAATTGCTTCAGGAAACCGAAGAACAAATCAAGATCATTCACGATCGATTGAAGGTAGCTTTCGATAGACAGAAAGCGTATGCTGATTTGAAAAGAAGAGATATTCAGTATGCTATTGGAGACAAAGTCTTCCTAAAGGTCTCACCTTGGAAGAAAATGCTCAGATTTGGAAGAAAAGGAAAGCTCGTTCCCCGATACATAGGACCATTTGAAGTTATTGAAAGAATTGGTCCAGTGGCCTATCGATAGCTCTTCTTAGAGAATTTGATAGAATACATAATGTCTTCCATGTTTCAAAGCTCAGAAGGTATCGATCTGATATTTCACACATTCTTGAGCCAGAAGAAGTTGAATTGAATCTCGATTTGTCCTACGAAGAAGAACCTATCAGATTCTTGACCGGGAAGTAAGAAAGCTTCAGAACAAGATTGTTCCT
This sequence comes from Hibiscus mutabilis, assembly GCA_019671005.1. Lineage (NCBI taxonomy): Eukaryota > Viridiplantae > Streptophyta > Magnoliopsida > Malvales > Malvaceae > Hibiscus > Hibiscus mutabilis. The sequence continues at coordinate 29,193,427 of CM033712.1, forward strand.
CTTGTTAAGATCTTATGGAGAAATCATAAGGTGGAAGAAGCTACCTGGGAATCTGAAGAAGTCATGAGGAAGCAATATCCTCACCTATTCGATTCAGTTAAATTCGAGGGCAAATTTAATTTAAGGGGGAGAATTGTAACACCCCAAATCCTAGCTTAGAAGTATTGAAACCAAATTGAATAAGTTGATAGCTTAATTGAATTAAAAATTAAGCTAAATTGATTAGTTAAGGGCCTAATTGAAAGAATGTATAAAACAAGTGATCAAATTAAAAGTAACTACCTTGAATTAAAGAATAAAGTTGGGGAATACATGATAAAAATCATGGTTCTCTTATTTGCCTTTGACTAATCACATGGTTAGTAACTCACATGGTTAGTAACTAATTAAGGGAAAATTTAGACAATACACAATTCCAATAACAAGGAATTGTTGTTGTCATCTTCTCCATTATCCCACTTTAGCCGAATATCTTAGAGAAAGAAAGTGAGAGAGAAAGCTAGGGAATTCAGCCATTGAAGAATGGATTTTAGCTTGCATATGTAGGAAATTTTCATTGAAATTAAGCAAGAAGCAAAGTAAGTATAGTTCTTCTTGTGTTTAATTGAATAGGCAACTATGATTGTGGAATTGGACTGATTTATTTGATTATAGATGAAATTAGACTTTGAATATGTTGTTAGGTGATTATATGGTTGTTGAATCATGCTAAGTTGAAGAATGAAACTAGGTACAAGGCTGAAAATTATGTGTTCATGCTAGTGTAACAAACCTAGGTTGTTGGAAAATTGAATTGTGTTATTGAAGTGGGAATTGAATGATTAGAACTTAAAATTGAGCTAAAGAAATAATGAATTGATGATGATCATGACTAGGTAATCTATAGAAGGTATTAAACAATTGAATTATATGCAAACAATGCTGGAAATGAAGGATAAGAATATGAATATAGTTATACAATAAAGAAACTGTTTGGGGTATTGAAATTGAGTAAACATGCAAGATTAGGCATTGTAACCAACTTGCTCTATTTTGGCAGCCTTGATTAATAAACTAACTTGGACTTAATATGTTTAAAATGTCATATGAAATGAATTATAGGGCCATGACACTGGTTAAAATGGATTAAAGGCATTAAAATGTGACTATATACAATCTTTCCAGAATTGCTCTGTTCTAGGCAGTCACTTTGAAAATTCACCAAAAATTGTATAGATTTAATTCAGGGCTGTCTTTGAATAGTGCAAACTGTTCAAGCATTGTAAATGCCCTATCTTTGAACAATAAAATATTTTAATTGGCTAAGAACTAAAATTTAAGTCTTACATGGTCTTATATTAAATTTTGTAAGCTTTCCAACGGTGTATAGAAATCGAAATTCTGACGTACGGATTAAAAGATATGGCCATTTAAAGTGACAGTGTGCAAACTGCCAGGCAGCAGTGTCCTCGGCTGTTTGGGACTGATTTTGCACCTAGTAAGAAACTGTTTCCAAAACAGTTTTGGGATATTGTAATCTGTCCAATTATGTCTTAAAATGAAGTGATAACATTATGGAATTGAATTGGTAAGAAATTCTTAAAAGGAAGCATAAAAACAATAGCTAAATGTTAGGTATATTGTGATAATATTGCTACCTTGATTGTGTGACTTTATGTGCTTATTTTGATGAAATATGTATGTGCTATGCTTGCTAGACCAAGGGCAATAGATTGGGGAAGAAGAGGATATGAGTGGACATCCCAAAGCTAGAGGCAAAGGGATTTGGATCAAAGTTAGTTGAATTGCTAGAAGTATTGTGAGTGTAACTATCCTTGGGTTGGGACTTAGGTCCTAACCAACCTTGTTATTGTTTAAATGAAATGTTAATGCCATGTAACATGACTTAAAGTATATTTGGCTAATTAAGGTAAGAATGAAATGTATGATAACATGATTGATGCCATGATATTTGTGTTTACTTGGGTGTTAAGCAATTATGATCAAATGCTTGTCATGTGCATTCCTTATGCCTAAGGTATGAATTGACATGCTTTCTTGGAGAATAAGGTAGGCACAATGCATACATATGCTTGTGTTGTGAATGTTATACATGGTTGATTGAATTGAATGATATGGATAATTATGTATTGGGAGTTAAGACTCCATAAGCCTAAGGGCTTGGCCTTAAATGGCATAATGTTAAATTGAATCAAGAAATGTATAAAGCTTAAATGAAATGGATAATCAACAACCTTGGTAGCTAGTTTGATAGATAGGAGGGCATGCCTTAGAATCTCGAGCTCATATTAGCACTACGGTGCATATTGGTACGACTGTACATATTGGCACGACGGTGCATATTGGCACTTCGGTGCAGATTGTTAAGATTTGATTATCTAGTAAGCTACTTACCAAGGAAATGTTGAAAAATGACTAAATAAACATTGCTTGTATTATAAGAAACTTGAATGAACCTTCTTGCTTTGAAAGATGACACATGAATGGTTGCTAAACTTGTTTCTTGTCATGAAAGAAATGTATGTTGATGGCTTTATGTATAAATGCCTACTTGATGGATTGAATGATTGATTGCTTGTCTTCCAAGCATGTTGTTCGAATGGCCTTGAGTGTCATGAAAGATTGTTGTTATGTTGATTGTATGATATGTAAAACTTGTCTAAATTACCCTATGCAATTCGAATAAGCATGAATGATGTAAAGATGGGTTTGATCCTTTGAAATACACGACTACTTGAATTTATATGATTTGATAAAATTGACTAGACTTAGTGTTACATCACTAAGTACATATCTTGTACTTACCACTCTACCCTTTATTCTTCCCGTAACAGATTAAAGAATACTTCAAGAGGATATCTTGGGTTTGAAGCAACACTTGAGGCAAGCTTAAAAGTATGAATCATACTCTTTGTATACTCCTAGTTTGGTGGCACTAGATTATGTAATAGATAGCTTTGATCATGCATTTTGTGGTGTTGTTAAGGCTAGTATGTGTAATGTTTTTGATGGGCCTATTATGTAACCTATTTGGATGACTTAATCTATGTATAAGAACCATGATAACATGCATATATGTTGGTAAAATACTGCGCATAATGTGATGAAAATTCAATGTTTATGAATCTTGTTTCATTCGAATACTAGACTAGAATGGTATGATCATGCATTGTTTCTTATGACCATTGGTATGATTTGGCCATGTTGAGCTAAGGCCAAGATATGTACAATCATGCATTAACAATGTATTATCTAAGGATGCCATGAAATGTTATGTTTGATTGAAATAAGAAACAAATGAAATGTGATGACTTGATTGTAAAGAAACAAACGAAATATGATTAGGATTCCATGTTGTTCGAATGGATGCATGAATGTGTAAAGAATGTAAGTGAATGCTTGGTGATGATCATGTTGAATGATTGAATTAATAGTTTCTTAAGATGCAAGTAGGCTAGTTAAAGACATGCTTAGTGACACATAGTGTATTCGAATCTGGCATTGGAATTAAAGAAAGAATGAAGGTTGAAACATGTTGAATAGTAACTTTAAGTGAAGTATGCTACACTTGAGTTGTTGTTTGAATGATTGTATGTGACTTGAATGTAATGGTAATATGATAATAGTAACTTAGGTTATAAGCATGAAATGAAACAAAATGACATGGCATATCGAAACAAAAATCTCATAACCAAACACCGTGCATTGAAAACATTACTTACCAAACACACATCAACTCCCAACAATCATAACCTAGCTCTGGTACTACTAAATATAACCTCCTTGACCAGGCCTAGTCGTTAGACCCGAACTAAGAAGATTACATTAGGTTTGCCGAAATAAACCTAAATTGACTTATTTGAATTATGATCCATTTCTTTTCCTTTTTACTTGTCTAGATGTTTTATTAATATCTATGGTGTTCATACAAGCAACGGTTCAATTTCCATTCGATACGAACATCGACAAGGCACTTAATTGCACATACAAGCATTCTAGGGACCAATATGTAAATCCAAATAATTAAAGGTATTTAAACAAGTTTTGAGTTACCAATACTTAATTAATTATATTTCATACAAGCATGTCAAATTTCAGCTCAAACGGATAACAATTAAGCATCCAATTTAGCAACATTAGAAATTAAAGACTAAATTATAAAACTGCCGAAACCAAAGGACTAACACGTTTATAACAACATCTTATAGAAATTATAGACATTAAAAACATGCTTGCAAAATCACAGGTCAAACGGACAACATTTACCCATTCAATTGATGCATGAACATACGATAGCCAAAATGCAAAAAGTCTAAACATGGTAAAACCCATTAACCGAAATAAACGGCCAGTCGTATCGATACGAGCCATACAAAAATCACCTTTCGGGGATTCGAATCCCAACTTTAACTTATCCAAATTCTTTCAATAACTTAGACATGCTTCTAATATATTACTAACATTAAAAAAGGAACAAACTCTAAACCCTTGTAAATAATATCAGACTCGCATCAATCACAAGGCATGGTCACGCCTTATCAAAAATACCCTTCTAACTCATTCCCAAATGTGCAAACACCACAGAAAACAACAACTTCTTTAACCAATCAAAGTAATTACATGCCAAATATTCAACATCACTCATAATTATACAAGAAATATAAATGCATTCTTCCTAGCCATATAAAGCATTCTCCAATGAACACAAAATTGTCAAAACCTCAAACATAGGCTATAGAACAACCAAGGAATAGATTCACATGACCAAATGTACTCTTAGCAAACAAGCATACAATTCCATCATTGTTCAAACCATTTTAATTCATTAGGTCATAACCAACATATGAACATGACATTAAACAAAACCACCGCCATACACATTAGATAATGTCATCATCCAACATAATAAAACCCCAACATATAATCAAGCCTTATACAAAATAATATCCCAATGGTTAACCCATATTGCCTTTTACAAGTAATGATAACACCATATACATACTCTTTTAATACGCTTGTCTTGGGATCCTTCCTTGCCTCGAACTGCCACCTCGTCCTCGCTTAACTCGCTGCATTGACGGAAGAAAGGAGTGCGTAAGCATATAATGTCTAGTGAGTGCTCTTAAAGGGGTAAAACGTCAATGAATTTTCAAAACCAAACAAGAAGTAGAAAGCCCATATCAAAGCAGGTTAAACTCGTCATTTCAAAAGCATTTAAATAAAACATGCTTATTCAAAACATATATTCATGCTTTCACAACAACCTTTTCATTCTCATAATGTTTGAATAAAACATGCTTAAACAAGCCATAAGCATCATCTCTCCCAGCATAAACCATGCATTCATTATAAAGTAAGATATAAGCATAAAGCCAACACAATTTGCTTACTTCTTTTGAAAACCAAATAACATTTGAAGTGAAAAGCATGCTTAGTCAAACCGAAGCATTTTCCCATTTCTTTTCAAAACGAATCATGCATAACATCCATATGCATCAAAATTCTTTTCATATGTTCCACCAAAACATATCATGCATAACAACCATATGCAATAAAATCCTTTCATGTGTTTCATAAATCTCATATATTAGATAAATCTCATACATCATATAAATATCATATATTGGCATTTATAGTGACCCCGGATTGACTTACCTCCATCCTCGGATAGACTCACCTCTATCCTCGCATTCAAAACCAAATTTTATTTAACATATCGGATACATGAATTTCCCGGTGGTCTCGTCTCCACCTATTCTCATACCTTGCCTAGTTAAACCACAAGATATCATCAACTTGGGCTGCCTAGTTAAACCGCATACCCCAAGTGATAACCCAACAGTCTGAGTAGCCTAGTTAAACCGTTTTACCTCAAGGATCATGGTGTAATCGACTTTATATTATAGTGCACTTTAAACCCCCTATGGCATGCTAACTATATCCGATAGTTTCTCCTTATGTCACATGCCAATACATCATTTTCAAATACATTTACTTACTGTTTTCCAATGTATTTCTCAAAATCGTTACATATGCAAAACCACATTGCCAAAGGCAATAACACATTCCTTCTAGGAACAAATCTCAATTCTCATAGGCATCTATATACTTTGATAAACATTGGATATTAATCCAAATGATGCATTTACAACAAGTAAATAAAACAATGCTTTTAAACCAAAACATATAAATCGAGTCTCATATCAAACATTTAAAATTGCCCAAGTTCAATTTCGTCCTTTAACATATTCATTAAAATATTTTTAAAAATATTAGCCATAATAAATTTGTCAAAAATTAATTTAATTGACCCAATTTATTTTTCTGAAATTAATTGATTAGCTAAAACCTAACTCAAAATTCCAACCCGATTCTAATAGTTCACCCAAATCTTCTAGCCCATTTTTCGGGGTGTTACAATATCGATACCTATTAGAATAAAACTATTCCTTAATAACTATTTCTATTTCACCTAACTACAACTAAAAATACTAATGTAAACAAAATTAATCACGAAAATCTCCCGAAGTGCATGCATTATCAGTCTGAATAGGCAAAGAAGATTGGTCGGCGGTCTCACGAACTTGAGAATCATGATCACCTTTAGCTCAAGAAGAACACAATTAATCATCCAATTATAAATATTCATCAACTTACTAAGTACATAACAAATGTAAATAGTAAAATAGAGTTTCCGAATACAGATCGGACGAGTCAAAATCGACTCGTGTCAATAGGTCAGATTTGGATTTGGGTCAAGCTAGTTGAGTTCAAGTCTAAAAGTGTAACATACTATAACCACCCTAGTAGGATTAGGTAAGTTACCACAATTTCAATCAATGATTCATACAATTAAAGGTAGAGTGTTCAATTTGTTTTAAGTCTTTCTTGCTCATTAAGAAACAATTCGATTAGGTGAGGACTCAATAAACTATGCATAATGCACCTATTAGATATATTAGGACCCATAATGCAATATGTTATCATAATCAAAACAATTTAAGACTTACTTGATTCCCAAGCAACCATTCGAACTAGATGAGAAACCTATTAGATAATTTCAACATTCGATGTAACTATCAAGCATTCCAATAAGTGATTTACATGATTTACTTATGTGACCTTAATCAAACATATATGCTTACAATGTCATATAAATCATTCGGCTAATACCATAAGTGACCAAGGTGGTTCAAGTTTAAACATGTGGATTACTACGTTTACTTATTGTTAACTAGCCAATTTCAATAGATCTATTCATCCATTTCATGCATAATCTAACCATGGAAATCTAACATTAGGCTAACAAGAATTCAAGTTCAATGAAGTTCATACATGCTCATATATATACATACCATACTCTTATAGATCATAGATGAAGTTAATTTATACAAACCATAACTAAATGATCATAAATATACATGCCTTAGGTGTCACCATCATAAGAGAACTATAACAAGATGGAAACATACTCTTTCAAGCAAAATGTGACTTGTACGAGCTTAGACTTCGGGATATGATCCAATATCAACACTAATCGTAGAAATGAAACTTGAATAAGCAAAGCTTAGTGAGTGAGTTGAAGTTACAAGGCAATCAATACAATAAGTCTCAACTACGAACCAACAAATAGATGGTATGGTTCCCCCATCAAAGGAACCATTTGAACAAGGCAAACACTACCAGATGCATTGCTTAATTTTCAATCAATACCAAATACAAGGCTTGAAGTTTAGACATACTCAATCATCCAATTCGATTAACATTAAGCTTATCATGTCATTTAAACACAACCAATGTTTCAACTCAAGCAATCTCATATAAGCAATGTTCAATCAATGTTTCAATGTCAATAGATCATGGCATTTGATTTTCCTTCACAATCAAGCAATCTCATATAAGCAATGTTCAAGAAATGTTTCAATATCAATGTTCATGGCATTCAATTTCCTTTACAAACAACCAATGCAATTCAATATAGCAATAGGTTCAATGTACATGAGGTATAAGTTCATTTTAGGTGTAGCCTTGAGAATCGATTATACAGTCTAGATACTCGAGTCTCCAACCAAACTATCACCAATAAAAATAGTCAATATGGTACAAAGTACCTGGTCAAATCCCTCCTACTGTCGCCAATGACCAATAACAATACTTCCCTCCTACTGTCGCCAATTAGGGACCAATGTCCCAGACCGTAGTCCACCCCGATAATGAGCTCTATAGACTCTATGGCATGCCAACTATATCTAAGACCAACTCGAGACAAAGGCTTACAATAGTTATCACTTTCAATCAATTAAAAGCATGATTCAATTCAATGTGCACATTTTGTGCCAATATCCCCTTTCAATCGAATAATGTTCAAGCCAATACCAATATCAATGTTTCAATAGTCAATGAAGGTGTGTCAATCAATATGTCATTAAACAATGTATAAAGTTATTTCCACTATAACATCATGCTTCATTTCAATATAGTTCAATTAGGCAAGAAGCATATCATAACAATCAATAGTAATTCAAGCATGCTTCACAATCAAGTAACAACACAAAAGAGCACTTACCTTGCTAATGCTCCATAGCAAGCTCATTACACAATTATACTAAGAATCAATAAGAAATAAAAATCAAAAATGGACTTGGAGAGGTTACCACCCTCTCCAAACTTTAAACTACACTCACAGGAATTTTTCGAGCTATTGTCGATCTTGGATTGTAATCCCTTTCCCTCTACTAGCTTGCTGATCTAAGTGAGCCCCTTTTTCCTCAATTTCCACTTGATCTAACATTCATACAATACATAGTGTATTAGATACAATCCAGCAACCAATTGAGTATTATGTGACTCCATATAATCAAGCATTCAATTCAATACAAACATCAAGATTGTTGCTTCCTGGCAGCATGTGCACTGCTTACTTAAATGTTCATATCTTTTATTCCGTACGTCAGAATTTCAAACCATTTACACCGTTAGAAAGCTAACTTAATTTTCCTTTTAACCATATAGGCCTTACAATTTTACTCATAGTGAATTAATACAGTTTTTCATTTAAAGGCAGACCAAATTATGCCATTGGACAATTTGCACTATCCTTAGAGATTTGTTTCTACAAACTGTTTTATAACTCGGAATTCGATTCCGTTTGTTGCATACGAAACTAGACATACATATGATTATGTTCATATAATATTTACTCCCTAATTTGGTCTATGTGATTTTCTACAAATTTTCAAACTCACTGCCCAAAATAGAGTATTCTGAACAACTTTCATTTAGCTGGATTCTAGCTTCTTAAGTCACTTAGACAAGGATCCTAACATGATTGTTCAATATATATACTCATTCATACATGTCTAAGTCAATCCAATTATGTGTCAATCCTATGAAAATAGGGAAATTGAGCAATATTTTCAATTTGATTCATTAAGACATCAATTCACTAGAATTTCCAGCAACCACAATTTCAATTCACATATCAATCATCCATTCTAATCATCATCCAAATTTTCCCACAACTAGCATAGCATTTCACCATCAATTTGGCTATTGACAACATCAATTTCTCCTACTCATTCGAATGGCACAATCAATTTCATGGATTGATCAATCAATTGAACTTCTTAACTAGTTCATAGCATCAATTCACTAACTATTCATCAAATTCATGTAATTCAAGCAAGAACCCTAAATCTACATGCATCATTTGAATCTATAACACATTAAGGAAGAGATTTTACCTTCCTATCAAGATTATATGAATGCTAGCAACTCCAATTTCACCAAATTTCAAGCTTGGATGTATGAATCATGGAGTTTTCTCACTCAATCCCTTTTTTCTCTTCTTTGTTCATTCATTTTTCAACAAGGGAGAAGAAGATGACAATGGTTCATCAATTGATTCCTCCCAAATGACTAAATTGTCCTTAATTATCCACTAATTAATGACATGTGTAAGGGCATTTTAGGAATATAAGAATTTTGCATGCATTCCGTGAATTTGTCACTTATTTCGGTTTGGTCACTTATACATTAGGTTCGCACCTTTTCATTTATAGCATTCTAGTCCTTAATAACTAGACCTAGTATCTTGTTTTCAATCAATTAGAGATCAAATGAAGGCATTGCAGTAACTTCTTTTATACTGGTTTTGAGGATATTACAATTCCCCCCCCTTAAAGAAATTCATTCTCGAATTTACCTGAGTGGAATAGATGAGGGTACTGCTTTCTCATTGTTGCTTCGGGTTCCCAAGTGGCTTCTTTTACATTGTGGTTCCTCCATAGAACTTTCACCAATGGCATAATCTTATTGCGAAGCCTCTTGACTTCATTATCAAGAATTTGAATTGGCTCTTCAACGTAGATAGATCATGATTAAGTTCCACTTCATCAGGTTCTAGAACATGTGATGGATCTGATCGATATTTCCTCAACATCGATACATGGAAGATGTTGTGGATTCTATTGAATTCAGTAGGGAGTGCTAGCTTGTAAGCAACTGGACCAATCTTTTCTAAGACTTCAAAAGGTCTGATGAATCGAGGGCTTAGTTTACCCTTCTTCCTGAATCTAAGGATTTTCCTCCAAGGAGATACCTTCAAGAATACGTAATATCCCACTCGATATTCAATGTTTCTTCTCTTGAGATCGGCATAATCCTTTTGCCTATCAAAGGCCTCTTTTATTCTACTAAGGATCACTCGAACTTGATTTTCGGTTTTACGAAGTAATTCAGGTCCTAAGACCTTGTTTTCCCCTAATTCAGACCAACATAGGGGAGTTCTACATCTCCTGCATACAATGCTTCGAATGAGGCCATTTTTATAGAAGCTTGATGGCTGTTGTTGTAGGCAAACTCGGCTAATGGTAGAGATTTCTCCCAGTCATTACCGAAGTCAATAATGCAAGCTCGAAGCATGTCTTCAAGCACTTGGATTACCCTTTCAAGTTGTCCATCGGTCTGTGGATGGAAGACAGTGCTAAGGTTCAGCTTAGTTCTCATAGCTTCTTGAAGTGCCCTCTAGAATCGAGAAGTAAAACGAGAGTCCCGATCTGATATGATGGATCTAGGAACACCATGTAGTCATATTACTTCTTTGAAGTATAATTCAGCTAGCTGTTTGAGGCTCATGTTCATTCGAACAAGTAGAAAATGAGCCGATTTGGTGAACCTATCAATAATCACCCAAATAGCATCATTTTTCCTCAATGATAGAGGCAATCCCGATACGAAGTCCATTGTTATACACTCCCACTTCCATTGAGGCAATTTGATGGGTTGAATGAGTCCAGTAGGTAATTGGTGTTTGGCCTTCACCTTCTAGCAAGTGAGGCACCTTGATACAAAGTCAACAATATCAGCCTTCAATCCCAACCACCAATAGACTTCCTTTAAGTCCTTATACATCTTGATCACCCCCGGATGTATTGAAAAAGGACTACTATGTGCTTCTTGAAGCATTTCTCTCTTAAGGATTGGATCATTGGGTACACAAACCCGATTCTTGAAGTAGAGCACACCATTCGATTGAAGTGAGAATTTAGTGCTCGGCTTGGAATCAATCTCTTTCAATATCTTCCAAAGTTTGGGATCATTTTGTTGAAGTTCTTTGATCCTAGAATTCAAGTCGGATTGAACTTGAAGTTCTTCCACATATCTCTGGTTCTTTAGGAGCTTAAAATGGGCATTGAAAGTAGTTGAAGCTACAATTAAAGGATTTCAATTAGTGGATTTTATTATCATCCATTTGAATAGTGGGATAAACAATATTGGAAATTTGTATTCGAACTTACCAATTGAATGTTTGCGACTGAGCGCATCAGCCACAACATTTGCCTTGCCCGAGTGGTAATCAATGATTAGATCATAGTCTTTTAGTAGTTCCACCCATCTTCATTGTCGAAGATTTAACTCCTTCTGAGTTAGGATGTATTTTAAACTCTGATGATCAGTAAATAATCGACATTTCTCTCCATATAGGTAATGTCTCTAGATCTTTAAAGCAAACACGATCGCAATTAGCTCCAAGTCGTGTGTTGGATAGTTTAATTCATGTGGCTTGAGTTGCCGAGAAACATAGACAATGACCTTGTCATCTTGCATCAATACACACCCTAAACTGAGGTGGGAAGCATCATTGAAGACTGTAAAGTCTTTTCCTGGTTCAGGTTGGATTAAAATAGGAGCTTGAGTTAGAACTTGCTTCAATTGATCAAAGCTCATTTGCTGGTCCTCAGACCATTTAAATGGAGTATTCTTTTGAAGGAGTCGAGTTAATGGAGTAGCAAGAATCGAGAACCCTTTCATGAATCTTCAGTAATACCCTGCTAAACCGAAAAAACTCCTAACCTCGCTAACATTTCTTGGAGGTCTCTATTCGATGACGGTTTGAATCTTTTTAGGATCAACCTTAATCCCTTCGGCCAAGGAAGGATACTTCCGAGAGCCAGAACTCGCATTTACTCAATTTGGCATATAGCCGATTCTCTCTCAATGTTTGGAGTACAATTCGAAGGTGATTAGCATGTTCTTCCTTGTCCTTTGAGTAGACAAGAATGTCATCAATAAAGACAACCACGAATTTGTCCAAATAGGGTTTGAACACTGGGCTCATTAAGTCCATGAAAGCCGCTGGAGCATTGGTTAGCCTGAAGGCATAACTAGGAACTCATAGTGACCATAACGAGTCCTGAAAGCCGTTTTGGGTACATCTGAGTCTTGTATTCTCATCTGATAGTACCCCGATCGCAAATCGATCTTAGAGAAGACTTTGGCATCCTTGAATTGATTGAACAAGTCCTCAATCCTCGGCAATTGATACTTGTTCTTGATAGCGAGCTGGTTTAGCTGACGATAATCGATACATAGTCTCATTGACCTGTTTTTCTTCTTAACAAACAGTACGGGTGCTCCCCAGGGTGAAGAGCTAGGTCGAATGAAGCCCTTGTCTTGAAGCTCTTGCAATTGTTGCTTAAGCTCTTTGAGTTCAATAGGGGCCATTCGGTATGGAGTGATAGACACTAGATCACTCTTGGGTTAAACTTCAATCTTGAATTCAACTTCTCGAATAGGGGGAAATCCCAGTAATTCATCAGGAAAAACATCAGGGAAGTCAGAAACAACAGGGATTGAACTCACCCTGAATTCAATTTCATCACTTTTAATCATAGCAACAAAGATGCTAATAGGTTTCTTATCGATCAAGGTAATGGATTTTTCTCCTAGCCTCGGAAAAACGATTTTCTCTTTTGGCAATCTACCCAAGCTTGATGCCTTCCTAACCAATCTAATCCCAAAATAAGATCGAATTCAACAAAAGGCAACAATAACAAGTTGGCTAGGAACGGAATGCCCTGAATGAATAAAGGGCAATCTTTACATATTTGGTTCACTATTACATTGTCTCCTAAAGGATTGGTAGCAGTTAAGCTACATCTAACATACTCAGGCTTCAATTTAAGCATTTCAATTAAAGGAGATCTTATGAATGAATGAGTTGACCCCGTATCAAATAAAGCATAAACATGATAAGTATCGAGGTAGATTGTACCTACAATTACGTCAGTAGATTCTTCCTCCTCCCGACCACGAATATGATAGATTCGAGCAGGTGCCCGAGACTCTTGATATGTAGCATTAGACCATTGGCCTTTGCTCTTCCCGTAGTTGCCTGAGTTAGCTTGCTTCGAACCCTTTCCCCTGGGTGAAGGAGATTGATTCGATTTGTGAGAAAGATGAGAAGGCAACTTGTTCGGATTTTAGGGGCAATCTTTGACATAATGCATTGTGTCTCTGCACAAGTAGCAAGCATTAGTGATCTTTCTACAAACTCCAGTATGGTTCTTTTGAAAAGTCTTGCAAGTAGGGATTTGGTTCTCCCTCCTGGTATTCCTGATGCTATCCAAGGACACCATAGGAGTTAAGGACATAGCTTGTGGCTTGGGTATATAGCTACCCTTAGAGAAATTTCCTTGATTGGTAGAATTTCCTCCTTGATGCTTTTGTTTCTTGTTGCACCAATGAGGCTTGTGATTATCCCTCGATCTTTTTTTATCTCTGGACTGATTCTCTGATCGTTTTGTCGAAGTCTTCATCTTGGCTTCGATAACTATAACTCTGTTGACCGATTCTTGGAAGTCAGTAATCCCCAAAGCAGTGAACATGGGGCCTAACTCGTCATGATGACCAACGATGAACATTCTACACTTATCTTCCTCTTTCTTTATGAATTCTGAGCCGTATTTGCAATATTTACAGAATTCGCTGACATACTGCTCGATAGGCTTTCCTCATTGTTTCATGTACAAGAACTTCTTTTTGCGATCAGCAACATACTAATCACTTATATACTTATTTTTGAATTCTTTAAGGAAGAATTCCCAGGTGACAGCTTCTTCAGGTGCTACCAAGGTAGTAGTTTCCCACTAATTCAATGCCTCCTCGGCCAATAAAGCTACTGTACACTCCAGCTTATGTTCATCTGAGCACTGCAGTTGCTTAGACAAGATTCTTGTCGTATTCTCCAACCAGTACTCCGCTTCTTCTAGCTTGTCTTCACTTGTTCCAGTGAAGGTGTAAGCTCGGTGTTGAGCTAACTTATCAATAGGAGCTCTTACCGGTTTTGCTACTGAAGAGTCAGAAGTACTTGTTGGGGTTCAACAGGCTTCAGGGGATCCTGGTTCATCCTTACACTCCCTCCCTCATTGGAGGAGCCAGTCGGCCTTTCATTATCCTTGCCCAATCATGTTTCAGACATTCTATATATAAAGAATAAGAGAAGTCAAGCTCAAGTCACAATCCAATCAGTATTCAAGTAACTCCTAGATGGCACCTAAATGATCAATGACAATAGCCTATTCATGCAATAGACCCTAGAATCATGCAACCATAAACTCTGATTACCATTCAATAACATACTCTAACCACCCTAGTAGGATTAGGTAAGTTACCACAATTTCAATCAATGATTCATACAATTAAAGGTAGAGTGTTCAATTTGTTTTAAGTCTTTCTTGATCATTAAGAAACAATTCGATTAGGTGAGGACTCAATAAACAATGCATAATGCACCTATTAGATATATTAGGACCCATAATGCAATATGTTATCATAATCAAAACCATTTAAGACTTACTTGATTCCCAAGCAACCATTCGAACTAGATGAGAAACCTATTAGATAATTTCAACATTCAATGTAACTACCAAGCATTCCAATAAGTGATTTACATGATTTACTTATGTGACCTTAATCAAACATATATGCTTACAATGTCATATACATCATTCGGTTAATACCATAAGTGACCATGGTGGTTCAAGTTTAAACATGTGGATTACTACATTTACTTATTGTTAACTAGCCAATTTCAATAGATCTATTCATCCACTTCATGCATAATTTAACCATTGAAATCTAACATTAGGCTAACAAGCATTCAAGTTCAATAAAGTGCACACATGCTCATATATATACATGCCATACTCTTATAGATCATAGATAAAGTTAATTTATACAAACCATAACTAAGTGATCATAAATATACATGCCTTAGGTGCCACCATCCTAGGAAAACTATAAAAAGATGGAAACATACTCTTTCAAGCAAAATGTGACTTGTACGAGCTTAGACTTCGGGATAGGATCCAATATCAACCTAAATCAGAGAAATGAGACTTGAATAAGCAAAGCTTAGTGAGTGAGTTAAAGTTATAAGGCAATCCTTACAATAAGTCTCAACTACGAACCAACAAATAGATGGTATGGTTCCCCCCATCAAAGGAACCATTCGAACAAGGCAAACACTACTAGTTGCATTGCTTAATTTTCAATCCAATACCAATACAAGGCTGGAAGTTTAGACATACTCACTCATCCAATTCGATTAACATTAAGCTTATCATGTCATTTAAACACAATCAATGTTTCAACTCAAGCAATCTCATATAAGCAATGTTCAATCAATGTTTCAATGTCAATAGATCATGGCATTTGATTTTCCTTTACAATCAAGCAATCTCATATAAGAAATGTTCAATCAATGTTTCAATATCAATAATTCATGGTATTCAATTTCCTTTACAATCAATCAATGCAATTCAATATAGCAATAGGTTCAACGTACACGAGGTATAAGTTCATTTTAGGTGTAGCCTTGAGATTCAATTATTCAGTCTAGATACTCGAGTCTCCAATCAAACTATCTCCAATAACAATAGTCAATATGGTACAAAGTACCTGGTCAAATCCCTCTTACTGTCACCAATGACCAATAACAATACTTCCTTCCTACTGTCGCCAATTAGGGACCAATGTCCTGGACCGTAGGCCACCTCAATAATGAGCTCTATAGACTCTATAGAATGCCAACTATATCTAAGACCGACTCGAGACCAAGGCTTACAATAGTTATCACTTTCAATCAATTAGAAGCATGGTTCAATTCAATGTGCACATTTTGTGCCAATATCCCCTTTCAGTCGAATAGGGTTCAAGCCAATACCAATATCAATGTTTCAATAGTCAATGAAGGTGTGTCAATCAATATGTCATTAAACAATGTATAAAGTTATTTCAACTATAACACCATGCTTCATTTCAATATAGTTCAACTAGGCAAGAAGCATATCACAACAATCAATAGTAATTCAAGCATGCTTCACAATTAAGTAACCACACAAAAGAGCACTTACCTTGCTAATGCTCCATAGCGAGCTCATTACATAATTATACAATGAATCAATAAGAAATGCAAATAAAAAATGGACTTGGAGAGGTTACCGGCCTCTCCAAACTTTAAACTACACTCACAAGAATTTTCTGAGCTATGCTGATCTCGGATTGTAATCCTTTTCCCTCCACTAGCTTGCTGGTCTATGTGAGCCCCTTTTTCCTCAATTTACACTTGATATAACATTCATGCAATACATAGTGTATTAGATACAATCGAACAACCAATTGAGTCATTATGTGACTCCATATACTCAAGCATTCAATTCAATACAAACATCAAGATTGTTGCTGACTAGCAGCATGTGCACTGTGTGCTTAAATGTTCATATCTTTTATTTCGTATGTCAAAATTTCTAACTGTTTACACCGTTAGAAAGCTAACTTAATTTTCCTTCTAACCATGTTGGCCTTACAATTTTATTCATAGAGAATTAATACAGTTTTTCATTTAAAGGCAGACCAAATTATGCCACTGGACAGTTTGCACTATCCTTAGAGATTTGTCTCTACAAACTGTTTTATAACTCGGAATTCGATTCCGTTTATTGCATACGAAACTAGACATTTTCATGATTCTGTACATATAAGATTTACTCCCTAATTTTGTGTATGTGATTTTCTACAAATTTTCAAACTCACTGCCCAAAACAGAGTATCCTGGACAGCTTCACTTTAGCTAGTTTCTAGCTTCTTTAATCACTTAGACAAGGATCCTAACATGATTGTTCAACATATATATTCATTCATTCATGTCTAAGTCAGTCCAATTATGTGTCAATCCTATAAAAACAGGGTAATTGAGCAATATTTTCAATTTGATTCATTAAGACATCAATTCACTAGAATTCCCAGCAACCACAATTTCAATTCACATATCAATCATCCATTCTAATCATCATCCAAATTTTCTAGCAACTAGTATAGCATTTCACCATCAATTTGGCTATTAAAAACATCAATTTCTCCTACTCATTCGAATGACACAATCAATTTCATGGATTAATCAATCAATTGAACTTCTTAACTAGTTCATAGCATCAATTCACTAACTATTCATCAAATTCATGTAATTCAAGCAAGAACCCTAAATATACATGCATCATTTGAATCTATATTGCATTAAGGAAGAGATTTTACCTTCCTATCACGATTATATGAATGCTAGCAACTTCAATTCCTCCAAATTCAAGCTTGAATCTATGATTATAGAGTTTTCTCATTAAATCCCCTTTTCTATCTTCTTTGCTCATTCACTCGGCCAACAAGGGAGGAAGATGACAATGGTTCATCAATTAATTCCTCCCAAATGACTAAATTATCCTTAATTATCCACTACTTAATGACATGTGTAAGGGTATTTTAGGATTGTAAGAATTTTGCATGCATTCCTTCAATTTGTTACTTATTTTGGTTTGGTCACGTATACATTAGGTTACCACTTTTTCATTTATAGCATTCTAGTCCTTAATAACTAGACCTAGTATCTTGTTTTCAATCAATTAGGGAACAAATGAATGCATTGTAGTAACTTCTGTTATACTAGTTTTGAGGATATTACAAAAAGATTAAACCGGTCCAATGATTCAGGTATCGAGTATGATCTAAATCAATTTTGGATCAAGCTGTTAAACCAAATTCAATAATGCTACCACACATTAGACAAAACGAGTACCATTTTAAAAATGATAAAGATAATAACAATACAATATATAAAATAATAAGGAATAATGCTAAAAATACCCCTAACGTTTTATGGAATTGTCATTTTGGTCTTTATTCTTTTTTGTCCACTTTCACCCCTAACGTTTCGTTTTAGAAAAAATTGGCATCTCGTAGATGGAAACTGTTAGTTGACTAATAGTCAACATAAGATGATGATGTGGCATGTTTACTTGGCTTGAGACGCTGACGTGGCATTTATTTTTAGTTTTTTTAAAATAATAAGTAATTTTTTTAAAAATAAAATTTATTTGATTTATTAATTTTTGAAAAAATTATTTTTTTATAATTTTTTAATAATAATAAATAATATTTAATTTAATTCATTATTTTTTTTAAAAGAATAATAAATTAAATAAAATATTGTTTATTATTTTTTAAAATTCTAATAAATTATTATTTAAATTAATTTTTTTAAATAATAAATTACTTACATTATTATTTTTAAATAATAATAATAAATTTAAAAATAAATTTTCTTAATTTTTAATAAAAAATAAAAAATTATTTTTAAAAAATGATAATGTGTCAAAGTGTCGCGTCAGCATCCTAAGCCAAGTTAACATGCCACATCATCATTATGGGTTTATTGTTAGTCAACTAAAGGTTTCTATCCACGAGGACCATTTTGACTCAAAATAAAACGTTAGGGGTGAAAGTGGACAAAAAACAGAATAGAGGCCAAAATAACCATTCCATTAAACGTTAGGGGTGATTTTTGACATTATGCCAAAATAATAATAATAACATAATTAAGTATATGTGTAATATCATAATTGATGTAACAGTAGCAAATATATATATATATAATAATAAACATTTTGGTAATACTCTTTTTTTAATAGTCTAAATGTGATTACAAGGTAGTATATGCTCATACATATTCTTAACCCCTTGACAAGGCACATACACCTTGTAGACAAAGCGATTTGAACCTGTGTCTCCTAGGACGAACATCATTCACAGATCCCAAAGCCTATCAGAACTAATCGTACCCAAATTCAATCAACCACTTGTTAGTACCTATAAACACCTGTCGCCGCGTGTCGAAACCAAAATGGGTAAGACTACGGACATTGTAACATAAGGAACGGCAGACGATGAGCATAGCAAAGCACGCAGACCACAGTGCACAGGATCACCCGCGAACTGTACAATACCAATCGCAATCTATGGTGAATGGAAAGAACTACGAGCAACATCATGTCTCATCCGACAACCACGTGACTACATGCATGCCCACTACATATGACAAGGGAAACCTAGGATGTCTAGTTATAGCCTGTTCAATCATCGCGCCACGACAACCCTTTTGTGACACATGTCCTAGTAGTATAAAAAGACATATGCAACAGAGAGAAAGGCAATATTCCATTCTCCAAGAGCTTAAACCCCCAACTTAGACACCGAACCTAACTTCGAACCCAGAGTAGTCATCGGAACCATCGTCGGACGACCATCTCTGCCCCCCAAATAGAACCATCAATAATTGGTGCATGAGCGTGAACCCTTTGCTTTTTTAGTCCGATTCTCCAAAAATAATGTAGAGTAACTATTGCGCGTAATAAGTGCTACGCAATTGTGCAAGTATACACGTTGCAAGTTATAGTATAAAAGATATCATCTCCACAGGGATTGGTGCCACTTCAAGAATCTAGTCTCTTGCACTGTAAAAAGTAAAAGAAAACACAAGTAGAAGATTATAGGAGTTTTAACTAATAACTAATCTAGAAAGCAAATAAGTAAAAGGCGATGTAAATAGATGAGAGAGATAGGCCAAGTTATCGTGAGTTGAGGTGTGATAGCCGATTGGATCGTCTTGGTAAAAGAATGCACGGGCAACTCAGTTGTCGTGGTAACTTGCACAACGGGGTTGCCTTGGCAACTAATCGATAGTTGCCTTGGCAACTAATCGATAGTTGCCTGGGCGACTAGTTGGGCAACTACTTGGGCGTCTGGGCAGCAACCATCAAGGTTCGGTAGAGCGTTCTTCAATGGTTTATTCATATCCCTAAGTCGAAACTCTAGCTACTTGTGCATGCCTTGATAATACATCCCTACGTGAATCAAGGGTGAACAACATCCAATCTTGCGCTCCTCTTAGCCGTTGAAATCCTTAACTTATTTTTAAGCCGGATTAATCTTCACCATCAATAGATTGAATAAAGATCATATTCATTCGTTTCTTGAATCTAGCTCTCCCGATATTAGATAAATAGATGAAGTTACGAGATCCTCTCCCAATTCACTCGCAAACAAGAATAAGAACCAAGAATGAATAAACCTTGAATAGAAAAGTGCAAACTCTTATTACCTAAACAAAATCCAATAGTTTCTCACAACCACAAAACAAAATAACCATAGCCAAATAGATTTAGTTCATGGTTAGGTTCCAAAGAAACACAAGATAAAGAATCCCTAGCATGAACCTAATTGAACAAGAAAGAAAAAGATGAAGGATGAAGTTTGTTGAAATCCTCCTTGCCCTAGATGCTTGTAAAAAATTCTCTTCTCCCTCTCTCTCTCTGGAGTTGACGGCATGGCCTCTAATTTATAGGGCTAGGTCAAAGTCCTTTGAGGAGGAAGTTAAGTTGGAATTAAATTATCTTTAGAGAATACAATTCTTTATTATAATTATATTCCTTCTAGAACTTCTCCTATCTTCTTGGAATTTAATTCTTCTTTAATCTCTTCATGGAAATCAAATTCCTTTGGGATTTAGCTTTGCTCCACGTCATCTTGGGCTTGTCTAGTCATCAATTTCGACTACCATATCACCTTATTCATTGTCAACAATTGCCCTGGCAACTAGCTCGGCATCTCC
The DNA here is from genome assembly GCA_019671005.1 of Hibiscus mutabilis. Lineage (NCBI taxonomy): Eukaryota > Viridiplantae > Streptophyta > Magnoliopsida > Malvales > Malvaceae > Hibiscus > Hibiscus mutabilis. The sequence continues at coordinate 29,214,707 of CM033712.1, forward strand.
TTCATGCATTGCCCTGGCAACTAGCTCTAGCCTTGCTTTGGCAATTGATCCTGCACATACACACAAAACACACCAAAGCATCATCTTTTCCCACAAAAACTACCAAGTTATGTAATCAAGCTCATCGATGGAAGCAAACATGGATTAATGCATGAATGGCTAATTATGCAACTAATATGAGCCTAAGTCTAACAATAATATGAGTAAAAAGGGTAAGAAAAATAGTACTTTTGAACACTTATCACACACCCAAACTTGAAATATTGCTTGTCCTCAAGCAATGCAAACTAATAATTACCTGCCAAGACTTCAATTTTCACAAACTTAGCTTTGAACTTGATTTCAATTCTCAGAACCGGGGCACAAAGTATGATTAGCTTTTCATTTTTCAGAAAACTTAGGAGTTACTCGGAATCAAACTATAATGCTTGTGAGTGTGTGGAGTTGTGTGCAAGTTGATTTTTCAGATTCTATGAAAACAAGAGGTTTTCAAATTACTTCATTGGGTTCTTTTTAACATGTTTTAACTAGAGCCAGTTTTGGGCACCTCTAGTGTTTTGTTTTTAGTTTTCTTAAGTTAATTAATTTATTCGACTAGAGCCGGTTTCGGGCACCTCTAGCGATCAATTTTTTTAGCATATGCTAGATCCAATTTCGGGCACCTCTAGCGATCAATTTTTTAGCACATGCTAGAGCCAATTTCGGGCACCTCTAGCATTCATCCAATTTTTATTCTATTCCCCCAATTTGTTTAATTATCAACCTAAGTTCACTATAATTCCTTAAATCAATCAAACCACAACAGTGTTTCATCAAATTTAGCATCATAGTAAAATTCTAAGTTTTTCCATGGTTATCCTAGAATAAAAATTTCTATCAATTAAGTGCATTGGCAAAGTCATCATCGGATATTCATCAAATCTAGGCAATTCTTGTTCCAACTAAAGGCATGGCAACCAATTTATGTATCCTAAATGTAATACTTAAGATGAATGTAACTAAACATGGTAACTACTAATAACAATCCCCCCCAAACTCGAGTGAGGCATTGTCCTCAATGCATGTATTAAATAAAAATAACAAAAAATAAAATGCAAATGAGGACTTACTCCAAGAGTTCGTCGTCGTGGATGATTAGTTTCCTTTTGGTCGGTGTCTTGATTCTCTTGCTTGAACGCGATGGTTGCTTCCTTGTTGCCGGTGGTGGAATCGATCCTCGTACGGGGTTGTCCTCATCGTCCTCTTCATCAGTGTCATTGGCTTTTCGATTGGAGGATTCAATTGGTGCAGTCTTTGTTGGTGCAATGGAGGACTCGTCCGAATCTAAAAAAGTAGACAATGATTCCGTAGGAGTTGATTCGGGCATAGGTGTTTTACCTTTGGCTTTTGCAGTGGTTGCCGAGATGTCTTTAGCTTTGGTTGCCGAGGCATCTTCAGGGTTGGTTTTCGTGGCATCTACCTGTGCAGGCACGATGTAGGTTGCCGCAGTATCATCTGTTGTGGTTGTCGTGGCGACTGCTTCATTGGTTGCCGGGCCAAGGATCTCGACAGGAAAGATTGGGAACGACACGCGATTGTCCAGGTACTTTTCTAGGATAACTTGGGTGATGGCATTGTTGTGCTCATGCATGTACCGCATGAACATTAGTTTCCGGTCTTCAATTTGCCTTAGGTGGCTCGCCAATGGTTGCAAGAGTGCTTCAAAGTATCTCGGGTTTGATGGCCGTGTTGCCCGGTCGTTAGGTGCTTGGGCATTAGGGATTTCCAGGTCGGCAGGAGTTGCCGCGGCAATTGGAGGCCTCGAGGATTTTTCTGGTGCCTCTCCCATTAGCTTTCAGATTTGTGCTTGATTTCAACTGGACTTTGGTAGCGCCTTTTTATCGGTTGACTCACTTGGAACATGGATCTCCTTGCAAAGATTAGAAATTAAGCAAGGGAAGAAAAGAGAACCCTTATCTTTTGAGCTACATACAAAAATCTCATCACAAATAATTTTTCCAATGTTAATGATGAGATTATGCAAAATAGAATGTATGAGCAAAAGACGTGGTATATCAACGGTAGTTTTGTGTGTGGTGGGAATTAAAGAAGTTTTAACAAACTTATTCCATAGTTTTACCTCGGGTTTAAGCCGAAGGCGATTTATCGTGCCCTTGTATTTACCGTCGTTCCAATGAGTTCCCGGTTGAGTGAGTTCTTGAAGCACCTTGTAGAGTTGCTTGGGCGTGATTTGATCAACAAAGGCTTGATGCTCGTCATTATCAATGTAGAGCCCGTAAAAGGTGTTGACGTTTTCGGGGCTTATGAGTATGGCCTTGTCACGAACAAAAACATAAGGATTTGCCCATGAGATGTTACCCGGTTCCGACTGATGGCAAAAGATTTGCCACTTTTGATGTGCAATCCTCTCGAAGATGAATGGTTCAAGGCCGAAATCTTGATGAGAGTTGGAGTATTCAAAGCCTTGTTCTTCGTAAATCTTTCGGCTTTCGAACTTGGAGTGAAATCTTTCTTGAACCACCAGTGTAGCAAACTTCTTGTATCTTGGTTCTTTGGAGGAACTTGGATGAACTAAAAATTTAATTTTGGATGCCATAGATGATCTTGGTTGTGAGTTTTGTAAAAACAAATAAAAGAAAAGAAAAGAAACTAAAAAGTTGCAAAATAAAAAGTAGGAATAGGTTAAGGGTGATGGGTTTTATAGAAAATATAGGTGGCAAATATGGTGGGTGGGATTAGGGGAAGATGAAAAAGGAGGGTTTTGGTTTAGGGGAAGGGTGACGGCAAGGGGGGTTTAATTAGGGTAAGTTGGAGGCTTTATATAAGCCTTAGATTCAGCCCATTAATTTCCTTGTTGAAGATGTTTTCCTTCTTGGATCAAAATTCCTCTTTATCTTGAACTGTTTTCCTACAATTCAAAGACAAATCAAATAAGGATTAAAATTAAAGGTAAACTAATAAAAGAAAATAAATAAAGATGTGTAAAGGGATTCTTAAACTTAAAATGATAAAAAAAAAAAGAAAATCTATCCTACAAGAGCAAATAATTGAAAGTAATAAAAAATAAAAATTAAATAAATAAAAATTAAATAATTCGAAAAAATTAAAAATAAAAATAAAAAATAAAAAATAAATATCGAAAGGAGAGCATGCTCATGCATCTCCTAAGGTGACCACTTCTTTGTTACGTTCTACATGGGTACCATTATAGTGCTTCAATCTTTGTCCATTAACTTTGAATTCATTTTTGTCAGTGATGGACTTGATTATCACGGCACCATGGGAGAATGGTTTGACAACTTCGAATGGTCCCGACCATCTTGATTTCAGCTTTCCCGGGAAAAGTTTTAGCCGAGAATTGAATAAGAGAACTAGTTGCCCTGGCATGAATTGCCGCGACAATAGTTTCTTGTCATGCCATCGCTTTGTTTTCTCCTTGTAGATTCGTGCATTGTTATAGGCGAGTGCACAAAATTCTTCTATCTAGTTGAGGTCCAACAAACACTTTTGTCCGGAACTTTTCCAATCCATATTCACGGTCTTGATTGCCCAATATACCTTGTGTTCGATTTCCACTGGTAGATGACATGTTTTGCCATAGACAAGTCGGAAGGGGGACATACCTAAGGGTGTTTTGAATGCAGTGCGATATGCCCAAAGTGCGTCATCTAGTCTTAATGACCAATCCTTCCTAGAGGGATTTACAACTTTCTCGAGTATACCCTTCAATTCCCGATCGGAAATTTTTGCTTGCCCGTTGGTTTGTGGGTGATATGCCATGGCGATCTTGTGTGATATGCCGAAGCGTTGCAACATCTTGGCAATAAGTCTGTTGTCAAAATGCTTGCCTTCGCCACTGATAATTGCTTTCGGCATCCCAAACTGTGTAAATATGTTTTTTTGCAAGAATCATTACACGGTTTTGGAATCGTTGTTGGGAACTGCAGCTGCCTCAACCCATTTAGACACGTAGTTGACGGCAAGTAGAATGTAGAGGTTGCCAAATGAAGATGGGAAAGGTCCTATAAAATCGATCCCCCATACATCGAACAATTCCACCTCGATGATGTTCTGGAGCGGCATCTCATATCGTCTAGAGATATTGCCCGTCCTCTGGCAAAGATCACATTGCTTGTAAAAGTTTTGGGCATCTTTGTACAATGTTGGCCAATACAACCCGGATTGCAAAACTTTGGCCGCGATACGGGTTCCTCCAAAATGCCATCCATAGGGTGAAGAATGGCATTGCCGGAGTACATTCTGTTGCTCTTCTTTAGGGACACATCAGCGTATAACCTGATCTGCACATTATTTAAAAAAAAGAGGCTCATCCCAAAAGTAATGCTTAGCATCATGGCAGAACCGTTTCTTCCCTTGGTGAGTAAGGTCATATGGTAAAATACCACAAACAAGGAAATTAACTAAATCTGCATACCAGGGTATTGTCGAGGCATGTGCTACCATGGTGACTGCTCCTAAAATTGTCGCGGCTTGCGCGTCAAGGGCTGCTGCGGCGTCGAGAGTTGCCGAGGCGTCGAGGGTTGTCGAGGCGTCGAGGGTTGCCGAGGCATGCGCGCCCGTGGTTGCCGAGGCAACTAAAAGTTGTTCATCCAGGAATGCATCGCATATCTCTAGATCTGCGTCCTCCTCCCTATTGCGTTCTGAACATGATAAGTGGTCTGCAACTTGATTTTCTGTTCCTTTCCTGTCCTTAATTTCAATATCAAATTCTTGTAAAAGTAATATCCAACGAATCAAACGAGGTTTGGCATCCTTTTTAGCAAATATATATTTGATTGTCGAATGGTCCGTATGAACAATTACCTTTGTACCAATCAAATAGGATCGAAATTTGTCAAATGCGAAAACTACAGCTAGTAACTCTTTCTCTGTTGTTGTGTAATTCACTTGAGCACTGTTAAGAGTTTTACTAGCGTAGTATATCACATGGAAGGTCTTACCTGTTCGTTGGCCTAGGACTGCTCCTACCGCGAAATCACTTGCATCACACATGAGCTCAAAAGGTAGCGTCCAATCTGGTGGAACGACAATGGGTGCCGAGGCAAGCTTTTCCTTTAGGGTTTCGAATGCTTGGGTGCAAGAATCATCAAAATCGAAGACTTTATCTTGTTCAAGCAAATTGCACATAGGTTTAATGATTTTAGAAAAATTATGAATGAACCTCCTGTAGAAACCTGCATGTCCAAGAAAGCTTCGAATTCCTTTAACCGAACTTGGTGGGGTTAATATCTCGATCACGTCCACCTTGGCTTTGTCTACTTCAATTCCCTTGGATGAAATCTTGTGGCTGAGCACTATTCCTTCATCTACCATAAAATGACACTTCTCCCAATTGAGGACCAAATCAGTTTCTTCACATCTTGCCAACACATTCTCTAAATTGCCGAGACAGTTTTCGAAGTCATTACCAAAAATAGAAAAATCATCCATGAAGATCTCAAGGAAGTCTTCGACCATGTCTGAAAAGAGTGCCATCATGCATCTTTGGAAGGTTGCCGGGGCATTACACAATCCGAACGGCTTTTTTCGGAAAGCATAAGTACCGTATGGGCATGTGAAGGTTGTCTTTTCTTGATCTTCTAGTGCTATGGCAATTTGATTGTAACCTGAATAACCATCAAGAAAATAATAAAAGGGTTTACATGCAAGACGGTCAAGCATTTGATCAATAAAGGGTAATGGGAAGTGATCTTTCCTAGTGGCTTTGTTTAGCTTTCGATAATCCATACAAACCCTCCAACCGGTCACAGTCCTGGTTGGAATGAGTTCATTGTTTTCATTACTTACCATCATTATACCTCCCTTTTTCGGTACACATTGTACCAGACTTACCCATGTACTATCAGAGATAGGGTATATAATGCCGGCGTCAAGCCACTTGATGATTTCTTTCATTACAACCCCTTTCATGGCACGATTCAGTCTCCTATGGGCCTCAATTGAAGGTTTGTGATCATCTTCCAACAAAATCTTGTGCATGCACACTGTCGGGCTAATTCCCTTCAAGTCGGCAATTGTCCATCCTATTGCCCTTTTGTGTAGCTTCAACATTTTGATCAGCTTCTTTTCCTGCTCAGGCTGTAACTTAGAAGAAATAATTACAGGCAATGTATTATCTGTTCCTAAGTATGCATATTTTAGTTGCTCTGGCAATTGTTTCAACTCAAGAATTGGTGGTTGTTCAATAGAGGGTTTTTTGAGCTTACCTGAGTAATCCAGTGATTCAAAGTATGTACCCGGTCGATTGACTAGCCAATTTGCCTCTTCTTGTTGTTCCTCATTGATCGGTTCTTTATACTCCTCAGTTTCCTCTTGATTGGCTATGTAGTTGCCGAGGCAACTAAATTCCTCGTCGAAGTAAACTCTATCGTGGCATGAAGAAGTTGGCATTCTTCTGGATCATCGGCATGCCTTAGTGTTTGGAACACATTTAGTTTAACTTGCTGGTCATTCACCCTCATTGTGAGTTCTCATGTCCCAACATCGATCAAGGTTCTCCCTGTTGCTAGGAATGGTCTCCCGAGAATGATAGGTGCATGCTCATCTGCTTCACAATCCAAAACAATAAAGTCAGCGGGAAAAATAAATTTATCAACTTTTACCAGTATGTCTTTGATTTTTCCCTCTGGATGCACATAGGATCTGTCGGCTAGCTGTAGCATAACTGTTGTAGGTCTTGCCTTCCCGATTCCTAGTTTCTGGAAAACCGATTTAGGCATCAAATTTATGCTAGCCCCAAGGTCGCATAATGCTTTCCCGATATAGTGGTTTCCAATAGAACAGGGCATTGTGAAACTTCTGGGATCCTTCAACTTAGGTGGCATACGATTGTGTAACATGGCCATGCATCCCTCTGTTGCGGCAACTGTTTCAAACTCTCCTAGCCTTGTTCTCTTGGACACAATGTCTTTAAGAAACTTGGCATAGTTCGGCATTTGTTCAATTGCTTCCACCAATGGCAAGTTGATGTGGACTTGCTTTAGGATATCAATAAACTTCTTGAATTGATATTCTTGTTTTTGTCGCTTCAACCTTTGTGGGAATGGTGGTGGAAGTTGGATATCTTTGATCCTTTCATTGGTTTAGAACCTAATTGACGGCATTGCCGGGGAAATTGGAGTTGCCCAGGCATTATCAACTGGGGTTGCCGAGGCATGCTTATCACAAGTTGCCGAAGCATCCTTATCATCGGTTGCCGAGGCATGCTTGTTGCTGATGCATGCTTTTTGCCGGTTGCCGCGGCAATTCCTGGTTCAGTATCTGAGGCTTTGCTGCTAGGTTCGTCTTGATCATTTTGTGGAGTTTTGTTTGTTGAGCGGGCTTGAGCCTCTTTAAGTTGTTGGCCACTTCTAGTGGTGATCGCCTTCAATTGCTCATGGCCAGTTCCTCTTGCGACTTCAGTATCGCTAGGTAAAGCTCCTTGCGGTCTAGTATTCAGGTTTTGAGCAAACTGTCCGACTTGATTTTCCAATGATTTGATTGTCGCCTCTTGGTTTTGCAATCTCATCTCGGTCCTGTTAATAAAAGCATCAGTTCTTTTTATGAAGTTACTATTCTCAGCCATATAAGATTCAATTTTCAACATAAAAGCATTTAGAGAATTTTCCAAAGAACTAGATGTTGTCGGTTGTTGCTGCAGCAACTGTTGCCGTGGCATATTCTGTTGGAATCTCGATGCTTGTGCATTCTGATTGTTCTGGTTTAGAGCATTGTTGGGATTACTCCATGAAAAATTTGGGTCCTTCTTCCAAGCTAGATTGTATGTATTGGACATCACATTGTTGTTTCGGTTGTAATTCCCCACATAGAAGCTGGATTCCGGATTCTGCATACATTCAGAAGAATCATGGTTATCACCATATAACTCACAAAAAGAATCCATTACCTTGACCTCATTTGTGTTGTTTGGTTTTTGCATGTTCTGGACCATCTTGGTTAAAGTGGCCAATTGTGCCGAAATTGAATCTGATGATCCTAGTTCATGTATTGTGGCTTGGCATCTAACTCCTCCTCTTCTAGTAGAGGGGAATCGATAATCATTCTTGGCCAACCTGTTTAGAATTTGCATTGCTTCCTCCGGTGACTTATCTAGGAGTATGCTGTTTGTCGAGGCATCTAGCATCATCCGTGTAGGGGGCATTTGTGTAGAAGTTCTCTATATCGCTCCCAAGCCTCGTACATGGATTCATCATCTGCCTGCCGAAAAGAAGTAATGTCGTTACGAAGCTTATCAATCAAATTTGTAGGATTAAACCGAGCAAGGAAATCACGACAAAGATCGGTTCAAGATCCTATTGATCCGGCAGGAATGCTATTCAACCATGCTTTCGCCCTATCCCTCAGTGAATAGGGGAATAATCTTAATCGTAAAACATCGGTGGTGACTCCGTGTATTTTGAACGAGTTGCAAATCTTGAGGAAAGATTTTAGATGTTGTCGTGCATCTTCAGTTGCTGAGCCGCCAAATTGACCAATTGTGTTGATCATATTAAACATTACCGGTTTCAACTCAAAGTGGTCGGCTTCAATTTCAGGTGCGACAACTCCTGGATTAAGTCCATCAAGATCTTCTTCAAGATAGTCTCTAATAGTTCTGTTTCGTGCAAGAATCACTCATCCTCCTGCTGGAACATCTTGATTCATATTGCCGTCTTGATTAGCCATTGCTACTCTTATCCTTCGTCTAAGTCTTTGTAAGGTTCGTTCGATTTCTAGATCAAAGGGATATTCTGGTGTAATTGGTCTCGCCCTGGTCATATACCAATGCAAAACCAAAGTTTGTTAGCCCTTTGAATCTTAAACAAGAAAAGTAAAAAGAAAGTGCAAGAAAATAAAAACAAAGTCGCTATTGCCAGTCCCCGGCAGCGGCGCCAAAAACTTGTTGCGCGTAATAAGTGCTACGCAATTGTACAAGTATACACGTTGCAAGTTATAGTATAAAAGATATCGTCTCCACAGGGATTGGTGCCACTTCAAGAATCTAGTCTCTTGCACTGTAAAAGTAAAAGAAAACACAAGAACAGGATTATAGGAGTTTTAACTAATAACTAATCTAGAAAGCAAATAAGTAAAATGTGATGTAATTAGATGAGAGAGATAGGCCAGGTTATCGTGAGTTGAGGTGTGATAGCCGATTGGATCGTCTTGGTAAAAGAATGCACGGGCAACTCAGTTGCCGTGGCAACTTGCACAACGGGGTTGCCTTGGCAACTAATCGATGGTTGCCTGGGCGACTAGTTGGGCAATTACTTGGGCGTCTGGGCAACAACCTTCAAGGTTCGGAAGAGCGTTCTTCAATGGTTTCTTCTTATCCCTAAGTCAAAACTCTAGCTACTTGTGCATGCCTTGATAATATATCCCTGCGTGAATCAAGGGTGAAAAACAACCAATCTTGCGCTCCTCTTAGCCATTGAAATCCTTAACTTATTCTTAAGCCAGATTAATCTTCACCATCAATAGATTGAATAAAGATCATATTAATTCGTTTCTTGAATCTAACTCTCCCGATATTAGATAAATAGATGAAGTTATGAGATCCTCTCCCAATTCACTCGCAAACAAGAATAAGAACCAAGAATGAATAAACCTTGAATAAAAAAGTGCAAACTCTTATTACCTAAACAAAATCCAATAGTTTCTCACAACCACAAAACACAATAACCATAGCCAAATAGATTTAGTTCATGGCTAGGTTCCAAAGAAACACAAGATAAAGAATCCCTAGCATGAACCTAATTGAACAATAAAGAAAAAGATGAAGGATGAAGTTTGTCGAAATCTTCCTTGCCCTAGATGCTTGTCGAAAATTCTCTTCTCCCTCTCTCTCTCTGGAGTTGACGGCATGGCCTCTAATTTATAGGGCTAGGTCAAAGTCCTTCTTTGAGGAGGAAGTTAAGTTGGAATTAAATTATATTTAGAGAATATAATTGTTTATTATAATTATATTCCTTTTAGAACTTCTCCTATCTTCTTGGAATTTAATTTTTCTTTAATCTCTTCATAGAAATCAAATTCCTTTGGGATTTAGCTTTGCTCCACGTCATCTTGGGCTTGTCTAGTCATCAATTTTGACTACCATATCACCTTATTCTTTGTTGACAATTACCCTGGCAACTGGCTCGGCGTCTCCTTCATGCATTGCCCTGGCAACTAGCTCGGCATCTTCTTCATGCATTGCCCTGGCAACTAGCTCTAGCCTTGCTTTGGCAAGTGATCCTACACATACCCACAAAACACACCAAAGCAGCATCTTTTCCCACAAAAACTACCAAGTTATGTAATCAAGCTCATCGATGGAAGGAAACATGGATTAATGCATGAATGGCTAATTATGCAACTAATATGAGCCTAAGTCTAACAATAATATGAGTAAAAAGGGTAAGAAAAATAGTACTTTTGAACACTTATCAGTAACCCACAATAGGAAACAGCAAGGGAAGAGAGTATGGAGGAAGAAAAAAGCCAAGAAAAGGTTGAAGAAGAAAATCCCCGACTTTCAGAATAGAAGCAACCAGCTAGCCAACATGTAGAGCAAGCTATAAACCATGGCAAAATGTACCCATACCGTGCTAAAGCAGCTTAGACAACGACAAGAATGTATCAGAGGACGAATACAATATTTGGTAGGAGAGCGCAAAGAGAAGGTCATGGAGAAATCCTGAGCCATTGTAACTAGAATGACTGGAGAGGAGTGTATGCATGTAACAAAAAGTAGTTATAACACCCCGAATTTAGGCCTAAGAGTTAGCTAGGTAGATTAGACGGTTAGGATGAACCGGATTAGGCAGTTGGATTGTGTTTTGAGAAATAAATTCAAATAAATGGTTTTTGGCTAAAATAAAATATGAAAAAATAATCTAAAATGTTCAGTTAATATATTAAATAAAATTAAGTTTGCAATTTGATAAAATAAATTTGGATTAAATGACATTTTGGTTTAGTGACCAAAATGTAAGGATTTTAAAACTGTTTTGGTGACTAAATCATAAAAGGGTCAAAACTTAGAATCTTTAAGGAGCTATTAAACCACTTGGTCCTATCAGACTTTTTCCTTCATTTTGGCTATTTTAAATAGTTTTTAAAGGATTTAACAAAAGGAATAAAGGGGGTTTTAATTGGTTTTGTTTTAACAAACCAAAAATGCTTTTTCACGTAACTACTTTCTCCAAATTGTTTTCGCTCAAATTCTCAGCAACCAAACTACTCTTTTCTCTTTAAGAATCTTATGGATTCATATTTTTAATCCTACTTTTGATTTCAACAGTTGATCTCATTGTTTCTACATCAAATCTTCTACTTCAACCTTGTAGATTTCTTCAAAATCAAGCCAATTAAGGAATGAGTCTACAATTAGAGGTGATTTTCGTTTCTCTCCTCTAATCAAAGGTTCTTTAATGAAATTCCCAAGTTCTTGATCCTTTGTAATCGATTTTTGATATGTGTTGATGATTAAATCAAGATTTAAAGGTTTAATGTTGGTTTTGTTAAGAAATTGGTAAATCTTTATTATGAATCTGAATATTGATTATCTTGATTGGTTTAGATCACATTAAAAGTGTACTATAATGTTATAAGGTGAAATTTACAAAAGAAATCCCAAAACTAATTGAATTGCTAATTTTCTAGGTTGTTAATATTTAGATTTAAATCCAGGGTTTGTAATGGAACCTTATCCCTTGGTGGGATTTTATGTGATGAACGATCTGAGTAAGGGTATAGGTGGCATGTTTTCAAGACGCGGTATAGTTTGGAGTGTAACACTCATGTGTGAACTGAGTTTATAGGAGTTGCATTTATTGTCGATTTGATGTTAAAACGTGTCAAGATCTAAGGTTAGTCTTGAGACATGTATGGACGTCTTTTGCTTTCATAAGTATTACACCGGGCAAACAAAGATATTTATAAACGATGTCACCAAAGTTTGAGTCTCATTCAGGGAGTCACCACGAGAAGAATCATTTCGTTTGGTTACAACGGTTGTTTGACCTCCTGTTCTTTTTCGATCATACGGAATTGTGGGAAGATTTTGTGTGCAACAATCTTTTGGGTTCTACAACATAAGTTAAGTTTCTTTGATGACGTATTCGTGTAATAGTTTTTTCAGGGTACCGTTGGGCTTTTCTTGTCGTCTATAATGTACCAAGTGAAGATGGATTCCTTCTAAGAGAAACAATCAGTTGAGATTATGTTTGTATCGCTTGAAGACAAGAGTTATAATTGATAAGTGTTGTGAGAGACCAGAGTAGTGCAGCGGGATATGTTTGAGAATGTTGGAGAGTTATAAAAGTTTTATCATCTTCTTTGGTTTATCGGTATAAATTTCAAGGACGAAATTTCTTTTAACGTGGGTAGAGTTGTAACGACTTGAATTTTAGGTTAGCGAATCAGGTCTCAGACTTGGGTATTGGGATTTTATGTTGGGAGCCCAATTAAAGAATTTGGATATGAGCTTTGGGCCTTTATTTAATGGTTTTATCCAAGTTGGAAGAATGGATTTTATTGGTGGTGTTTGAAATTTAAATAGGTGTGAGTGGTTGAAAAAGAGGAGATTTTATGAAGAGAGAAAAAAAGGAAAAATGGGGAGAAAATTAGAATAATAATGGGTGAGAAAGAATGTTGGAATAGGAGAAAAAGAAAAAAAGGTTATAGAGAGAGGGTTTTGCTTTAATTTGAAGGTGATCCAACTGTCATGAAGTCTCAATGCCAGCACCATTGGGTCGGGCTCATCAAGATGAGTCAACTGGTGGTCGTCTCATCGCTGGCAGAGGCATCGACAAAGGGGGTGAAAGAAAAGAAGTTCAGCCAAGCTTAAAATGGAGCATTTCCAGAGGCTAAAACCAAAAATAGAGGCCACTAACGTCAGGATAGTGGGGCTGGAGCTCACCGCCGATGTTCGACCACCAGAGCACCTCCAACGCGCCGCCATGCTACGGAAGTGAGTGTGCGTCTACCTAAACGGGTGCACCCTAATCCAGTACACCATGCCGCACTAGATCCTGCTCGGCTAGGTGCACCTGCTCCTTTCTACATTGGATCACTAACCTTGGTTATCCTGCACCGCGTCGCACCAGATCACCGGGCCATTGACTAGCGTTGAGCAGAGTTGACCAGCGTTGACTAACCATTGACTTTTTCTAAGGGACCCTACTCGGGGGTTTCTCGATGTTCTGAGCCTGTTGGCACAGTCTGTTTTGCTAAATTTGAACCTGATAAGCTGTTTTTACGCATTTGACCTTGTGAATTGTTTAGGGGATACATGAAATTAATGTAATTTTGTATTCATTTTTATATGAGGATTATTCAGGATCGGATATCGGACCAATGAAGTAATCTGGAAGCTTATATGTAGATTTATCACTATTCTTGAGGTTAGTACACCTTGAACTACTATTGCCTCATGAGAATCATAAATGTGATTGCTTTGCATATTAGTATCTACAAAATTGGTAGACGATGAATAAGTATGTGTTTAGACCAGTATTATGGTACTTGGTAAACATTGAGATGCCTGATGAGCTTCAGAATATTTGAGACTATTATGTGCTTTAGAGATCGTGTAGGGTCGTTGGAATATTCGTATGATTGTCTAATTGGTTAATTTGCATGTTGTGTTGCTTGAGTGCTTGAAATATGAATTGGCATGTTCGATGGAAATTATACTAAATGGACTGATAATTGGTAATATTCGAATAAAGGACCCTAATGACTTCTGCAAGCTTTAGGGATCTAATAAAGCATGTTAATATCATAGTTCAAAGGGTTGGTGTGAACTCGTTAATAGGGTATCGATACGAGCCTTGGTTATACCAGTACGCGATTGGGGGTCGTATCAATATAGGTCGACTCGTATTAGTACTTGTGGAAATCTAGGATTTCTAGTAAGCAATATTAGTATCGATAAGCGTGTGAGTACTGGTACCAAGGGTACTGTATCGATACTCATGTTCAAGCATCGGTACCCACTTAACGAAATAATCTAAGTAACAGTTAAAGATGGAAATCAACGTGAAATATTAATGAATTGTTTTATGCCTTAATTAATGAGATAATGCGGATTAATGAGATAATTATTAACGATGATTAATGCACACTTCCATAATGTATTAATAAGTTGGTAAGCTTGAATGGGTGTCTTGATAATTGATAGAAACCATAGAGTTCGATAATCATGTTAATGTTGTATGTTGTGTAGTAATCGTGTCCATGTCGTGTGCTGGTTGGACACTTGATTGGTTGAGTACCTTGATTTTGTGGATCAGGATACCTAGAGAAAGAGTGTTGCAACACCATTGTTAGAGATGCCGAATGTACGTTTCTGAAGCTGTGTGGCACCAGGTCTCATTTGAAGATGCTTGGCGATAGATTCTGAGCATGGGTGTATGTTTCTGAAACTATGTGGCACCAGGTCTCACCCAAAGAGTGTACATTCCTGAAGCTATATGGCACTGGGCCTCACTCTAGGTTTATGGTTACGAATTTATGTGCTTTTGCTCAGATGATTTGGTGTGATCTCGATTATGGTTGGGACATGTTTGATGATTGCTATGATGAGAGCATGTGTTTAGGAGACTAGTGGTAGTGCCATGTGTTTATTTATCTCTCATTATTGCTAGTACTAGCTTGCATACTTATGTTTATGACTAGCATGAAGTATAATAGAGTAGATGTGTACCGTTGTTCTTTGTAAGCTCAATAGCCAGAATCGTTGTTTCCATGCGTAGGTTGCTCATCGGATCGTGGGTTCCTGGGGCACTATTAGTATGGGATTCAAGCATGTGAAATTTTTTAGGGTATGGTACTTGTGTTTAGTGGGCTATGCATTCATAGGACCTTACGTGGATGAGTCTGTAATTCTTACTCTTGAAATTGTATTAAATCAAATTGAATGTTCAAATGTTTTAAAATATATTGGAGCTCCTTTGTACCAATTGATTATTTATTTGTATTTTCAACTGTTGGCTTCAAATGTTTTTGGGAAATACCTTGTTGGGCTAAACCCAGTTTGAGAAATTTTATGGTTTTTGGTTTGGGCTTGAGGCTTAAAATGTGACATCCGGGTCAAGGGTGTTACACTTGTTTTTACTCTATCCCAAAGAGATACAATTTTGACAAACTTAAGAAAAACCTCGCAAGGCTAAATGTTTGTACTAATTAAGCATTAACCCAAAAATTAAAAACTGGAGCAAAATTAACAAGGATACCTCAAAAGTGTATTTACAAATAAAATTGACTTTTAAGCACTGGTTTCTCAAAGAATGAATGTTGGCATATGCTTTCTTCTTGTTGCTGATTAGCTCGAAGGTCCTTTTAAGTCCTTTAATGAGTTTGTGATCATTATGGATTGTTAAGAGCCGTTTGGGGTGATTTTCCAGCCATAAATGCACTTCTACAACTATCGGTATTGGTACTTGACTTAGCACATTGGTACCTACTAAAAAATGAAAGAGTTGTTGCAAAATGCAGAGGGTATCGATACTCGAGGGCTAAGAATCGGTACGGGGTTTTGGCTACTGATACTCGAAGAGGCGTAACCGGTACCAAAACTCCTTATTGGAATTTTGGAAAACCTTAACGTATTGGTAATCGACATAGTTGTACCAGTACGGGTGTCTGTGTATCGGTACTAAAGGTAGGGTAACCTATACTCAAATCATGTTTTTGACATTTTGAAAAATAGAAATATTTGTATAAGTCAAAAACACTTAGAAAAGATTTTAAACATATTTTTCAAGTTGAATGCACTTTGAATTATTTTTGCAATACTCGAACAAATCCAAAAATATTTTTCACTTAAATTTGTTATATCAAAATATTTAGCTCAATAGTGAATCACCCACTTGGCCATGGAACTTTTCAAAAAATATATATTTAAACCCCAAAACTTTATTTCATTTGCAAAATGGTCTTTATTTTCTCAATTTGAGCTTCTAAGTTTTAATTTCTTTCAATTTAGTCCCTAATTGAATTAATAAATACCCAAATTCAAGACCCGGTCTTCTAACCCAAAAATTGGGTTGTTACACTAGATCCTTGACTAGGCCAGATTGGGTTTGGGTGTTATATTTTGTGGTTTTAGTACTGAGGTTTAACTGGTTATAGGTCAACCAGTGGTCAAAGTAAGGTGTCTAATGAATACAAGCCACTAAATTTAAGTTTGTACTTTTTTAGACGAAAATCTTGATGTCCCATCCTTATCTTCCTTAAAATGCATATTTACTCTATCGGCGGGGTATGCGCATAGTCATGAAAGGTGTAAGGATAGTCGTGCCTCTCATGACGATAACACCACAGACGATTTCTCCCTAGACACGGATGATATGTACTTTTCGAAGGATGCAAGAGTCAAAGAAGCAACCTCTTTCTAAAATTTAAACTTCATCCTTCTTTGCTTCACTCGAGCATGTAACACCCCAAAATAGGGTTAGAAGGCTTAAGGGTTTGACCGGGTTCGGCTCTGACTGATTAAATCGAATTAATGGATTAAATATGTTTAGGATGAAATTAAAATGTAAAAATGGAAACTTTTACTAATTGGCAAAGGGTTGGATTTTAAAAGGTTTTTAGTCAGTATATTAAATATTTTGTGTTTTTAATTAAAGGCCAATTTATTTAATTAAGTGGATTTTTGGATTTAGTGACTAAAATGTAAACATTGTAAAATCAGTTTAGTGACTATTTTGTAAATGGGCCATTACTAAGAATCCTCAAGGAGATATTATTTTCTAATATTTTTTAATAAAAAATCACCACCTTAATTGAGTAAGGAGTTGACGGCTAATTGGTTTCTAAATCATTTTCATATTCTTTCTAATTTTCTCTTCTAATTTTCCCTCACTTTCCATTTCAATTTCCAAACAAGATTTTCCATAATTCTTTGCTGATTTTCAATGGAGAAATTATCATTTGATTCTGCTTTTGATTCCTAGTAAAACCTTACAAGGATTTCTCAAGATTCCATCCATTTCATAAGTTTGATTTCAAGGAAATACTTACGTCAATTTTGGTGGGAGTTTCTTCAAAAGGTGAATTTCTTCTTCTCTCTTAAAACTAAGGTTCTTTATTGATATTCCCTAGTAGTTAGCTGATATTGGATTGAGTTTAACTTAGTTTTGCAATGGATTTCAAGAATTGATTGATTAATTGAGATTTTGATGATTTGCTTAAAAATTTAAGTTCATGAAACTTTGAGATTTTGATTGGGTAAATTTACATTTTGATAAGGTAAACATAATGTGAAATGAGATTTTTGAAATAAATATCGAAACTATTTAATTGATTACTTTTTAGGTGAGTTTTTAGTGGTTTTTGGGGTTGTTATGGGTGTTCTTATATTGCTGGAGGTATAAGGGTGTTTAGGAAGTGTTTTTGGTTGTGCTTTGATAAAGATTGAATGTTAGAATCATAGGTGTTGGGTGAATGGAGATTGATGTAGTTTTCGGTAGTTTCGGCTAATTTCATAAGGGTATTGTTAAGGATGCAGGGGATTGTTGTTTGGCAGTGAGTAAAATGCATAACGATGCATTTTCCCTTTAGTTTTATGTTGTTAGAATGGGGGATGACCAAGCAAGGTTGCCTAGTTGTGTACATTGCCTTTCAGTTGCTCGATTCACGTTGGCGAGCAAATTGAAGTGTATCGGTGAGTGTATAAACGCGTTAAAGCTCTTAAAAGGTTTGATTGATGGATCATGGGGATTTAGTTATAGCCTAAAAATCTTAACTAAGCTCAAGCGTTAGTTTTCCTTATTTCGCCTTGAGTATTGGTTTGATATGAGCTTGCGGATTTCATGTTTTGGTTTTAAAAGCATGGTTTGATTTACTTACTGTAAATGCATCATTTTGGATTAATATACAATGTTTATCAAAGTATATAGATGCCTATGAGCATTGAGATTTGTTCCTAGAAGGAATGTGTTGTTGCCTTTGTCAATGTGGTTTTGCATATGAAACAGTTTTGTGAAATGCATTGGAAAACAGTAAGTAAATGTATTTGAAAATGATATGTTGGTTGTGTGACATAAATGAGAAAATATCAGATGTAGTCAGCATGCCATAGGGTTTAAAGTACATTATAATATAAAGTTGATCGCTCTGCGGCTCTTGAGGTATAGCAGTATAGCTACTCGGGCTGATGGTATTCTTCGATTTCTTGCAATAGGGGTGAGCCTATTGTTGTGTGGTAAAGGTAAGTCTATCACGATGAGTATAGGTGAGCCTATCCTAGGCCTAAGTGAGAATAGGTGGAGGTAAATCCACCAGATAAATCTATGTATTCGATGTGTTTTAATTAACATTCTGTTTTTGAATGAAAGGATAGAGGTGAGCCTATCTAGGGTCACAATACTTGCTAATATATGAGATATACGAAAAGGGGTTTCAATGCATATTGTTGTTATGTATGATACGTTTTGGAAACAAACAGGAAAATGCTTTGGTTTGACTAAGCATATTTTTCACTTCAAATGTTATTTGGTTTTCAAAAGAGTTTGGAAATGCATCAATATTTTTATCTAAGAGAAACCTCACTAAGCATTGTATGCTTATGCTCTCTTTTTCCTGTTGGCGCAAAGAAATAGGATTGAGGGGCAGCATTCTCTCGGCAAGGAAGGTCCAAGAATACGACAATCACTTAAGTATGGGAAACTTAGTTTTAATTCGGTTAATAAGGTAATGTGTTACCATGTTGTTGGGGGGGTTTGTAACCTGGATTTTATTTCTTTGTGGAGGTTCATATGTTGTGGTTTGATGGACTATTTTGTTGATAGATTGGAGCATGATTGATGGTAGTTTGTATATTTGTTTGATGCTAGAAGGCTTGCATAGTTTTACATATGGGATGTAGATGCTTAATCTTATGCTTAAATGGTTCAAGCATGCTTTAAATGATACCAATAGTCAATTGATGTGATGTCAATGTTGAGTTGTACCTTGAATCTCTTTTTGAATGTTGATTTGGGATGAGTTTAGGAAGCATGCCTCTAGTATTGTGATGTGATAAAATTTACCTTTAATTGCTTCTATTTTTGAGGGATTCTAGTTGCTTTAATCCTTGGATTGGTGGTGCAAGGTATGTGATTGGTTAAGGCATGTTTGGGGCACCAATTGGTAGGGATGGCAGATGGGTACAGTTTTGCAGATTTTGCAACGTACCTGCCCTAGTTGGGGCGGTGGTGGGTATGAGTTTTATGGGTAATGGGAGGCTATGGATGTTAAAAGTTATAACTATCGTAGGTAGTGGGTAGGTAATGGATTTGAGCCCTTACCCACATCGTATCCGCCTGCATCCACCAGCCCTGCTCTGCATCCACCGTCTCGCACACTAACTACCCAATATATGAATTTTGGACCATTATGAATTTAGGAATAGGTTCACAACCTATTCTGTAAACCCTTAGAATTTAACCAAATCTTAGGGTCTAAACATTCTTTACAATTGTCTACCGTTGTTAGCTAGTTAGTAAGCTAGATGTAGTTAAGTAAAATTTATACCGGAGTAAATGTGCTTTAGTTAAGTTAGTTGTAGTTAGTTAGTTAACTGTAGTTAAATGTATACATGTGTAAATGTATTATATATATATGCACTTGATCAATCAATAAAATATGCGAAGTTTACTCTTTTTTACACAACTCTATGATTTGTTTTTACATAATTCGATATTAGTGGTTGATTGTCAGGTGGGTACGGGTTGGGTGGTGGGCATCCAGTTAGATAGTGGGTGTGGGGTGGATTTGAAAAATAGTACCTGTCGTGGGTGGTGGGTAGATGGTGGATATAAAAATTTTAAGTGGGTATGGGGAGGGGGAGGGGGTATCCGCACCCATCCCGCCCAGTTGCCATCCCTACCAATTGGGAGTAAAACCAGCAAAATTGGGCATTAGTGGTCTAGTGGTATCGATACTTAGGCCCCAATATCGGTACACATAAGTGAAAATTGGCCTGCGTATCGATAATCGAAGAGGTGTATCGGTAGAGGTAAGTAAAAATTGGCAGAGGTATCGATACCCTAATCCAAGTACTAATACCTAAGGCATTATTTTCAGATAGAGTGGTGACATGGTTTTTGATTCTTTCATTTTGGTTATTTTTTTGTATGTATGCAAATTGTATGTTTTTGGTTGATCGTTTTAAGCTGAAATTCGACTAGTATGCATGTAACCTGATTAATTAACGATTGATATCTTTGAATTTAAGTAAGCCCTCGTAGTTTCCCAGACTTACGTTTTGGTCCCTAGATTACAAATTGTACGTTTGGATGTTGTTCAGACAGTAAGTACACTTTAGGTTATAATATTGCATCTAGACAAGATAAAAATAAAAATAGACCTAATTCGAGTTAATTGTTTCAAGTTTGTTTCGGCAAACCCAATGTAACTCGCTCGATTCAGTCTGGCTTCTAGGCCTCGAGGGGTTACAGAGCATTACTGAAAGCATCCTTTGATACTCCACGAGAGACCCAGTTAAGAAGTTGTGTAGATATCATAACACTGATTTTTATGATGTTATTTTTAAAGTGCAAATGCATGGAGATAAGGATGGGACATCAAGATTTTCGTCTTAAAATATTTTGAGACAACTATGAGGGATACCTGATTATAGTTTTAAGTGTACCACCGCCATTTTGAAGGACAATGCCCACGGCTGGTGGAGACTGTTGAGATTAGACAGCAGATTGCTTTGCCGACATGGGAGTATTTCTTGGATGACTTCAAAAAGAAGTATATTGTAGAGACTCATGTGGAAGAGTTGAGGGATGAGTTCACTCACTTGGTCCAAAGTGACCGATCAATGTTTGAGTATGAGCATGAGTTATAAGGTATGCTTCGGATCTAGTGGCAGCTAAGGTGTCGATGTATTAGAGATTCATATAGAGGTTACAGCATGACATCCAGATATATATGAAAGTTGGCCCATCAAGAGTTTTCTCAGAGTTAGACACATGGGCTAAGGCACTAAAGAGGGTTAATATTGACAATCATTAGCCTTGGCCTCAAGGCTATAAAAGGCCACATGTAAAATGAGGAATTATTAGAGAAAAATCAAAAGAAAATTGAAAGAAATAAAGGAAAATTTATGATGAAGAGAGAAATATCCAAAGGTTTTTAGCTTTTTAGAGATAGAAACATCGTGTTGCAAATCCCAATCGTGAAAAGGGGAACCAAGGTAAGGTAAGCGGCATACATCGACCAAATAATCATCCAAGGGTTTCTTTTAGATCTAGACTTTTGGGGGTGAGTATTAGACTAAACCAATGCGAGTTTAGGGAAAGAAAATGGTTTGATAGGATTGGTTTTAAGATTTTAACCACTGTTGCGTGTTGTGATGTACTATGAATGATACACAAATAGTGCAAGTATACACATTGAACAAGAACTAAAAGTAAATGCGGTAGCAATAGGCAACAGGTTCAGAAATGCTGTAGCAAACTACTGTAATGAAAACTGAGCTAAAATAAAGATACTTCAAACATCCTCTCAAGTGTAAGAAACTCTCTAATGGAATGACATGCTGGGCTTGCTATGGATCTCTATGTTTAAGCCTGAAGAATGTCTTGAACTATCTTGCCCACAACACGCTCGACAAAGCTTACCAAGATGTCTCTACACTATCTCTAGCAAAAAACCTGGTAGGAAGAATGTTATGGCAATACCTCTCAGCGTAAACCCTAACATACAAATATCCTTTAAGTTCTACTCTTCTTAGCCATTGAAACTCTATCCTTATCTCTAAGGTGAGTTAGGGTTTTGCCTCTCAGCATCAAACCCTATTCTCCACGTAGATCTAAGCCTAACTCTCTCAAATATTAAGCTATCAAACACCTAAGCAAATGCTAACTCTCAAAAGATCTTACAAGCTCAAGGCATAAAAGAACAATGGACAAAGCATGAAAGGGCCAAGAAAGTAACAAAACATTCATTCAAACTGGAAACAATAAAACCATAACAAGCCCAAGCCACTTAAAATTAGTTCATGGCTGGGAAAATATCATCCACAATCATACGTTCGAAACAACCCATCCAAATACTAGGAAATGAGACAACAAAACCAACTGAAGGAAAGGAAAAATGCCAAAGCCGCCTTGGACTGCTGTGAACCACTCTAAGCTTGCTGTTTCTCTCAAAGGCCAACAAGAACACCCCTTGGAGCTTCAACAATGGAGGACACCACGATGGAGAAGATGAAGAAAGGCAACCTCTCTTTTCTCTCTTTCTTAGCTTACCAAGTAACTTTTTCTCCTCCTCTTTTAATATGGGTGTCCTTTCTTTTATATAGTGGAGGTTCCTAGGGTTTTGTGCCCTTAATTCCTAAGGAATATTTCTTTCACATGTGGGGGCACAGCTGGCTAGTGGAATCATGTATGGGGGCTGCAAAATATCTGCAGTTCTTTGTCCTCTAGCGCGCCCAGAAATGTTATCCAAAATGTTATGGCATTTTCCCTGACTTGCTCCTCTTTTCCCTGCACATCACCATACCAACCAAAACCCTCCAAAGCAGCACCATTTTTGCAAATAAACAAAGAAATCAAAACCAACAACACTAAATGCAATTATATAAACTAAATGCATCTATATGCCTTGAAATGAGATGAAATGGGCTTGATTTCATACAATAACTTAAGTAAAAAGGCATGAAATGTTAACCTTTTGCAAGGTTAATACACCCCCAAACTTAAGCTATTGCTTGTCCTCAAGCAATGAACAGAAACAAACAAAAGAATGCTACAACATTGAGTCAGCTCAAGACAGGGCTATGGAAAAATTCCAGTCCTCAGAAAATAAAGGCTTTAACATGCTAGACAGTTTTGAGATTTTAAGAACTTTCCCTTAGGTCAATACCCTTCGAATGTGTGTGTGAGTGACTACATCCTCCCCATGCTTAACACAGTTAAAAGATCATTGGTTAGGTTCTCAAGCTTGCCCTGGATTTTCTTAATTAATTTAAGCACAAGATACTCCCATTTTTAGCTTCTTTCTCTCCTTTTTTTTGAACTGCTACGAGGGGAGTCAACATATCACAACTACCTTCTTATACTTGAAAATGAAGTGGAGCAAACACCCCATTACCTAGCCTATTGAGTAGAGTCATCCCATGACTACTTTCATTCACTTATATATTGTTGTTGCCATTTATTAAGAGGGGGTTTTCCAAGCAATTGTTAAGTGTGAAACAGTACTATATTTTCTACCCTTTTACTCATGATTATTGTTAGACTCGGGCTCATTTTAGGTGCATTTGTAGTCATTCATGCATAATTTCATAGTTTCCTTCGTTATCAACCTTGGTTTGCGTTTTGGTTGGTTTTTATAGAGAAATCGTTGTTTTTGTGTGTTATTTTGTACATGACTGAATTGTCGTGGCAATTAAGGAAGAAAATTGAAGGGTCTGCCAAGGCAATCGAAGCTGATTTCTAAAAGCCATGCTGAGTGGATTGCCGAGGCATGTCGGGACTAGTCTACCTAGATCAGGATAAGCACGAAAAGCAAGAGATAAGCTCCCAAAATCTGGATAGTCCACGCAGAAAAAGGGGGAGATAAAGAATTAGATTTCTGTAGAGTTTGAGGATAAAGGTAAAAGAGATTAATTATCTCTCTTATCCAATTCAATTCCAACTTAAACTCATCCTCATCAACAACATAATCTGCAAAATTGAAGAGTTTAAATCGGATGAGGATATCTATCTCCATGGAACTCGAATACAATCCAACCTCTCCTACCATCACAAACCGATCGGATCATCCCCTATAAATAAAGAGGTTAACGTAGCTTTGAGGGGGAATGGGTGAGAGAATTTGGAGAGAGAGAGGGTTGATCGCTCTTTCATCTTCTTCTTTATTCTTATGCGATCCATGGCTAGGAATTTTTCTTTTGTATATCTTTCAAACCCAGCCATGAATTGATGTAAATTGGCTTGGGTTATTGTGTTTATGTGGTTGTGAAAACGTTTGGATTTTTTTAGGTTTTTGGTTGCAATTTAAATTCAAAGTTTGTTCATTCTTGGTTCTTAATTTGATTGCGAGTGAATTAGGAGAGGATCTCGTGAATTCATCCATTTATCTAATATCGGGAGAGTTAGATTCAAGAAATAAATGAGCATGGTTTTCATACAAACGAATATTGGTGAAGACTAATTCGACTTAGGGATAAGTTACGAATTTCAACGGCTAAGAGGAGCGCAAGATTGGTTTTTGTTCACCCATGGTTAACGCAGGGATGTATCACCAAGGCACAATTAACAGTGTTTCGAGTTAGGGATAACGAGAAGCCATTGAAGAACACTTCCAAACTTTGAAAGAAGTCGCCCAGTTGCCTAGGCAATTGCACAATTCCTAGTTACCCAGGCAATTCGATGATGCTAATTGTTAAGACGATTGAGTTACTCTTGCAATCGATTACCATGACGGTCCATTCAATCATCACGCCACGACTCATGATAACCCGACCTACTCTCTTAAATTAATTACTCATTTCTATTTACTTTATTCTGTTTAGTTTATTTTACTTGAATTTTATAACTTTCAATATTTTTACTTTTATAGTGTAATAACTTAAGCAAAGTGGCCCAAGCCAATCCCTATGGAGATAATACTCGATACTTATCACTTATTACTTGCAACGTGTTCACTTGCACCATTGCATAGCACTCAAAACACGCAACAAGTTTTTGGCGTCGTTGCCAGGGATTCGCAATTGGTGTTAGTTGTTTTTATTATTGCATTTTTCTTATTATTTTTACTAACTTTTCTTTTTTTTTGTTTTATCCAAAAAAATTCAGGTGCGCTACAAGTTAAGGGAATCAACATGTCGTGAAATAAAATCCGATCTATTCGAGAATTGATGATGGAAGATAGGAATCAATCTAATCAAGAGTTTCTTACACTCACTGATGATTACCTATACCAACCAAGAAAATCCTATACCGTGGAAAACTCGTGCGCTTATTGTGGAGAACATCATGTGTTTGAAGATTTCCCTCACAATCTTGGTGCATATGGCTACATGAAGGACCATAGATGGAACCAATAGAAAAATCCTTCATGGTATGATCAAAAAGCTCTCTTTTTTACCTTGACAATTTTGCCGCAACAACAGATATGCCATGGCAATATAGTCTTTTTCAAGAACATTCAAATTCCTTGGAGGAAACGCTTCTAGCTCCCTTGGCTAGACTTGACAAATCAATTGAAGAGATTCGAGAGCTATCAAAGTCCATGTATGCAAGGATAGCTAAGTCAGATACACCCTTGAGGGATTCAGAAGATCAATTGAGGAGATCCATATATGCCATGGATAACATGCCCCAACAATCAATTGCTAGGGATACTAAAATCCTAAGGCAAGATGAGAAGGAGCAATACAAGAATATATCCTCGATGTGTAAGGATCAACTAAAACCTCCAAGTCGAGAGCCTGCCAATGAGGAAGACTGCCCGACACTTGATGAGCCTATGCAACGAATTGCCACGACAAAGATTATGGAATCTAAACAGAGCAATGCCACGACAACACTCAGTGAGGAAAAGTAGAGTAATGCTACAGCAAATTTTGAGGAATCTGATGCTCAGAATGTTACAACGTTGATGCTAAAGCAGGAATCTAGAGATTGCTCGATCCACCTCTGCCACGGCAATTGCACGACCACATGGAAGATAAACGAGATGACAATACTTTGCTAATGGAATATGAGTAGGTGATGGTTGAACCTTTTGAATTCTTTAAAAACTCACCTCATCCATTGTAGGTATTTCGTGAGGAACCTACACTGGTAGATTTGAAGCCATCAAAATCTCTGCTGATGGAGATGTTTGAGGAGCCTAAAGAAAACGGTGTTTGGATTCATGAAGCTTTTTGAAAACTTGTTTCTTCCCTTAACATTCATAGAATTTTGGCAGATGATTGCCACGGCAATTGGCTTGGTAGCAATTTCCATGACAACGAAGGCTACATCCAACCATGATGGAGGTCAACGAGAATGAGGTAATTAAATGGTTGGGTGTTGATATAAATTTTCCTATTAATATATCCATGCCTTCAGGAATAGTAGCAAGGTGGAGGGTATACATGGACTACAAGGGAACACGAAAGAAAGGCACCTCCACCATGGTAACGCAAAAGGGAGTAGCTGCAAGCACATTGACCCAACTCTTTTTGGGCAATATTGTCACCCGATGGAGGGTACGGATAGACTATAAGAAATATCATAAACGACCCTTCTAAAGCTTTCTTTTTATCTATATTTTTTATTTTCATTTTTTATCCTTAATTTTGATAATTATCCTTTTATGTTTATTTTTTTAGGATAAGAGTTTCAAGGGATAAAAAGTTTCCTAGCATCCTTCTTCCTTTGAACTCTTAAGTTTTTCTTTCTTGTTTAACTTTGTTTTTCCAATCAAGAACCCACATGAACCACAAACCCATAGACAAAAATCTCAAAACCATGCCCGAAGCAAGTTCTTCACGAGCACTTGAGCCTTTTTCTGGCGATTTACATCACCACTCATTGAGAAGCGATTCCTCTCCAAGTTTGCAAATCGGAAGGGCAAATTCTTGTTGAAGATGCTGCCATCAACGCATACCTTTGGTGGATTCGGAGCCACTATATGCGGATAATGGGTGAGGAACTGACAAAAGAACCAACAATAGCAAAGAAATCCCCTGCTCCAACAATTGCAAGGGCAACTAAAAAAGTCGCGGCATGTTCACATGCCTTGGCAAGCCTTGATAAGATTGTTAAATTACTTAATCCTTTGGTGCAACGATTGGAGCGAACCGAGGCCTGACAACTGCTTTTTATGCGGAATATAAAGGATCGCGATGTGGCCATCATGCGAGTCAAATTGGAGAACTATCCTGATAGCACCATTCATTTCCTGGTTTTTCCTGTCGAACTACTTACCCCGACAACTGCAGATGCCGTGACAAATACTGCACAAAAAGCTAAACAACCTATGACTAAACCAACTCGTACTGAATCAATTCATGATTTTTCAGATTTGGACGAGATAGTTTCTACCCTAATGAAGTTTCCCCCCGGCTGAGCAATCAAAGTCGAAGCCCAAAGATTCTAACATAGACGAGGCCGCAAAGGAGGATGCACAAAGCGACAAGGTAGAGGAGACAAAGGTTCAAGAGGCACGACCAGCCACACGCCAACAACCACCACGAGCCGGTAAAAGAATCAAGCACACAGCTCGAAGGAAACTCGTCATTCTAGGTGACGACCTATCTTACTGATTCATTTGCATTCCATTTACTTTTAATTTCGGGCACCTCTTGTGCTTATTAGACCTGTCGGATATCCAATGATGAATTTTTGCCACTGCACTTAATTGATAGAACCTTCAAGTTTAGGATTTGCATGAGAAACACTTAGGATTTTACTATAATGCTGAATATTATTTGACACTGTTGTGACTTGTTGATTAAAGGAGCCTTAGTGAACTTAGGTCGCTTAAATTTTTTTGGGTAAATTGAAATTAAAAATTTGTGCTAGAGTTGCCCACCCGGCTCTAGCCTAAACTAAAATTGGATCAAAGATAATTTCCTCTAGTTGTTGCATATTAGAAATCACTAGAGGTGCCCGAAATTGGCTCTAGTTGATTAATATTAAAATAAGAAATTTCTTGCTTTGCTAGAGGTGCCCGAAATTGGCTCTAGTAAACTTAAATGCCCCGGTAATTAAGTTAATAAAACCTATTGTTCACATGGAATCCTATTAGATAACTTGTACACAACTCCACACACACATTGTCATGAGCATTATAGTCTAATTCCGAGTAATTTCTATACTATCCAAATTATTGAAAGGTGATCATAATTTGTGCCACGGTTCTAAGGGTTGAAGTCAGGTACGAAGCATGTTTTTGATGGTCGAAGACTTGGCAGGTAATTTTAGTTTTTGCATTGCTTGAGGACAAGCAATAGTTCAAGTTTGGGGGTGTTAAGTGTGAAAAAGTACTATATTTTCTACCCTCTTACTCATGATTATTGTTAGACTTAGGCTCATGTTAGGTGCATTTGTAGTCATTCATGCATAATTTCATAGTTTCCTTCGTTATCAAGCTTGGTTTGCATTTTGGTTGATTTTTGTGGAGAAATCGCTGATGTTGTGTGTTATTTTGTGCATGACTGAATTGTTGTGGCAATCAGGAATTGTCGTGGCAATTGAATGAGAAAATTAAAGGGTCTGCCAAGGCAATCGAAGCTAATTTCTAAAAGCCATGCCGAGTGGATTGCTGAGGCATGTCGGGACTAGTCCACCTAGATCGGGATAAGCACGAAAAGCAAGGGATAAGCTCCCAAAATATGGATACTCCACGCAGAAAAAGTGGGAGATAAAGACTCAGATTTGTGAGGAGTTTGAGGATAAAGATAAGAGAGATTAATTATCTCTTTTATCCAATTCAATTCCATCTTAAACTCATCTTCATCAACAACATAATCTATAGAATCGAAGAGTTTAAATTGGATAAGGATCCTATCTCCATGGAACTCAAATACAATCCAACCTCTCCTACCATCACAAACTGATCGGATCATGCCCTATAAATAGAGAGGTTAACGCGGCTTTGAGGGGGAATGGGTGAGAGAAAGGGTTGATTGTTCTTTCTTCTTCTTCTTTATTCTTATGCGATCCATGGCTAGGAATTTTTCTTTTGTATATCTTTCGAACCCAGCCATGAATCGATGTAAATTGGCTTAGGTATTGTGTTTATGTGGTTGTGAAAATGTTTTGATTTGTTTAGGTTTTTGGTTGCAATTTAAATTCAGAGTTTGTTCATTCTTGGTTCTTAATTTGATTGTGAGTGAATTGGGAGAGGATCTCGTGAATTCATCCAATTATCTAATATCGAGAGAGTTAGATTCAAGAAACGAATGAGCATGGTTTTCATATAAACGAATGTTGGTGAAGACTAATTCGGCTTAGAGATAAGTTGCGAATTTCAACAGCTAAGAGGAGTGCAAGATTGGTTGTTGTTCACCCATGGTTAACTCAGGGATGTATCACCAAGGCATGCACAATTAATAATTTTTTGAGTTAAGGATAACGAGAAGCCATTGAAGAACGCTTCGCCGAACTTTGAAAGAAGTCGCCCAGTTGCCTAGGCAATCGCACTATTCCCAGTTGCCCAGGAAATTGCAATTGCCCAGGCAATTCAACTGATGCTAATTGTTAATAAGATTGAGTTACTTTTGCAATCAATTACCACGACGGTCCATTCAATCATCACGCCATGACTCATAATAACTCGTCCTACTCTCTTAAATCAATTACTCCTTTCTATTTACTTTATTCTGTTTAGTTTATTTTACTTGAATTTTATCACCTTCAATATTATTTCTTTTATAGTGTAATAACTTAAGCAAAATGGCCCAAGCCAATCCCTGTGGAGACGATACTCGATACTTATCACTTATTACTTGCGACGTGTTCACTTGCACCATTGTGTAGCACTCAAAACACGCAACATCAATGCAACACATAGAGGAGTGTCCCTCTACAGTTATACCGAAGCATTTATTCGAGAATCAACACAAACAAAAAAGGAGCTAATTAAGCCTTTATGCTTTCATTTATCATTCAGGTTCATTTTGCATATTTAAACTAAAGCATACGAGAGTTCTTTCACCAAAAATCATATAACAGTTTTAAACTTAGAGAGCATGCCATCATGTAACATTCACATCATGAAGTATCAAAATCTAAAAGTAGTTCTACCAATCTCAGTACTCACATATATTCAATCAATTTACAGCCATAAAATTCAAATACTCATCATCGGGCATCATCAACTTATTCATCAAATTGTCTTTAAACTAGCAAAATGCCATAGCAAAATTTTGTTTATCACTAAATGCTAATGCAGATGACTAACTATGAACACCAACACCCCCAAACTCGAAGGATGCAGTGTCCTCAATGCATGAAAATTAACTAAAACTAAACTAAATGTAAATGCAAATGCAAGTTACCTCCTTAAAAGCTATTTTGGTGTTCTGGGTTTGACTCCTTGGTGTTTGATTTTTTTTTCTTCTTTTTTAGGGCTGCGATGGGCTCGCCGGGCACATCTTGCTGGCTTGGTTGGTCAACTGGTTCCTCCTGAGCTGATTGGATCTCATCATCATCATCCTCATTTGGGGTACTCCATACACGACTCGCATGCACTTGAGACGACTCCTCGTCTTTGTTGTAGCATCAGGAGTCGGGGCAGTGCATGAGAGTTGTCAGCCATCTCCTCTTCCCCACTGTCAACATTGACAGGGTCATTGAGAGGAGGATCCGGTGGTGGTGGGGTACTGAGGGGAGCTTTTCCTTTCTTCTGCCTCACTGTTTGAGGACTTTGTCTAATGGTGGTAGTGGGTGTTATTTCTGGAATAGGTGTTGGAGTTAGAGATGGGTCTCTTCGCAAAACAAGTGGTGGGCATTTTGCTGCGATTGTCTTCGGAGCTGGTGTAGCTTGTTGGGCTAGTCCTTCTTGGGCATAAACAGGTCTTCCGAGAAGGGTAGGAAGTCACTCTCCATGTGAGGGAGCATTTCCTTCAAGTAAGAGTTAATGGCTGCATCCCTTGCCTTGACATACTTGAAATAAGTTGTCAAGTTTCCCTTCATCTCGTCCATCTCCTCTTGCATGCACTTAGAAGAGGCAACGAGGGCTGCAATTCTTGCTGCAGCAATGGTTCTGGCCCCACCTTCTAACGTTTCCGCTGGAGCATCCTCATCAAATCCTCTTAGTCCAGGGATTTGGTTTGGGGTTAATGCGCCATTTCCCTTCTCGATCTCATCCTCTCGTCCATCTCCTCTTGCATGCACTTAGAAGAGGCAACGAGGGCTACAATTCTTGCTGCAGCAATGGTTCTGGCCCCACCTTCTAACGTTTCCGCTGGAGCATCCTCATCAAATCCTCTTAGTCCAGGGATTTGGTTTGGGGTTAATGCGACATTTCCCTTCTCGATCTCGTCCTCTTGGGAGTCTTCAAAGACTTACTTTTTGCGACAGAGCGCCATGATGAGATTAGGGAAGATGATAGGGCTTGACTTTCTCTTTAAGCAGGAGTAGACTTCCTTAACAATCAGTTTACCCATATTAATTTGTCGTCTATTAAGGATAGAGTGTAGCAACAGTAACCTAGTGATGTGCACTGTAGCAGTATGAGATGTGGGCATCAGGCGAGTCCACAGGTAATGGTTCCACACCTTAGCTTCAGGTTTGAGGCGACCTCTATCAACAGCCCTGTTTACGGGGTCCAATTCTGTATCAGAAAAGCATAGATCTTCCAAGACCTCCTTGTATGTGTGCACGTCTACAGAGTCGGCAAAGGAAGTGTGATGGTCCATGACATTCTTTAACCCACAAAATTTGTTGATTGCAACAGTGGTAAATTTAATTTGTTCCCTTCGCACATAAACAACAGATTGGGTGGGACTTCTCAAGTGGGCATAGAACTCCCTGACCAAGGAGACAGAGATGTCGCTAGGGTGTTAGACAAAGGTCCCCCAGTCATGCGCAGCAATTACATCCAGGACTTCCTTGTCGAAGCCTCCTTCCCCTTCTAATATAACTTTTAGGCCTTGTTTCGGGTATACCTTGTGATCTTTGATCTGTTGGAATCTTTCCTTGGCTCCTTCATCAAATAACTTTTTTATTTTAACAGTTTGATGGGTTTGGGCACTACTAGAAGCGCCAGTGACAGTTTTGCAGTGAACAATGGTTGCAATATGAGGGTAGTGATTTCTGAAACTCTTAAGGTTTTTGTGGGAAGTTGGAACAAGTTTGGTAGGGAAGATGAAGAAGTGGAGTTTAAGGGAATAAAAAAAGAGATGAGAGTTACAGGACTGACACAAGTTATAGGAGAGAGAAGGGTGTTGATGGTGATTTTGAATTATGGGGAAGAGAAACGATATGACAAGATTTTAATGAAAAGCAAAAGAGAGGGTATGCTGGAGGTAATGATGAATTAGGGTTTTTCTTTCCCTCCCTCTTTGCCTTTTAAAGCCACCCCTGTAACATAGGAAAAACTTGGCTTTATAACTTCCCTTATGTAGAAAGAGGACAAAGCCAATCTAAAATTAAAGTTGCGCCAAACCTACAAGAAACCTTAGCCTGCCACTTGCAACCATGGGGGCAGAGCTGACAAAACATATATAAAAAAACAAGGGCATAAGAAAAAATATAAAACTAAGGAACAAAGAGTTAAAAACAATAATAAATTTATTTATGAACATTACAAATAGAAAATGCTATAGCAAAGTAGAAAGGAGAATGGTGGTGCAAACTCTTATGGATCAATGAGAAACATGGAGGATTTGTCTCGCATGATCGGGACTCCATTGTAGACCTGCAATCTTTGTCCATTTACCTTGAAGACAGTGTCATCATCCAACTTCTTGATGTCGACAGCACCATGAGGGTAGACTTTGTGCACTAGAAAAGGACCTGAACATCGTGATTTCAGCTTTCTTGGGAAAAGCTTAAGATGATAGTTATAAAGAAGGACTTGTTGGCCTTCCAAAAAATGTCGTGGCAAAATACGTTTGTCATGCCACTTCTTAGTCTTCTCCTTATAGAGACGTGCATTATCGTAAGCTTGTGTCCTAAATTCCTCCATTTCCTTTAGCTCCAAAAGCCTTTTCTCTCCAACTAATTGGGAATCCATGTTAAGCTTCTTTATTTCACAATAGGCCTTATGTTCGAGTTCCACGAGACCAATCTTTCCTCTTGGAGTTAACCACCTTTTCTAAAATTTGCTTGATTTCTCGATTCGAGATTTCAGCTTCGCAATTGGTCTGAGGGCGGTATGCTGTAGCAATTTTATGTCGCACTCCATATCTTTGCAATGCTTTATCAATGAGTCTGGTGTCAAAATGGGTACCTTCATCACTAATGATGGCTCTTGGGGCTCCAAATCTTGTAAAGATGTTCTTGTGAAGGAACTTCAAGACATTCTTGGAGTCATTCTTCGGTGTAGCTATTGCTTCAACCCATTTCAACACATAGTCCACAACTAATAGGATGTAGATATCTCCAAAAGATGATGGAAAGGGTCCCATGAAATCAATTCCTCATACATCAAAGAGTTCTACCTCCAGGATACCTTGCAATGGCATTTTGTGTCTGCAAGATATATTCCCTGTCCTTTGGCATCTATCACATGCCTTACCGAATTTTTGTGCATCTTTGAAAAGTGTGGGCCAATAGAACCCTGATTGTAAGACCTTTGCAACAGTCCTAGTTCCTTCGAAATGCCCTCTACATGAAGAAGAATGGCAATAGAATAGGATCTCTTTTTGCTCCTCCTCGGGGACACATCTCCGAATTATTTGGTTTGCACATTGCTTGAACAAATAGGGCCCATCCCAAAAGTAGAATCGCACGTCATGCTTGAACTTATTTATGCCCTAGCTATTCAAATCAGGAGGGAAAATACCACTAACAAGAAAGTTAACAATATCAGCGTACCATGGAATTGTTGTACCATATAATATTTTCTCATCAGGGAATTCTTCCTTAATATCTAATTCCTCATTGTTTTCAACTTTTTTTCTATCCTAGAAAGATGGTCAGCCACTTGATTTTCACAACCTTTCCTATCCTTAACCTCCAAATCAAACTCTTGCAAAAGAAGTATCCACCTAATAAGTCTAGGTTTAGCATCATTTTGGTCACTAAGTACTTTATAGCAGAATCATCGATGTGAACAATAACCTTAGTGCCTATCAAGTATGCTCTAAACTTATCAAAGCCAAACATAACGGCCAACAGTTCTTTTTCAGTGGTTGTGTAATTTATTTGTGCATCATTCGAGGTGCGGCTAGCATAATAAATAAAATTGAAAAGTTTACCTCGACGTTGTCCAAGTGTTGCCCCTACTGTGTAGTCACTTGCGTCACACATCAACTCAAATGGTGAGGTCCAGTCTAGGGGGACAACTATGGTGCTGAAATGAGCTTCTCCTTGAGCTCCTTAAATGTGTTGTAGCATTTGGCATCAAAGATGAAGGGTTGGTTTTGCTGAAGCAAATTACACAATGGATTGGAGATTTTGGAGAAGTCCTTAATGAACCTCATATACAAGCTAGCATGGCCCAAGAAACTCCGAATCCCCTTTACTGTGGTAGGTGGTGGTAGCTTCTCGATTACTTCAACCTTGGCCTTGTCCATTTCTATCCCTTGCTGAGAGATTTAGTGGCCTAGAGCAGTCCCTTTAGTCACCATAAAATGACATTTCTCCCAGTTGAGCACTAAGTCTGCTTTTTCACATCTTTTAAGTACCTTGGCCAAGTTGCCTAAACACGATTCAAAATTATATCCGGAAACTGAAAAATCATCCATGAAGATCTCCAAAAATTCCATCAACCATATCAGAAAAGATGGCCAACGTGCACCTTTCAAAAGTAGCTCGAGTATTGCAAAGCCTAAAGGGCATTCATCAAAATGCATAAGTACCGTAAGGGCAAGTGAAGGTTGTCTTCTCTTGATCCTCTAGTGCTATAGCAATCTGGTTGTACCCTAAGTATCCGTTAAGGAAATAGTAGAAGGATTTGCCTGCCACTCGATCTAGCATTTGATCAATAAATGGGAGAGAAAAGTGATCCTTCTTGGTTGCCTTGTTGAGCTTTCGATAGTCCATGCAAATTCTCCACCCTGTAACAGTTCTTGTTGGTAAGAATTCATTGTCTTCACTGCTCACCACGGTCATGCCTCCCTTTTTTGGTACACATTGTACCGGGCTGACCCATAAACTATTGGATATTGGGTAGATAACTCTCGCATCGAGCCATTTGATTATCTTCTTCATCACCACCTTCTTCATGACTAGATTGAGCCTTCTTTGGGGTTCAACATAATTGTTGTAACAATCATCAAGCAAAATTTTATACATACAAATAGTAGGGCTTATACCCTTCAAATCAGCCATAGTCCACCCTAGAGCTTTATTATGTTGAGATAACATATTTATTAAGCTATATTCTTATTTAGGGGTTACACTAGAAGAGATTATCATAGGCAAAGTCTCATTACTACCCAAATAAGCATATGTAAGATCTAAAGGTAATGGCTTTAATTCTAACGTGGGTGCATGCTCAAGTGAGGGTTTAGGAGGGACAAATTAGGCAAAGTCTAAAGGTTCAAAATACGTACCTGGTTTAGCAACAATCAAGCTAGAATGTTGCACCTCTAATGGGAACTCGTCAAGCTTTTCATTGTCCTCCTCGTTGAGTTTCATATAGTCCTTAATTTCCACAAAACTGCTGCAGCATAATTCTACAGCTTCCTCTTATGGCATAGCATCTATGTGTTAACACTCCTCATATTCATCCCCATATTTGAAGGTGTTGAAGACATTTATGGTCACCCTCTGGTCAACCACTCGCATGGTGAACTCATTTTTTTCACAGTCGATTAAAATTCGACCGGTTGCCAAGAAAGGTCATCCCAAGATAATGGGTGCTTTGTCATCTACTTTACAATCAAGGATAAGGAAGTCAGTTGGAAAACAAATTTGACCATTTTAACCACGTCTTCTATATTTCCTTCTGGTCGAACATAAGATCTATCCACTAGTTGCAAAATTACTGTGGTGGGTCTTGCATCCCCCATTTCAAGCTTCATAAAGACTGACTTGGGCATTAGGTTGACACTAGACCCAAGTTCGCATAGAGCTTTCCCCACGTAATTGTCTCCTATGGAACATGGAATGATAAAGCTGTCCAGATCACTCTTTTTTGGTGGCAAATTGCTTAGTATCGAATAGCATTCTTTTGTTGTAGCAACAGTCTCATATTTCTCAACCTTCCTTTTCTTGGTGACAATATCATTGAGAAACTTAGCATATGTAGGCATTTGGTCGATGGCCTCCAGAAATGGGACATTCATATGTAGCTGGTCAAGAATATCTACAAATTTTTTGAATTGAAGGTCATCTTTTTGCTTCTTCAACCGCTGAGGAAATAGTGGTGGGGGTCTGACTTCTTCCTTTACTAGTGGGGATCTTTCTTGTGCTATAGCAATGTTCTGTTCTCCATCAGCAGGTTCGTTTGTCGAGCCATCATTCTCTTTTCCTTCTTGAGCTGACTCTTCTTACAAAATTGACTCCTTATCCATAGAACTAGGGTTGGGGTCTTCCATTTTCTTTCCCCAAACTCATCTTCTTTGTTAAGTTGGGTGCCACTCCTCAAAATGAGTGCACTACACTGCTCCTTGCATTAATTTTTAGTGACTTCAGTATCACTAGGCAAACTACCTTGAGGCCGAGTATGTAGAGCTTGTGCAATCTGTCCCATTTGGGTTTCCAAAGCCTTCAAGAAAGATCTATAGATTTGAAGCACTGCACCTTGGCTCTTTATAGATGTTGCATGGTCTTGGAATAAAGCCTTCGTGGTTGACATAAAATCTTGGAGAGTAGCTTCCAAGGAACTATTGTTCGATGAAGAGGTCGAACCCTTGTTATCATTTTTCCATGGCATACTCTACTAGAAACGGTGGGATTTAGTCTGATTGTGGTGCCTACTCGAGCTGTCGGCATTGTGCTTTCCTTGATTCCCCCAAGCAAGATTAGAATGATGACGCCACCCTGAATTATAAGTGTTAGAGTACGGGTAGTGATTACTCCTGTTAAAGTTTCTCACATAGTTGGTAAACTAGTAATTTTCAGGGCACTCGCTCACATGGTGGGTTCCATCGCATCGGACACAAGCAGTGACCACTTTTGCTTCCTTTACCTTACTCGGACGTTGGAGATTCTTGAGCATGGTAGTGATGGCCGACAATTGGGCTGAAACTGACTCGTTGTTGTCAAGCTCAGCGTCCCATAAGTTTTCCTTCCCTTACTAAGTCTCAAAGTAGGAAATTGGTTGTCATTGTTTGCGATCCTGTCAAAGATATCAAATGCTTCTTGAGGTGACTTGTCCAGCAAAGTGTCATTTGCTAAAGCATCCAACATCATCCTTGTGGGAGCATTAACACCATTGTAGAACATGACGACTTGTGTCCAGTCTTGAAATCCATGATTTGTACACTTGGAGCAGTCCCTTATATCTATCCAAATACTCGTACATTGACTCGTCATCAGCTTGACGAAAGGAGACTATGTCATTCCTCAACTGAGTGTTCATGTTAGGTGGATTATACCGTAGCAAAAAACTTTTGCACAGATCTGACCATGATTCCGTAAAACCGACTGGAACTCCACTCAACCAAGCTCGTGCTCGATCACACAAAGAATAAGGAAATAGCTTGAGCTTCAATACATCTTCATGCACACCATGTTTTCAGAAAGAATCATATACTTCCAAAAATGCTCAAATATGTTGTCTTGCATCTTCATGAGGCGATCCACCAAACTGCCCAATGGAATTCAACATATTGAACATTAGGGGCTTGAGTTCAAAATGAGCTGCTTGAATCTCGGGAGCTACAATTCCAGGACTAAGATCATCCAAGATAGGATTCAAATGGTTTCTAATAGCTCAAGGTTGAACTATCGCTCCAGGATTTGCTGCAGCATTAAGGTTATCCAGATTTTCATCTACTTGATTCCCTTGATTGCCACCTCTATGCATGGTTTTCAAGGCTTCTTGTATGCATCTTCTTTGGCGAAACAAGTGCTCGATTTCAGGTACTATATGTGTTAAGGGTTCTTCGGGTCTTTCTTGGGTCATGCAACAGCACAACTCCTGAAAAAGAATAAACAAAAAAGTAAATAAAACTAAACAAAAAGAAGAAATAAATTGGTGCAAACACTAAACTCAAAATAACCAATTGCCAATCCCCGGAAACTGCGCCAAAAACTTGTTGCGTGTTGTGATGTACTATAAATGATACACAAATAGTGCAAGTATACACATCGAACACTTAGTAAAGTGATGAGTGGGTATCATCTCCACAGGGATTGGAGGCCAAATTTAGCTTAGCTTAACACACAAAACAAAAACTGAAAGTAAATGCGGTAGAAATAGGCAACTGGTTCAGAAATGTTGTAACAAACTACTGTAATAAAAACTGAGCTGAAATAAAGATACTTCAAATGTCCTCTCAAGTGTAAGAAACTCTCTAATGGAATGACATGCTGGGCTTGCTATGGAACCCTATGTCTAAGCCTGAAGAATGTCTTGAACTATCTTGCCCACAACACGCTCGGCAGATCTTACAAAGATGTCTTTACACTATCTCTAGCAAGAAACCTAATAGGAACAATGCTATGACAATACCTCTCAGCTTAAACCCTAACATACAACTATCCTTTAAGTTCTACTCTTCTTAGCCGTTGAAACTCTATCCTTATCTCTAAGGTGAGTTAGAGTTTTGCCTCTCATTGTCAACGTAGATCTAAGCCTAACTCTATCGAATATTAAGCTATCAAACACCTAAGCAAAGGCTAACTCTCAAAAGCTCTTACAAGTTCAAGGCATAAAAGAACAATGGACAAAGCATGAAAGGAACAAGAAAGTAACAAAACAATCATTCAAACTGGAAACAATAAAACCATAACAAGCCCAAGCTGCTTAAAATAAATTATGTAATCACTAATTTTGTCCGGGGCGGACCCTTTTTATTTTTGTTTATGTTCTTACAATAATGGGCTTATATATACATGTATGTCTGCTATCCAAAAAATGTGTGTTATGGGCTTTGTTTAGCTTTAACTAGTTTATACTATATGTATGTATTTTTTTATTAAAACCTAAAAATTACTAGGTGATATATCTATGTGTTGCTATCATATTATTGTTGTAATTTAGTATGCTAATCATCCAACTAAAAAACCCCTAAAAAATTATTAGTATATTATATTAATTATCATTAGTATTACTTTCTTACTATCATTGTCTTATTATTATTGTTATTATTATTATTATCATTATCATATTTTGTTATTATATTATATTCTTTTATTATCATAATATTATTATTACAATATGATCATTTTTATCGTTGTTGTTATTGTTAAAATAAAATGAAAAGAGAAGACACTGAACAAAAGCCTAACAAAAATAAATAAAATAGCCCGAGTTTTTATATATCAGTCCATTTACAATTATAATAAGCCCAATTTTGAATTACATATCCGGCCCGTTTAAGACCCAACAAGCTTAACCCTAATTTCTTTGACTTCTTTTGTGCAGTCAAGCCTCAAACTGTTCGATCCAGGTTCTATCAGACGGTGCCCATGCGCGTGTGTGATCCACGCACTCAACGTCTCAGATCTCTTACGCGCCCACACGCGGCTCTCTGATTCCCATACGCGCGCGTGCACACCTATTCATCTCTCATCTTTGCTTCCACATGCGACGATTGATCTTCCAACGTGGCCTTCACGTCAACCGAAGAGACCAACGGCCCAATGCCACACCACCGCCGTGCATCCACGTCCTCAGCCACGTTAGTCGCTTATCCTGGTCCCCTTCCTCGCCCGAGACACATGCAAGACAAGATTAGAATAAGCAAAGGGCAAAATCAAATAAATGCTAATGGATTACAGGAAATGTTAGAGCCATTTCCCCAACATAATTAGAAATGCGCATGAATCAAGACAAAAGGATCACAATAGTCAATAGAATTTTATTGTATTCTGTTCAATTTTAGAATATACATGTAATTCGAGGGTATATAAACACAAAAACCCTAAACATTGTAGGCATTCTGGATTTCACAAAGCAATAGAGAAGAAAAGCAACCTCAAATTTCCAAAGGTATGCATCTTCCCCTTTTTTTTTAATTTAAAGCATAAAGCATATATATTGATTAGGGTTTTAGATCCTTTTACCTCTGGTTTTGTATCCCTCTTCGTGTCAGTTCGTCTTCGGACATTTCTCCTTCTCTGGTTGGCATCTTTACGCGCCGACAACAAGCTTATTACCCCTGTTGGGGCCATGAATGGTGAGTCGAACGGAGGGATGTTTTGAAGGATATGGTGTTTCTGTTTTTTCATAAAAGAAAGAAAATGGGGTTTTTTAAAAAAAGGGGAATGAACTTGAATATGATTTTAGGGGTAAAAAGGTTTTTTTAAGGTTTCGGCGCCAGCCAGCGGTGACCGCAGCGGTGGCTCATGACGGCCGGTCATCGGATTCTAGAAATTGTTGTGTTTTCTGGGTCTGGGGATTAAACAAGGTTTGAGAGAGCTCAGCGTTTTTTTGCCAAAAGAAGAAAAACAGGGGCCAGACTTGTGTTATATAGTCGATCCCCATTTTAAAAATGGATTATTTGCATTATAAATCCCCCTGCCCCAGGCTATTTACGCCTGTAAGGGCTTCCGCATTTCGTAATCACATTATAGGTCCCTCTGCATGGGATAATTGCGCCCATTAAGCCATTCTGCCTTTTTTTATGCCTGCAATCCCTGGACTTGTGGAATCCTTGCCATATCGCATACTTTTTTGTGCATGTTTTTAATTTCTACTGCGTGATTTGTTTCTTTTGCATTCCAGCCCTGTTTTTTGGTGTTTATGCTTTTAATTTCTTATTGATATATGTTTTATGTGGCTTGATATGCATGTATCTGTTATGTTTAATATGCATGTTATAGCATGTAGTTTATGAATGTAATGAATAGTATAATATATAGTTCTTATATAATATATATAGTATATGATTTTTGATGTAATATATATATATATTCTTTATAAAACTTATAATATATGGTATATATAACATATAGTTTTTCTATAATATAAAATATATAGTTTTTTATATATATACAATATAGGTTCCTTTTTTTCATATAATATATATCATATAAGATTTTTTAAAAAATATATATAGTTTTTTATAGAATATATGTTTTTTAGTATAGAATATATAGTGATATCTATATCTATATGTTTGTTTCTTTTAGTAAGCTTAGTTTAGTAGTTTGGGCCTTGATATGTTTTGGGCTTAGGTTGTTTAGCTTAGGTAGATTGGGCTTTGCTTTGTGTTGGGCTTTAGGCTTATTAGGTTAGGCTTTAGATTAAATTAGGGTAAAATTAATTTAATTAATTTAAATCGTGTGCTCGTCTCATAGGGGCATGATTTATAGATTAATTAAGTTAATTTAGGATTAGTTTTTTTAGAGCCTTAGTTAGGTTTAGGTTAGAATTAACTTAGTGAATTTAAATTTATCATTGGCTTATTGGGATAAGTGTTAAATTCATTAAATTAATTGAACATTTCTTAATCACTTTTGGGATAAAATTAATTGCAACTTTGGATTGACATTTCATTTAAAACCATGATTAATTAACTTGATTTACTTTAAATAGTGTTCTTGGCTTATTACAACACTATTTTAAAATCGATTGAATTAATTATCATGTTACAAGATAACTCATAATTTGTTAGGGTTTTCTAGCCTTTTTAGAGTTAATTAATTTAGGGTTAATATTAGAATCACCTAATTAGTAACTAGATCACTAATTGGATCTTCCATAACTTGGGCCTTTTAGGTTGGGGCCTTAGATGGGCTTTTTGTGTGATTATCTTTAAGCCTTTA
The DNA here is from genome assembly GCA_019671005.1 of Hibiscus mutabilis. Classification (NCBI taxonomy): domain Eukaryota; kingdom Viridiplantae; phylum Streptophyta; class Magnoliopsida; order Malvales; family Malvaceae; genus Hibiscus; species Hibiscus mutabilis. The sequence goes on from CM033712.1 coordinate 29,256,187, forward strand.
TTTGTCATCCATTTTATTTGTCATCATTTGGCCCATTTGGTTTACATGATAATTAATTTAAATCATAAAAAATGAGGTATTCATTAATTCTGATATTTGTGTCGTAATAGCCTGAACTTAAAGGATGTTGACCAAATATTTGAATTAATCCTTATCGACTCAAGGTAAAATTAAAACTTAACCAAATCATTACATCATATCTTAATTGCTTGCATCATGCATAAAGGTGACGTGCGAGATTCGAACCATATACTAACACGGCAGTCAGACTTATATGATGTCGGTTTAGTATATGGTCTGATGTATCGTCAACCTTATTAATTAAATGTCCAATTAATTTAAACCCACCAATTTGATAAAGCCCGTTCAATTAAGGTTAATTTTCAATTAAAGGTTACCGATTAAATTCTTTTCAAATTTCGACAATTTTCTTCGATTAAAAGCAACAAATATTTTGGTACTGATTTTCGGGCGTGATGGGGGTGCTAATCCTTCCCCACACGTAACCAACTACTGAACTCTTTCACAATGAATCTCTGGTTTTGTGGTGTTCGGCCTACCTTAACTAAATGGTCGGTGGCGACTCTAATTTTTTTATCGATTTTCAAAAGAAAAAGAATTTTCAAAAGAATTTTCCCTTTTAAACAAATCTTTTTCAAAAAGTGGGATACTTTAGTAGTTTTCAAAAAACGTCATCACAGTTTGGGGACTTTGCTGGGGACGAAATTTTTTTTTACAAAACAAAAGAGAGTTAGGCCAAAAGAATATTTGTTGCCTTAAAATGATGGAAAATTTTGAAATTTCAATTAAGTTTAACGAGGTTGATCCTTTCCTGAAAATGTGGCTAAGGTTGCACGGGTTTGTATAATTGGTGGACTTCGGATTAATTTTTCATTTAATTTAGAATCACCGGCATTTGTTGCATCATGTTCATTAAGCTCTATACCCGAGTTCCGTCCCTTAAGTGGGAGTGAAACGCCACATACCCACATGAGTAGCCCTCCACGGGTCAATAATTCACTTCCGGAATCCATGCCATTTGACATGTGAATAGCCCCCCACATCACTAGGCCGTGCTTTTCCACGAACCGAAACCAATTCGCAAGCTTGTAATGGGCCAAAATTGAGGTTCTTGTTGCCTTAGTAGGTAACAAGATAGGTTCGGTTATCCTCGATTAGAACCAAACCATGTGTGAGAATCTAGGAAACCTACCCTGTTAGAGCCATGCGGATAACCCTAGCGAACTAGAATTCATGTGGTTAGGTTTTTATTTGCTTGCCTTGTGCTTATATTGTTTTGCATTTATCTCTTCTCATTCTTGTTTTATTATTTATCTTATAACTAACGTTTCTTTTTGTTTTCTTCCTTTCCCCTTTTACCTTTTTTGCATATCTGATCATATCATGAAGAGCACATTGAATTGGAAATAGTTTGAAGTTAAAGACTAGATCAATGGGAGACTTAGTCCGTAGCAGTGATGAAAAGAATTTCAATGTTCAGATATGGTCAAAAGGGGAACAATTACATGATGGAGATAGCATTGCCATTGGGTTCAGATCAGCCATGTCAACCACGACATTCACGAATACAGAGTTTAATGATATGTCCGAATTGAAGTGAGTTTGAAACAGTTGGGATTTTGAAACGAATAGTACCTTCAGAGAAGAGTATGGTGACATTGCGTACTTACTAGAAGTCCCAGTTGATCAAGCACTACTACAAGCCTTGGTGGGTTTTTGGAACTCTGCCTACAGCTGCATTACGATTGGTAACTTTGACTTAACTCCAATAATCGAAGAATATCGGGACCTCATAAATTGCAATAAGATTGACTTGAATCGGGTGTATTCTAAGTAAAGTAAGAACAAGGCCTTCCGAGGAAAGTTAAAGAAGTTCTCGGATATGTTGTCATCTTGGGTCGAGCATCAAGTCACCACTTGGAATAGTAAGGAGTATCTTAAGTGGAAAGGGATCTTAGCTTTAGCCTCTGTGCATCATGTTGGCCGAGTTCAGCGGAATCTATTTGCTTTGCTGATCTATGGATTGGTACTCTTTCCTCGAGCATTGGGACTCATTGATCCATCGGTTTTGGATATTTTTTATCGTTTGCATAGCGGGACTAATCTGGTACCTGTGATTTGGCTGAAACTTTTTTATCTTTGAGGTTCTGTCGAGAGCATGGTGGAGGTTACTTTCGAGGATGCCTGCAGCTTTTGACTGTTTGGTTTTATAGCCACCTTTAGACCAATCTCAGCTTTTCAAGGCCCCTTTACGACGGCAAGTTCTCACCTTTAGAAGAGTTCCTACAAAGCAATGATTGGCCAACCCAAAGATTTGAGGAAGTATGGCAAGATGTCCTCCAAAATATAAAGGAGGAAGATATAGTTTGGAGAGCACCGTGGTTGTTGGCAAAGAACATCCTTTATAGATGTGGAGAGCATTCATTGGTGCCATTACTTGGCCTTCGGGAGCATACCGCATATGCACCTCTTCTAGTTTTGAGACAGTACGGGTCGAAACAGTTTGTGCCAGCCACCAAAGGTATAAATGAGTTCAATATGGATTACGCAAAGGAGAAGGGCTACAAGATGATGGTATACAATGCTTCTTCAACTTGGAACAACGCAAGACAAGTTAGGATCGTAAATGCTCCGTACATGGTCACTCTCGAGTACAAAGCATGGTGATTTAATTGTGTCAATGACAACATTCCCCACTTGAATCCCGATAGAAAGAGATCTATGGAGGAAAGATTGGCCACGCTTCCTACTGAGGTTGATTTGATGAGGAGACAACTTGAGGAAGAGCGAAAGAAGTACCTCAAGCTCGAGGAGAGAGCACATCAAGAAAAGTTTGACTTTGAATTACAGAAGACATAGTTTGAAAGAGTGGTTAAAGATCTATAAAGGAAAAGATATGAGTTGAAACTCGAACTCAAGATGGAGAAGGAAGAGATTCAGAAGCTTAAGAGGTTAAATAAGAGCAAAAGAGTCGCGAAAGGAAGACCAAGTGAAGGGTTAGAGCCGCGATTGAAGATAAATCAAGAGCCGAGAACTACAAAAGAATGTTTTATGAGCACAAAGATCAAGCGCTCGTTTTAACTAAAGAAGTGAAGAATCTACGAATCTCCTACTTGAGACAGATCGAGAAGGAACAACACCAAAATGAAGCCTTGAAGGATCAAGTGAAGTGTTTGGAAAAATCTCTTTTCAAGCATAAGGATTCAACTAGCAAGCTGAAGGCCAGCAACATGGAGATAAGAACAAGAGTTGGCGTATTGGATGACTTGGAAAGCCTTAGGGGAGCAATTCAAGTACGCCCGAAACTGAGTTTGGAGCAATTGTACTTCGCCACCTAAACAATTTGGAGATAAGAACAAGAGTTGGCGTATTGGATGACTCAAATGCAAGAGGTTGCTCGGAAGGTACAAATTTTATCAGAAGACGCTACCAAGCTCCATGACTGTGTAGACAATGATTTTGAGGAAAGAGAGAGGATTGTTTGTATTCTGAGGGAGATCATTGACCTCGATACTACCTTGAAGCCATATGTGTAGTTGGTTCTCTTTAAGTTATTGTAACAAGACAATGTTTCCATTAATGAAAGTCGTTTAACGATGATGTTTGCCAAACTCAATGTTGCTCTTTGTATTCATGCATGATTCTTTCATTTGCATTCTTTGTTCATCTAATTAGTACAATTGCCTGCATTTTTTATTAATTGCCATTTATTAATTAAAAGGCTTTCTATTCCAAAGAGAGAAAGATTGCATTTTGCTTCTTAAAACTTGTCATCAATCCACACCCTTATCGCACTCGCTCATGATCAAAGCAAATGGAGGAGAGCTTTGCCAAGTTGGAGGCCGACTTACGTGGCCAGATAGAATGAGCCCAACAAGAATTAAGGGACACCATCATCAAGTCTCAGCAGGATATGATGAAGAAAATATCCCAGTTGCTGCAAGCTCGGCTAGGACCAGATCCGAGGGGCAAGAGTGCCCTTGAAAATACTACCCAAAACTTGAGGGATCGCCTTCATGCCTAGATTGTCCAAAACCCTCTGCTTGTTGATCCTTCTCTTAATCCCCCATAAGGGGCATCTTCCTCTCATATTAGTCTAGCTCCTCAAACTCAACTGGGGGTGACCTTCGGGAATCCCGAAGTTGTCGGGGACAACATCCCAGACTTTGATGAGTTGGAGAAGTTGAACCAAATGAAAGCATAATTCACTAAGCAATTAGAGGATACTCGAAAAGACCTAGAGGAATAGTTCCGAGTGAAGGAAGACGATGATGGCTCCTATAGGTTAAGTGCTAGGGAATTCAGTTTGGTCCCCGAGGTGGAGATCCCATATAAGTTCAAGACCCCCAATTTTGAAAAGTTCGTTGGATCCACCTACCTCACTTCTCATATAGTGATGTTTTGCCAGAAAATGGATGGATTTACCAACAACGAGAAGCTCCTAATTCACTATTTTCAAGACAGCTTAGTGGGATCTGCTTCGAGATGGTATAACCAGCTAACCAAGGCTCAAATCAAGTCGTGAAGGGATTTGGCAAAAGCTTTTACTGATCAGTATAAGCATGTAACCGACATGGTTCCCAACCAACTACTGTTGCAAGGTATGGAACAAAAGCGCAACGAGACCATTCGTGAATATGCTCAAAGATGGCGTGATGTGGCAGCATAGGTTCAACCACCACTGCACGAGAACGAGATCTCCTTGACGTTTGTAGACACACTAAAAAGGACGCTTTACAATTAATTAATCAGTAACCCTATTAGCAATTTTGCAGAGATGGTCATGATTGGCGAGGGCATTGAAGCAGCCATCAAAAGTAAAAGAAATGATTGAAGGGATCATTTGTGAAAGCACTAAAAAAAAGGACCATGAGGTGAACAATTCAAACACCTTCGAGGCAACTAAGAACTTCACTATCTCCCAGCCTCAGGCCCCAGCCAGGAATTCCAGAAACTTTAACAAGAGGGAAGACAGGGGACTCAAGAAGGAAAGGGGGGAAAGATCCTTCACTTCTTTGCCAATCTCTTATAAGGAGCTCTACTCACAGTTGTACAAGGCTGATTTAGTTCGTCCTTATCATTTTACTCCTTACAACCCACCTTACCCACCATGGTATGACCCCAAGGTTCATTGCGAATACCATGCTGATGTTTCGAGACATTTAATTAAAAATTGTGTGGCGTTCAAGAAGTTAGTTCAGAACTTAATTCAGACCAGAGTGTTACAATTAGGAGAACCGAGCACGGCCAACAACCCCTACCAAATCACGGAGGTCAAGGCGTGAATGCTATTGAAGATGAGAATGCCATAAAAACTAGGGAGAACGTGTCTAAAGTTCGGTCTTCGTTAAGGTGGGTTTTCCAACATTTGTGCATGGCATGCCTCATTAATCGGGGAATGGTGATTATGGAAGAAGGTTGTGGCCCGTATTGTGAATACCATAAGTCGGGGGACCATGAGATTCAAGATTGTAAGGAATTTCGTCAGCTGATACAAGCTATGATGGATAAAAAGGAGATTGAGTTCTTTGAAAAACAGAGATGAAGGAAAGAAGTGGAAGTCTGTGCATCGAAGAGCCAAGAGACCATTCATCCTTGGCCTCAAGCCAAGCGAGACAAGCGCACCGAAGGCAGCCCCTAAGATGATAATTGCTTCTCCGAGGACGTTTTCTTTTAAGGATAAAAAGATGGTTCCTTGGAACTACACTGCAAGCATCACAACGTCGGGTTCCTCTAGTTTACACGAAGGAGAAGACGTGGAAATAGGGATAAAACCCATTCAAGAAGAACCTTCAGAGCCAAAGGCCGAAGAGGTGAAGGATGTGGGGCATCTCTAGAGAACCAAAAAACATCGGATGAACCAAAGGAGAAAGGCAAAGAAGTCAAAGTTTAACCTGAGAAAGTTTTCGAAGATGACCTTCCACTGAATATATTACAGAGCCAGTCACAAAAACTCAAGCATAAGAGTTTTTGAGATTCTTGAAGCATAACAAGTATAGAGTCATTGACCAGCTTCGGAGACAGCCAGCTCGAGTTTCTGTGCTTGATCTTTTACTGAACTTAGAAAAGCATCGTGAGGCCCTGTTGAAAGTTTTGAATGAGACCATGATGCAAAGGATATCTCAATTAGGAGGCTGGATCAGATTGTCAGCCATATCACCGACATTAATCATATTACCTTTGGTGATAACAAAATCCCAAGGGAAGGTACGGGATCCACCAAGGCCCTAACATCACCACTCACTACAAAGGCCATGTGTTGTTGGGCTTGCTAATTGATAATGGCTCCGTGTTAAATGTTATGTCATTAGCTACACTGCAGCAACTACCAATCGACAGTTCACATATGCAGCCATGTCATAATACGGTGCAAGCTTTCAATGGGACCCAGAGAGATGTGGTTAGGAAAATAGAAGTACCCCTGCTCATTGGTCCGACTGAATATGTGGTTGATTTCTTGGTTATGGATATCCAGCCATCTTATAACTACTTGTTAGGAAGGCCAAGGATACACTCAACCGGCGATGTCCCGTCCTCACTCCATCAAAAGCTGAAGTTTGTCACTAAAGGGAAACTAGTGACAGTGAACGCTGAAGAAGACATCGTCGCTTCAGTGACTTCGGATACACCGTACATCCACACTGATGAGGAAGCAATGAAGTGTGCCTTTAGAGACTTGGAACTTGTCAATGCTACCTTTGTCACCGAAGGAAACAAGATTCCATGTCCTAATTTGTCCAATTATACTAAGATCGTGGTCTACGAAACCCTGGGAAAATGAGCAAAGAAAAGGAAAGGCTTGGGAAAGAATCTGCAAGGATGCCTTCGTCCCATCAAGGTGATCCACAAAGTTGAACTCTTTGGACTCGGCTACAAGCCAAATTTCTTACAAAAAAGCAAGAATGGATGAGGAAGCAAGAGCAAAGAGAGGCTAGGCTTAGAGGGGAGGACATCCCATGGGCCCCTATCATCTACGGAGACTTCAAGGGTGCCTTTATATCTGACAAAATTCGAAACCCAGAGGTGGATGTCCAAGAGGCAAACCGGGAAGGCGAGAGGTGCCTCTAGGAAGAGTTGATCGGTGAGGCTTTCGAAGAAATGAATGTGGATATGATTGGCGACGAGAGCAGGGCTAATCAATTTCTGGCCAATATTCGCCCTTGCTTCCCAGGAGAAGAGCTCAACAATTGGACCTTTAGGGATGTACCGACATTTTTTAGGAACCAATCAAAGTAATGCTCAGAACACTCCCGTTACTTTTGCCCGAAAGTAACAGACATCCTTTGTAAAAAGGGCAGCTATGTCATATCTATCCATTTTAAATGAAATAGACTATGTCTACCTTTTCCTTCTCAAATGGCAAACACAACATTCATTTCATTCTACTTCATTTATCATTTATTTATTTATTTATCTATTTATTTATTTGTTTATTTATTTATTTTTATACATTTATTTGTTCACATCATAAGCTATACCTTTCCTTTCCCAATACGCACTTTCAAAATCGTGTAGGCCTCTTAATATAGACAGAATGAATGATGTGGAACCTAATCCTGAAGTAGATTTTGAACGATCCACGTACTTGGCGGAGGTAGAAGAGGAGGATGATGGAATTCCTGATGAGCTGCTAAGAATGATGGCTAGTGAGGAAAGGCAAATCCTCCCACACCAAGAGAGAATAGAGATTTTAAATTTAGGGACTAACGAAGAAAAGAAAGAAGTAAAGATCGGAGGTGCCCTATCACCAAAAGTTAGGCAAGGGTTGGTAGGATTGCTTGTAGAATTTAAGGATGTGTCCGCATGGTCATACTAGGATATGCCAGGCCTAAACACAGATGTTGTAATACACAAGTTCCCCATTAGGCCGAAATGTAAGCTTGTCCAGCAAAAGCTTCGAAGAATGAGGACGGACATGTTATTGAAAATAAGAGAAGAGGTGAAGAAATAGTTTGAAGCTCGATTTTTAGAGGTTTCTAAGTACCTAGAATGGGTGGCCAACATAGTTCCAGTACCGCAAAAGGATGGGAGGGTGTGTATGTTTGTAGATTATAGGGACCTTAATAAGGCGAGCCCCAAAGAAAATTTCCTCTTGCCTCATATTGATACTCTGGTTGACAATACTATTGGGCATGTGATAAGTGTTCAAAAGTACTATTTTTATTACCCTTTTTACTCATATTATTGTTAGACTTAAGCTCATATTAGTTGCATAATTAGTTATTCATGCATTAATTCATGTTTATTTCCACTGTTGAGCTTGATTACATAACTTGGTGATTTTTGTGGAAAAAGATGCTGCGTTGGTGTGTTTTTGTGTGTGTATGTGCAGGATCGCTTGCCAAAGCAATGCCGAGCTAGTTGCCAGGGCAATGCATGAAGGAGACGCTGAGCTAGTTGTCAGGGCAATGCATGAAGGAGATGCCGAGCCAGTTGCCATGGCAATTGTCGACAAAGAGAAAATGCAATAGGGATGTCGAAATTAATGACTATACAAGCCCAAGATGACGTAGAGCAAAGCCCAAACCCAAAGGAATTTGATTTCCATGCAGAGATTAAAGAAGAATTAAATTCCAAGAAGATAGGAGAAGTTCTAGTAGGAATACAATTATAATAAAGAATTATATTCTTTAAAGATAATTTAATTCTAACTCAAACTCCTCCTCAAAGAAGGACTTTAGCCTAGCCCTATAAATAGCAAGGAGATTTCGACAATCCAGGGAGAGAGCATTAGGGGAATTTCGACAACTCCATAGAGAAAAAGATGAGAGGATTTTTGACAACTCCAAAGAGCAAGAAGGAAGAGATTTCGACAAGATAGCAAGGAGGGAGAGAGTTTGATTTCTTCTTCTTCTTTGCTTCCATTAGATTCATGGTTTGGGGATTATTCTTTGTATATCTTTTGAACCCAACCATGAACTAACTTGATTGGTTGGGGTTATTGTGTTTTGTTGTTGTGAGAAACAATTGGATTTTGTTTAGGTAATAAGAGTTTGCACTTTCAATTCAAGGTTTACTCATTCTTGGTTCTTATTCTTGTTTGCGAGTGAATTGGGAGAGGATCTCGTAACTTCATCTATTTATCTAATATCGGGAGAGTTAGATTCAAGAAACGAATGAGTATGGTCTTTATTCAATCTATTGATGCTGAAGATTAATCCAAATTTAGAATAAGTTAAGGATTTCAACGGCTAAGAGGAGCGCAAGATTGGTTGTTGTTCACCCTTGATTCACGCAGGATGTATTATCAAGGCATGTACAAGTAGCTAGAGTTTCGACTTAGGGATAAGAAAAACCATTGAAGAACGCCACCGAACCTTGAAGTTGCTGCCCGGACGCCCAAGTTGCTGCCCAGCTAGTTGCCCAGCAACCATCGATTAGTTGCCAAGGCAACCTCACTGTGCAAGTTGCCACAAAGAATCGAAAGTTACCCTTGCACTCTTTTACCAAGACGATCCAATCGGCTATCACACCTCAACTCACGATAACCTGGCCTATTCTCTCTTTTCTTTCATCTATTCTCTTAGTTTATTGCTTTTACTTTTCTCGTTAATTAAAACCTCTATTATCAATTGTGTTTTTATTTTCACAAAGGTCAAGAAACTTAAGCAAAGTGGCCCAAACCAATCCCTGTGGAGACGATACTCGATACTCATATCACTTTATTACTTGCGACGTGTATACTTGCACATTTGCGTAGCACTTATCACACGCAACAGCATGCTTGGTTTTCCTTTATGGATGGCTTCTCAAAGTACAATCAGATCAAAATGCATCCCGAGGATATGGACAAGACCACTTTCGTGACCATGTGGGGCACGTTTTGCTACAAGGTGATGCCTTTTGGGTTAAAGAACGTTGGGTGACGTATCAAAGAGCCATGGTGACCTTGTTCCATGACATGATACATAAAGAGATCGAGGTGTACGTGGATGACATGATAGCCAAATCCTGAACCGAAGACGAACACATTCAAAATTTGTGAAAACTCTTCCAGAGGCTAAGAAATTTTCAGCTAAAGCTCAACCTAGCCAAAATTACCTTTAAAGTTACATTAGGAAAGTTTTTGGGGTTTGTGGTGAGTCAGAAAGACATCAAGATTGATCTTGACAAGGTGAAGGCAATCCAATATCTTCCGTAACCTCAAACTCAAAATGAGGTCCGAGGATTTTTGGGAAGATTGAATTACATCTCCCGGTTCATATCCCAGTTGACCGATAAGTATGACCCCATCTTTAGACTACTCCAGAAGAATAACCCAGGAATTTGGAATGAAAAATGTCAAGAAGCGCTAGAAAAGATCAAGAAGTATCTGGCCAATCCTCCAATCTTAGTAGCACCAGTACCGGATAGGCAGTTGATTTTGTATTTGGCAGTTTTTGAAAACTCTATGGGTTGTGTGTTGGGTCAGCATGATGACACACGTAAAAAAGAAAAGGTGATCTATTACTTGAGCAAGAAATTCACCGAGTGTGAGACACGATAATTATTGATCCAAAGGTTATATTGTGCCCTAGTATAGGCTATTAAGCGGCTCTGGCAGTACATGTTGTATCACACCACCTATTTGATTTCCCCAATAGACCCGTTGAAATTTTTATGGAAGCACTAGCTTTGACTGGGAAAGTGGCTTATTGGTAAATGCTTTTGTCAGAATTCGACATCGTTTATGTGAGTCAGAAGGCGATAAAGGGAAGTATGGTGGTAGATCTTTTAGCAAGTCGTGCCTCAAACAACTATGAGCCATTAGATTTCAGTTTTCTAGATGAAGACTTGATTTGTGATCTGTTCAGAGGGATGTCCACCATCGAGAAGGAATGATGGAAGCTTTATTTTGATGGGGCATCAAATGCCCTAGACCATGGAGTAGGGGCAGTTTTGGTCTCCCCCGACAATGTCTACTACCCTTCCACAAGCAGGTTAGAATTCTTTTGCACAAACAATATAGCCGAGTATGACGTCTGTGTTATGGGAATTCGAGCAGCCATAGAGAGAAAGGTCAAGGTGCTCTGGGTTTTTAAAGACTATTCTTTAGTGATTTATCAGCTTCGAAAATAATAGAAGACTAGGGATCTGAAGTTGGTCAAATACTACAACTTGATCCAATATTTGGTCAAGGATTTTGAAGAAGTCAGTTTCACCTACTTGCTGGGAGAGGTTAATCAGATGGCCGATGCCTTAGCAACTTTGGTCATCGTATTCGAAGCAAATCGGGCAGCCGAGATGGGGCCAATCGAAATACAAACCTTTGAGGTACCAGGACATTGCTATAGTGTGGAAGAGGAGGAGGATGGTAACCCATGGTATTTTGACATCCTCTAATACATCAAGTTCCAGACTTATCCTAAGGTGGCTGATGATAATGACAAAAGGACTATCAAAAGGTTAACATCATGGTACGTCCTTGACGGGGAAATCTTGTACAAAAGAAGCAAGGACTAGATAATGTTAAGGTGCGTCAATGCTCGGGAAGACAAAACCATTTTAGCAGAGGTCCATGGGGGCTTATGCGGTACCCACGCCATTAGATTCTCGATGACAAGAAAGATCATGAGATATGGCTATTTCCGGTCAACTATGGAAGGAGATTGCATCAATTATGTGAAGAAATGTCACAAATGTTAAATCTATACCGATAAGATACACTCCCGCCAGTGCCTCTCCACACCATGAATTCTTCGTGGCCCTTTACTACTTGGGGAATGGGCATCATCAGTCAGGTACACTCGAAGGCTTCTAACGGGCATGGCTTCATCCTAGTGGCTATCGATTACTTCACCAAATGGGTGGAAGCTACCTCATACGCTAATATCACAAGGGTGACGATTTGCAAATCTCTTAAGAAGAAAATTATGTGTCACTATAGTTTGCCTGAAAGAATCATCACCGATAATGCTTCCAATTTGAACACCAAGATGATGACCGAGGTGTGTGAACAATTCAAGATTGTGAACCATAATTCTACCGTTTATCGCCCCAATATGGACGGAGTGATGGAGGCAGCAAATAAGAATATTAAGAAGATGATAGAAAAAACTACGGAGACATTTAAGGATTGGCATGAGAGGCTCCCTTTTGCTTTGTTTGCCTATCGAACATCCATGAGAACTTCCACCGGGGCAACATCATATTCCTTAGTATACGACACCGAAGCAGTGCTACCTATCGAAGTGGAAATCCCGTCACTTCAAATTTTGAACGAAGTAAAGTTAGATAAAGCTGAATGGATGCAAGCCAGGTTTGATTAGTTGAACCTCATCGACGAGAAAAGGTTGAAAGCTATTTCCCATAATCAGATGTATCAGAAGTGAATGATGCAAGCTTATAACAAGAAAGTTTGCCCGAGGGAGTTTCAGAAGGGAGATCTGGTGCTCAAAAAGATCTTGTTTAATCAAAGATATTTTTAGGGAAAATGCATGCCAAATTGGGAGGGGCTCTATGTCGTGAAAAAGGCCTTCTCCTGGGAAGTGATAATTCTAACGGAGATGGATGGGAAACAATTGAGCAACCCAATAAACTCGGACTCCGTCAAGAAGTATTACGCATAAGAAGAAGAAGAAAAAGAAAATGAAGAAAAGAAGAAAAGAAAAAAAGAAGGATAAAATAAAAAGAAAAAAAAAGAAATGGAGGGTTTAAGGTGAAAACCCGAAAATGGGTGCCTTAAAACCAAAGGAGGATCTGAATTGAAAATCTAAAAATGACGGTTCAAATAGATTTAAATTTCGGCATCCAACTGACGAGGCTCGTTTCGGTTAAGGGTTTATGCTTCTGTCTTCATATCATCAGGGGAAATGGCCAAGGGTGACCAGCGAGAAATCTGCAGAGGTTGATGGGTTCTCATCATTCATGCAGTCAATATTATCTACATCCTTTTTTATTTTCTCATGTTTGCCAAGACTTTCAAATTTACCCTGACATTTCTTCAAGTTTCAACAAAGTATTATTTTAGTCCCTATTGTTTGTTTCCTAGATAGATTGACATAGAATAAAAAAGCAAAGGATTTCTTGGCATTACTATGGTTTAACCTATTAAGTGCAGGTTTGTTCCCAAATAGGAAAGGAGTTCGCCAAAATTGCGACAAAAAGGCACCGGATGCAAAGTTGGTATAATCTATCGATAAGGGCATCAAATGTTGTTCATGTTGAAGTCTGAGGGATTGGAGGCAAAAACCCGCAAGGGCGCCCAACAACAACAACAACAACAAAATAAGGGGGAGAGAGAAAAAAGGGAAAATAAAAAAGAAAATAAAAGGGAAAAGAAAAAAAAAGAAAGAAAAAGAAAAGAAAATTTCTCTAAAGTGAAAACCTGAAAAGGCACTTTAGAACAAAAGGCTCAGAAACTCAAAAGGGGCATAAAGGGTGAATCCGAGTGAGGGAGGAAGCACCGCCATCGCGAAGAAGAAAAAAGAGGACATGAGTCAAAAGGGGCAAGAAGAGAAATCACCCGAGAAAGTTTAAAATTGCTATCATTCATGCATCATCTCTAGTTTGGCACCCCTGGGTTAGAAACATGATAACCTGCATCATTACAACTTTTTCATTTCTTTTCACAGATAATCAAAGTGTAGACCAAATACCTCTAAAAAGAGGAGAAAAAGACAAAACAAAAGAACCTAACAAGGGTATCATATGAAGGATTTCGAACTCGCCACATCAAGATTTCATAGCAAAAGACGTGAATACACATAGAAGAAACGCTTCTATCTAGAGGAACGCATCTATCTGCTCACTACCACTTTGGAGGAACATGTCGTCTCTGGTGGGTCTTGTTTCTACCGCTTTAGGAAATAAGTTCATCTACCATTTGAGGACATTGGATCCATTCACTAACGTTTTAGAAGAATGAGTCGTTTGAATGTTAGTTGGCTCGTCTGCTGCCGTTTCGGAAGGACATGCCAGCCTCACCCGTTTTGTTTTCTACCATTTCGGGGAAGCAAAGTTATTTTGATCCATTCTCTGCCATTTCGAAAGAATGAGTCATTTGAATGTTAGTTGGCTCGTCTGATGCCGTTTTGGAAGGACATGCCAGCGCTACATGTTTTGTTTTCTATCGTTTCGTGAAAACAAAGTTATTTGATTCATTCCCTGCCGTTTCAGAAGAACGAGTCATTCGTTTGCTACCGTTTCATAAGGACATCCCATCGCCATCCAATTTGTTTTCTGCCATTTCGGGAAAATAAGTTATTTGGATTCGTTCGCTGCCGCTTAGGAGGAATGAGTCGTTTGCTAACTGGTCTATTTGTTGTCGCTTCGGAAGGACATGCCAACGCTACCCAATTGTTTTCGCCACTCTGGGAAAACAATTTGTTTGGATTTGGTCGCTGCCATTCTGGAAGAGAGGCAGTTGTAATAACTAATTTTATCTGGGGTGGACCCTTTTTATTTCTTTTTCTATTCTTACAATAATGGGCTTATATATACATGTATGTCTGCTATCCAAAAAATGTGTGTTATGAGCTTTGTTTAGCTTTAACTTGTTTATACTATATATATGTATTTTTTATTAAAACCTAAAAATTACTAGGTGATATATCTATGTGTTGCTATCATATTATTGTTATAATTTAGGATGCTAATCATCCAACTAAAAAACCCCTAAAACATTATTAGTATATTATATTAATTATCATTAGTATTACTTTCTTACTATCATTGTCTTATTATTATTGTTATTATTTTTATTATCATTATCATATTTTGTTATTATATTATATTATGTTATTATCATAATATTATTATTACAATATGATTATTTTTATCGTTGTTGTTATTGTTAAACTAAAATGAAAAGAGAAGACAATGAACAAAAGCCCAACATAAATAAATAAAATAGCCCAAGTTTTTATATATTAGTCCATTTACAATTATAATAAGCCCAATTTTCAATTACATATCCAGCCCATTTAAGACCCAACAAGCTTAACCCTAATTTCTTTATCTTCTTTTGTGCAGCCAGGCCTCAAACCGTTCGATCCAGGTTCCATCAGACGGTCCCCGTGCACGGGTGCGATTCACGCACCCGACGTCTCGAATTTCACACGTGCCCACGCGTGGCTCTCTGGTTCCCATACGCGTGCGTGCACACCTCTTCATCTCCCAGCTTTGCTTTCATACGCGTCGACTGATCTTCCAGCGTGGCCTCCACGTCAACCGAAGAGACCAATGGCCTGATGCCACACCACCGCCGTGCTTCCACGTCCGTAGACGTCGGTCGCTTATCCTGGTCCCCTTCCTCGCCCGTGACACATGCAAGACAAGATCAGAATAAGCAAAGGGCAAAATCAAATAAATGCTAATGGATTATAGGAAATGTTAGAGCCATTTCCCCAACAAAATCAGAAATGCGCATGAATCAAGACAAAAGGATCACAATAGCCAATTGAATTTTATTGTATTCTTTTCAATTTCAGAATATACATGTAATTCGAGGGTATATAAACACAAAAATACTAAACATTGTAGGCATTCTGGATTTCAAAAAGCAATAGAGCAGAAAAGCAGCTTCAAATTTCCAAAGGTATACCTCTTCCCATTTTTTCAATTTAAAGCATAAAGCATGTATATAGATTAAGGTTTCAGATCTTTTTACCTCCGGTTTTGTATCCCTCTTTGTGTCGGTTCATCTTCAGACGTTTCTCCTTCTCCGGTTGGCATCTTTACTCGCTGACGACAAGCCTATTGCCTCTATTGGGGCCATGAATGGCGAGTCGGACGGAGGGATGTTTTGAATGAGATGGTGTTTCTGTTATTTTCATAGAAGAAAGAAAAGGGTTTTTTTAAAAAAAGAGGGGAACAAACTTGAATCTAATTTCAGGGGTGAAAATGTTTTCTTAGGGTTTCGATGCCGGCCAGCGGCGGTCGGAGCGGTGGCTCGCGGAGGCTCGTCACCGGATTTTGGAAATTATGGCATTTTTTGGGTTTGGGATGAACACCATCCCCATTATGGGGATTGAAGAAGGTTCGAGAGAGCGCAACATTTTTTTGCCAAAAGAAACAAAATAGGGGTTGTACTTGTGTTATATAGCTGGTCCCCGTTTTAAAAATGGATTATTTGCATTATAAATCCCCCTGCCTTAGGCTATTTACTCCGGTAAGGGCTTCCGTGTTTCGTAATCACATTATAGATCCCTCCGCATGGGATAATTGTGCCCATTAAGCCGTTTCGCTTTTTTATTTATGCCCGCAATCCCTAGACTTGTGAAATCCTTGCCATATCGCCTCCTTTTTTGTGCATGCTTTTAATTTCTGCTGCGTGATTTGTTTCTTTTGCATTTCAACCCTGTTTTTGGGTGTTTATGCTTTTAATTTCTTGTTGATAGATGTTTTGTGCGGCTTGATATGCATGTATCTGTTATGTTTAATATGCATGTTATAGCATGTAGTTTATGAATGTAATGAATAGTATAATATATAGTTCTTATATAATATATATAGTATATGATTTTTGATGTAATATATATATATATTCTTTATAATACATATAATATATGGTATGCATAACATATAGTTTTTTATAATATAAAATATATGGTTTTTTATATATATACAATATAGGTTCCTTTTTTCATATAATATATATCATGTAAGGTTTTTTTAAAATATAGTTTTTTATAGAATATATGTTTTTTAGTATAGAATATATAGTGATATCTATATCTATATGTTTGTTTCTTTTAGTAAGCTTAGTTTAGTAGTTTGGGCCTTGATATGTTTTGGGCTTAGGTTGTTTAGCTTAGGTAGATTGGGCTTTACTTTGTTTTGGACTTTAGGCTTATTAGGTTAGGCTTTAGATTAAATTAGGGTAAAATTAATTTAATTAATTTAACTCGTGTGCTCGTCTCATAGAGGCATGATTTATAAATTAATTAAGTTAATTTAGGATTAGTTTTTTTAGAGCCTTAGTTAGGTTTAGGTTAGAATTAACTTAGTGAATTTAAATTTATCCTTGGCTTATTGGGATAAATGTTAAATTCATTAAATTAATTGAACATTTCTTAATCACTTTTGGGATAAATTTAATTGCAACTTTATATTGACATTTAATTTAAAACCATGATTAATTAACTTGATTTATTTTAAATAGTGTTCTTGGCTTATTGGAACACTAGTTTAAAATCGATTGAATTAATTATCATGTTACAAGATAACTCATGATTTGTTAGGGTTTTCTAGCCTTTTTTAGGGTTAATTAATTTAGGGTTAATATTAGAATCACCTAATTAGTAACTAGATCATTAATTGGATCTTCCATAACTTGGGCCTTTTAGGTTAGGGCCTTAGGTGGGCTTTTTGTGTGATTATCTTTAAGCCTTTATTTGCCATCCATTTTATTTTTCATCATTTGGCCCATTTGGTTTACATGATAATTAATTTAAATCATAAAAAGGAGGTGTTCATTAATTCCGATATTTATGTCGTAGCAGTCTGAACTTAAAGGATGTTTGGTTTACATGATAATTAATGTAAATCATAAAAAGGAGGTGTTCATTAATTCCGATATTTATGTCGTAACAGTCTGAACTTAAAGGATGTTTTGAATTAATCCTTACCAACTCCAGGTAAAATTAAAACTTAACCAAATCATTACATCTTATCTTAATTGTATGCATCATGCATAAAGGTGACGTGCGGGATTCGAACCATAAACTAACACGGCAGTCAGACTTATATGATGTCGGTTTAGTCTATGGTCCGATGTATCATCAACCTTATTAATTAAAAATCCAATTAATTTGAACCCACCAATTTGATAAAGCCCGTTCAATTAAGGTTAATTTTCAATTAAAGGTCACCGAATTAAATTCTTTTCAAATTTCGACAATTTCCTTCAATTAAAAGCAACAAATATTTTGGTATCAATTTTTGGGCGTGATGGGGGTGCTAATCCTTCCCCACACGTAATCAACTCCCGAACCTTTTCAAAATAAATCTATGGTTTTTTGGTGTCTGGCCTACCTTACCCAAATGGCAGGTGGCGACTCCAAGTTTTTATCGATATTCAAAAGAAAAAAAATCAAAAGAAATTCCCCTTTTAAACAAATCTTTTTTCAAAAAGTGGGATACTTTAGTAGTTTTCAAAAAATGTCATCACAAGTTCATGGTTGGGCAAATATCATTTCACAAGCATACATTCGAAACAACACATCCAAATGCTAGGAAATGAGACAGCAAAAGCAACTAAAGGAAAGGAAAAATGCCAAAGCCGTCTTGGACTGCCGTGAACCACTCTAAGCTTGCTACTTCTCTCAAAGGCCAGCTAGAACACCCCTTGAAGCTTTAACAATGGAAGACACCACGATGGAGAAGATGAAGAAAGGCAATCGCCTTTTTCTCTCTTTCTTAGCTCACCAAATAACTTTTTCTCCTCCTCTTTTAATGTGGGTGTCCTTTCCTTTATATAGTGGAGGCTCCTAGGATTTTGTGCCCTTAATTCCTAGAGAATATTCCCTTCACATGTGGGGGCACAGCTAGCTAGTGGAATCACGTGTGGGGGCTACAAAATATCTGCAGTTCTTTGTCCTCTAGTGCGCCCAGAAATGCTATCCAAAATACTATGGCATTTTCCCTGCCTTGCTCCTCTTTTCCCTGCACATCATCATACCAACCAAAACCTTCCAAAGCAACACCATTTTTGCAAATAAATAAAGAAATCAAAATCAGCAACACCAAATGCAACTATATGAACTAAATGCATCTATATGCCATGAAATGAAATGGGCTTGATTTCATACAATAACTTAAGAAAAAAGGTATGAAATGTTAACCTTTTGCAAGGTTAACAACCACCGTAGGTGATGGTCGGCAGTGGTCTTTAGCTTTGATGTATGACAGTCGACGAAACTAAGTATGGGTGAGCAAAACTCGACTGAACTTGAAAAAATCAAATTTTTCGAATCGACTCGAGGTGAAAACCACTTGACTCGTCTTGACTCGAAATTTCATAAACTCAGCTAGACTCGAAAAATTTCAAATAAAGTTGGAGTTTTAAAATGGAAATTCAAATAACTCAAAAATTTAGTAATTAGTATATTTATTTTTAAGTTCGAGTTGAGTCCCTCAATTTTTCCTTATATATAAGAAGAAGAAGAAATATATGCCATATATGTAAAAATTTGAAGAAATATATATATATATGCATATCTTATATGATTAGAGAAAGTCGTTTAAATTAAAATCAAACCATACTATAATATGATAAATAATTACAATTAAATTTGTATAAGAACTCAAAAACTCGACTTGACTCGAACTCAACTCGAATTTCATAAACTCGACTTGAATCGAAAACATTTAAAATGAAGTTTGAGTTGTTAAATATGACGCGTCAACTCGAATAACTTAATTTTTTTACTCGAGTCAATTCGATTGAATGCCTACCCCTACAACTAAGTGCGACCATTTTCTAGAAAAAAGAAATGAAGCTGAGAGGGGGGAAAAAGGAAGAAAAAGAAAGAAATGTGGAAAATTAAAAAAATGAATTATATATTGTTTGTAATACGACATTTTTTTGACGTCAAACTCTATACGCAAAAGGACGTCGTTTATATGCTCGAATCGCATCCTGACTTGATCCAAAGGAAGGATCCACACGTTTTGGGGTTTTGCCATTAATTTTACTTTAATGCAATTTAGTCTGCTTTATTTATAATTATGTCTTTGAATTTTGTACTTTCATTTTCGACGTTAATTTAATTTGGTTTATTTACAATTGTGTCATTCAATTTTAAATTTATGCAAATTGATATTTTATGTTCTTTGATTTATTTAAATTTCAGTCGTTAATTTGTTAATTCATGCATTTTAATCCCATTCCATTTTCATTATTAACCATATCATATATGATTATAAATATTAGTTTTTGTTTATATATTAAATATTATATTATAATATAATATACATTATTTTTACTTTATATATATTTACCTATGAATGTTTTTATTTACTTTTGTATTTAATTTGTTTTATATGATATATTATAAGTTGGTATTTTGTATAGTTTTATATAAAGTCTTTTATTATATGTTATTAGTATTTTTATGCTTTATATGTATATATTATATTTATCATATATTTTACTAAATCACATATTTTATATTTATACCTTATAATATATAATATATGTAGTACATTTTTACTAAATATGTTTATAGTATATAGTGTGTGTATGTTTACTTAGTATCATTATTTTTAGTATAAATTGAGGCAAGATTGCTTTATTAGAGAATTCGAGAGTTAGTGTCCATAACTTGCTGGGATGCGATTTTTTTTATGACTCGAAGTAGAGGAACGTCATTTTTTTTAAAAAAAAAGATTGAATATATTCCACCATCATTCATATTCGTACTTTTAAAATGTTTTATAATATCAGAGGCAATAATATTTTATTAGAACATTATGGATAGTTTTTCTAACTCATTGGTATGCTACTTATTAAGGTTCGAAATGAAAAAGACATCCTTCTAAAAAATTGAGTGAAAGAAATTTCTTTAAAATTCCTCCAAAATTGTTTTTCAAAATACTCTCCTCTTTCAACATTTCGCATTTAGGATCATTAATTAAATTAGGTTTGAATACGTAATATCCATTTCTAAGACGACACGTAATCAGTTAGGCACTCGTTTTTGGGCGTTGTGGGGTTCAAATCATTCCTCATATGTAACCAACTTTCGAACTCATCTACCGAATTCGTTGACCAAAAATATTTGTTTTAATAAATTCTATAAAAATAAACTTTATTAAAATAACTAAGGTTTTAGGTGATCCAATTACATGTAACACCCGTTACTCGGCCTAGATGGATAAACTCAAATAATGAATGCCACATTGATCACCGAAGTGGTCGGCTAACTATTTGATAACAAAACAATACCAATTTAAAGATTTTCAGAGTTGAAGCATACATCGAAATAACATATAATATCTAGATGGGCTTGAGTCCTAACATGCTTTACAAGCACCAAGAAAATTGAAAAGAAATCAAGGGTAAAATTGTCATTTCATGCACATCATAAATTTCAATGTGACGATATTCAAATCTAAATGCATAACTGAAATCCTCAAGCTAAATATAATCAGTATGTCAAATCTTAGCGTAGTTGGACTCTTATAACATGCTCAATTGAAAGATTCGTAATAACGAGGACTAAATTGTAAATATGAGAATTACAATGACTAAATTGAAATTAGAAGCACAATCATGAAATTACATCAAAAACATACATGCATGTAAAATTTCAACTCAAATCGACATTTCAAACTCATTCAATTGATAGGCGAAGGTTACTAGACTAAAATGCAATAATACAAACTATTTTTCAATATTTCAAAGTGCCCCTAACTGAATTTCCATCGAGGTTTCGAGACCTTCATCCACCGTCTCGAGAGCTTTGCTCTAGTTGCCAAAGTTGACCTCATGGTTTTAAAACCAAGGAGCTAATATCAAAGCCTGCACTAAAGGTTTCGCAACCAAGCCTATGGTTTCGATACCTTACTGTAAATAATGTAGAATTTTGTGTTTTAATCAACCTATTAGGCCCCTAAACATGCTAACATGAACTATACATGCCCCTAATGCATTGTGAACATTTCATATACATAAAAATGAACTTGCATACCCAATAGCAACATCAAACGGTCACTATAGCAAGAATTTGACCTCAAAAATCAAAATATGCATCTCAACACTTTTTTGAAAAAGTTTCATATGACCTAAAGCAACTGCCAAACTTGTTCAAGGCAAAAAAAAAACATTATAACAACAAATGAACTTTACACTCAAAGTTGAACATCAAAATTCACTAGCCTTGCTCAAAAACAAATCCATGCCTCAAAGTTCATTCAAACCTCATCAAAAGTTATCATTCATCATACATATCATCATGGCATTATGTGAAACAAGCAAAAACAAATGTAAAACTAAGTTCCAAGTAATTTAGCCCTCATTCCCTTATTACAACTATTTCAAAAACTTGATTAACATATTCAAAGTACTATAGTTGTCTTGGATGCATTTCCTTGCCTCGAAAATAGCCTCGAATTAGCTTTGGTCATCTGCATTGATGAAAGAAAACAAGTGTACGCTTTATTAAGCCTAGTGAGTGCATTTATGTACAAGGTAAAAACATCAATACATATTCATAAAATACTTGCTATAACCTTTGAAAACTATCATTTAGAAATAGATTTCATGAACTTGTAAAGCATGTTTGCATGCTGATAATTTATATACTTATCATATCAATGTCTCGCTTGTAAAATAACACATCGGTCATATACATAAATCATGCAAATATCAAATTTATTCATATTGGCATAACGAGATTGTGAATCAATACTTGCAATAAATCTCATTGGATAACAAATCTATCAACATGAAAATGTGGGCTTGGGTCCTCAACCTGTATACAATATGATCTCATGGTTGCTAGACATCAATCCTTTGCGTTCACAATAAACAAATGATTGCTAGACACCAATCCTTTGGGTTCACAATAAACAAATGATTACTAGACACCAATCCTTCAGGATATGCACGATCGATCGATTAGAATTAAAAGTCTCATGTAACTTGTAACTTGTCATATGTTATTACTCGAGTATACTCATCATATGGTATGCCAACTATATCTTAAGTGTTCACAAGTTTCAAAAGCCAATATACCATGACAATACGCATGTAAACTTACTGATTTTTTAATGCACTTTTCACTCATATCATATACTTGTAAATATCATGCATATAAGCATTTCACAAACTTGTCGATAATTCACATGAGTACTCAAAAGTACTTTTCCATTCATTTGCACTTTAAAAATCACATCATGTCACATATGAGTGTATCAAATTCAAAACACTAGGTAATCTTATCATGTACTATCAAACCATGCTTGAAAATCATATTATGCCTTTAACTTGCAAAATAAGCCCATTTAAAGCCATAGAATAGAAAACTCTTACTCTTAAGATTAGAAAAACATTTCAAGCTATTCATAAACTCCCATAAACCTTTTTATAACATGCTTGAGAGCTGCATTTAAGCATCACAAACCGTAGCACTTTCACACTACTGCCGAAAGCTTTCCATCCCAGCTGATTTTTCAATTTATGCTTTAATTTTCCTCTTCCGAGTTCGCTTATTTTCACACCTCACACAAACCTTTCACTAACATTAATATCAATCTAAAAACAAAACAATAATATGAAACTTAATGTTCTTCCTAATTCTCTTTTTGCCGAAAATCAC
Organism: Hibiscus mutabilis; assembly: GCA_019671005.1. Classification (NCBI taxonomy): domain Eukaryota; kingdom Viridiplantae; phylum Streptophyta; class Magnoliopsida; order Malvales; family Malvaceae; genus Hibiscus; species Hibiscus mutabilis. The sequence continues at coordinate 29,279,451 of CM033712.1, forward strand.
CTAGAATGGAGAAATCTTTCTCCCAATTTCATTCTATCATTTTAGCATTAATTATAACCTTGATTTAACTCTAATAACTCACTAAAAACATCCAATAACAATAGCATCCTCTAAAACTCACAATCTCACAAAATCAAGATTTCTCCTCAAGAGCCATATCACAATTTTCATCAAATCTTAAATTCTAAGTTTGTTAAATCAAAACTGAGTTTAGAATCGTCATTTGTACATAGAAACTACCAATCCCAAATCATAAAACATGATTTTAACTCGGATTTAAGAAAATCACCATTAATGAACTCTAAAAGCTTCATTTTCTTTAATTTTCGTCAAAATCCTTAAAGAATGGGTCAAACCTAATTTCAAGGAGCAAAATAATTAGTATATCAATTAGAAAGAATTACATACCTTTCTTTTGGAAAATAAACGAGATTTGGTGAAGGAATCTCCAATTTTCGTTGGAAAATGGAAGAGAAGAAGAAGTTGAAGGTGAAGGGAAATTGAGAGAAAATAGAGTGTTTTGAGAGAAAAGAAGAATAGTTAGTTGTAAAATGATTTTAGAAATCTTTAAAATGAATTTTAGTTAGTTACGAATATGGGTGATAATAAACACTCTATTTTCTCCCAATTTTAGTTAGTTGTAAAATAGTTAGCTACTCTGATTCGGTTCGGTCAAAGTTTAGCTCGAGTGAGCTCGAATCGAGACCTTAACAAGCCGAAATAATTATATATATAATATTATTTATAGTGTATATTTTTTAATTTTGTTAACTTGTTATTATGGTTAAATATTTTAAATTATCTTTTTCTTGTGGACTTGTATAATTTAAAAAATATACTAAAATTACCTGCAGACCTCAAAAATAAATATTATCTTTTTTCAACAGGTTTTTACATGTTATTTTTCAAAACTTCAAAAAAATATTTAAAAGCAATTTGAGGAAAAAAAACAAGCCGAGCTCAAAATGTTCAATTCGAACTTGAGATCGAGCTTAAACTTTTGAGCTCGACAATTCTCGAGCCCAATAATATTATTTCTGAGTCGAACCTGCATAGGCTCGGGATCGGCTCGTTATCTAATTATGAATCAAGAAGAAAATAAAATGGTATTTGGAAGGGAGAATAAAGCAATTGTGAATTTAAAACAAGTTTTATGGAAAATTTAGCTATATAAAATTTAAATTGCCTCATAAAATATTCACATTTTTCGCTCCTTTTACGATTTGATCCCTTTTCTTTTCCAAACGGTCACTGAAATATTTAACCAAAACCATTTAGCTTAATTGAAACTATACTTATCAAATTAACATTTAAATAAAATCTCATGTTAACTTTTAGAAAATATTTCGTCTTTCAGGAATCAATAATATAATAATAATATTTTTAGAAAATCACAAAATATTCTAATTCAACTAAAATCCTAATAAGGTCTTAACTCGATTCATCACCAATAATATAATAATAATTTTTAGGCGTTGTGGGGTTATAATTCTTCTCAATACGTAATCATCTCACAAGCTCGTTTACTGATTTCGTTGACCACAAATCTTTTTTTAATGAATTTTATAAAAATAAAATTTTTATTAAAATAATTGAGTTTTTTAGGTGATCTAATCACACATAATCGAAAAAGGTTGGTGGTGACTTTGTTTGTTTTTTAAAACTCGTCTACTTAAAGGTTATGACGACATTTGGATTGCAGCACTAGGTTCTCGTTGTGGCAGGTCAAGATACAATTCATTCTCGTTCAATTGGATTTGAATGCTGCTATATTAAAGTTTGATGTCATCTTCATGGATTCTCGAGGAGAAACAATATATGGATCAAAATGGTATATTTCAAATTAATCTAAATCTGTCATATAAGATTTTACAGGATTTATTGAAAGAGAAAATTGTTGTTGAGTTATGGTTGAAGTTAGAGAAATTGTGCATGACTTTAACTACCAAGTTATATTTGAAGCAAAGATTTTATTCTCGTGGTTTACAAAACGTATGTCGTTAGAGGATAACTTAACCGTTTTTAAATAAATTTTCTTAGATTTAGAGACCATATAGTTTAAGTTTGATTAAAAGGGTTTAGAGTTACTTATGTTTTGTTCGTTGATCTCTTCTTATTCGAACTTTAGAGATATTATCTTGTATAGTCATGATACTTTCACTCATAATAAGATATATGATTCCATGTATTCGTATGACAAGATGAATGAAACATCTTTTGGTTGGATCTAACTCTCAAAGAGATAGTCTCGTCGTTCGTGGAAGGACTCAAGAAAGAGGTTCTGACAGTGAAACCAAGGCATATTAAATTTTAGTGCTAGAGGTTGCAGAATAGAAACCAAAGGGATTATGTAGCTTATAAAGCAAACAACCAGAGAAATCCATGAAAGCTGATGATATTTAAGATTATGATGATAGTGAACTTTTAGTTGATTACGTTGATGACTCTATAGCACACGAGGAGTATATTCTTGAATCTGCTAGTAGATTCTATATGAGTCTCAAAAAGAATTGGTTCGTGACATATGAAGTCGTATCTACATGTACTATTTTTTGGAGGAATTATTTATTTTTTACGGTTATAAGTATTGACATAATCAAAATTAAGATGTTCAATCGAATTGTTTAAACACTTGATAATGTGATGTACGTTCCAAATCTTACTTCTCTAGTTACTCTATATTCAAAAGGGTAAAATACTCTAGTGAAGATGACGTTATGAAAATATGCACGTTCAATAGTTTTAGGCGATGTAACCGTTGTTTCTTCTTTTAGGGTAAATGATGACATCTTAGCTGAATCAAGTAGAAGATTTCAATTCTGCGAGCATAGTAGACTCGAGAAGCAAAAGATAGTCCAGTTTCATGGGCATAAAAATTTGAGAAGCAGACGAAAACTTAATTTTGTGAGAATGGCAAATTTGAGATGAAAGTTTAGTTTGCCGCAAGGATTAACAACATTAAAGATAAAATTGTTTCTTCACAATGTTCTACTTCCATAATAGGCATAGAAAAAAAAACTAGATCTCCACAAAGAATTATTAAGGGTAAAACATTATAGGTAGCTAAAGATAAATTTTCATTGATGATCGGTATCATGTTTTACATGGTATTATTTGTGGTGATATAATTAATAGTAAAGTTGGCAGTTATGATGATATGGAAACCGAGTCACTTTCTACATCCAATCTTGAACATGGCTCGAATTTGGTTGACATCTATTGTTGAAGAATACCCCAAGGTGTTTTGTGAAAGATGTAGAGAATTTGTTTCTCATCACATTTGAAGTTTTGTCTTGGACTCTTTACACTTATAGAATTCATGTCAAGGTGAAGATTGTTAGAATTTATGACCCGAATTAAATTAGACTTTGTTTAAAATATAAAACCTAATTTGAGTAGATTTCTTGCTAAACAAATTTTCTTCTTAATTAAGTTATTTACCCTATAAATATGTAATATGGTTTAAGATTTTAGGAGAGCGAATTAAGAGAATTGCAAATATGTTTAGCCGTACGTACTCATCATTTTGTATTGTTTTATCATTATCGAAAAGGCTTTATACTTTCTCTTTCTTTGCCTATAATTTTTTTTATCGAAAAGGCTTTATACATAAAATCTTGGTCTCTTTTTTATATTGTACGACCATTATATTTGTCATTATCATATAACACATCCTTTAATATTTTCTTAGTATTGCATCTAGTTCTAGCTTCAATTTGTCATGGTAAGAAGTTGAGTCCCTTAGTACACAAAACAAAAAGATAAAAGGATAAGAGGATCTCTTTAGCATATACCTATATAAGGAGAGATGATCAACCTCCACACTATTGGATAATATTGAATACGTTACATTCCGAAAACAAAACATAATCCAATGCACCCCTTTGCATAAAATCCCATTTGTAACATAATAAATTCTGAAAGTCTACAATCTATTCTATCACATGTCTTATTTATATCGATCTTCAATAAAACTTCTTATACCTTTCCTCGACACTTATTCTTCATGTGATGGATAATTTTGAAATGCTACAATATATTGTTTAGAAGTAAACAACCTACTGCGAAAGTCAATTATTTATCCAAAATGATACAAGAAAGAACTAACTTTAGCTTAATTGCAAGCACCTTTGCAATGATCTTATAAAGTACATTGCAAACCACTATATGTCACAAATCTTTTGTACAATTTATTTATTTTTTTTAGAATTAACACCAACGAAGTACAAGCTCTGTCACGTGTCTTATTTATATCGATCTTCAATAAATTTCTCACACCTTTCCTCGACTCTTATTCTTCATGTGATGAATGATTCCGAATGCTACAATACATTGTATATAAGTAAACAACCTACTGCAAAAGTCAATTACTTATCCAAAATGATACAAGGAAGAACTAACTTTAGCTTATTTGCAAGCACCTTTGTAATGATTTTATAAAGTACATTGCAAACGGCTATATGCCACAAATCTTTCATACAATTTATTTTATCCTTCTTTGAAATTAACACCAACAAAGTACAAGCTCGATGGAACTCACAATATTTTAACTAGATACATCATTGTTGAAAGATATCATTTCCCACGATTGACCAATAACGTTGAAAGAAAGTCAAGTTAAAATGAATAGCTTTTATATTTTTATATTATGTTATATTATATTTGTTTTCAAAAGAAAATAATTAAGGCTTAAAGGTATTTTAGCTTTCGAACTCATGAAAAATGCACCAATTGGACCATCCAACTATCATATTGCATCAATTTAGCCCTTTAAACGATGTTAATCATTACTATGCTGATGCGACAATTCATTATGCCGATGTTACAGTCTATGGCAAATGTTAAAATGGTAAAAGGTATCATTGATTTTTTTAAAAAGTTTGATGACTTATTTACTTTTATAGGAAGTTTGAAGACTTACAAAATTTTAATAAAAAATTAAGGGATTATTGAAAATATAAAATTTTAAAAATACTAAAAATAAGCTACGGAGAAACTATTAAAGTTTTGTTCAATGAAATAATTTGAATTTTTAATCTTTTAGTAATTTTGAATTTATATATTTTTAAACATTTTAAAAAATTTAATCGAAAGTACTTTTCAATATAGTTTAACATTTTTAGTTTTATTTGATATTTTATATAATTTTTTTTTAAATAAACAAGTCATTAAACTTTCAATTAAATTCTTAATTTTTTAAAATATTGTCATCTGTGACATCATTATCCACCGTAAAATGCATTGTTAACATAGTAAATTTTTAGGTCAATATCATTAATTGTCATGTGAGTACACTAACTATCGATATCTGTTAAAAGAATAAACTGATGCAATTTATAAATCTAAGAACCTATTTGAGTTATTTTTCTTGGAATGACTAAATTAATTATTTGGGGCGAGTTAAAACGTCAAAATAACCCCTTGAACTAATAATTAAATAATCGATTGAAAAACGCGTTGCAAATATTTGGCGCCAAAATAAGGAGCTTCACAAAATTCGATTAAAATACCCAAAACACCATTGTGCCCCTTTATTTATCTTCCTCCGCACTCTTCAGAACTGAAACTTCAATTACAAAAGAAAAATGGAGCTAATAAAAAGCTCTTCGTCTCCTCCTCCAATCCAAATCGGTAAAAATCATTCTATTCAATTTTAAACTTTCTAAATCCTTATTTTCTCAACAAGTTTTTCATTTTACAGGAAATTGCGAGGTTTTGATAGAAGCGAGCAAGTATAGTTGCAACTCTGATCCTAACTGCCTCCAAATCTCTATCTCAAAAAGCACAAGAATCAAAATATCAGGTTTTTCTTATGATTTTTTCTTAATTTAATGGATTATTTTATTTCTCTCTCTTTTCTGCGTTTAAAATACCTAGAATTTGTACTTGTAAAAATCGTCAAATATAATAAAAACTAAAATCGCATGTCCTGGTTTGTATGGCCTGCATGTTTGGTTACTGGAGGAAATGAAATGGAGAAAATGCAATAAATAAAATTTAAAAAGCAGACTTCATTTAGTTATCGTTTTTGCTGCTTGTATTATGTTATAGAATGGTAAAAACAGAGTACAATTATTTGAAAAAGAAAAAAATTACTTAAATGCCACATTGACTTATGAAATGAAATAAAAAAGTCTCAGAATGTTTAGATGTTAATTTTTCTTCTAATCAGTTTCTTTGTATTTACTTATTTAGTCATTTCTACATTTGAGATTGTAAGTTTATTGTTTAGTTTACTTTTGTTACAGTTAGGAAAGAGATGGATGCAAGGTCTGTTAATCACCTTTCCCCCTTGGAATCTGAACAAAAAGGCAAGATTAACACTTTACTGAGTTTAGTTTCTATGTCTTCTCTTAAATTCTATTGATACTTGTTACATTGCGAATTTTCTTGTATTTTATGAAATTAGATTGATTTCTTATCCCGTGTTTTCACTTCTGGGGTTTATTTAGGTGACGAAGATAGATGTTCTGCTGTAAAAAATGAGTACGAGTTAATCCTTGTTAATCCTAAAGATGCCGATAGTGCTACAAAATCTTATCTTCAGGTATAGGCATTCATTTTATCTCTCTTCTGTTGTGTGCGTGCTCATGCGAGTCTTCTTTGAAGAATGATTCTTTTTACTATCTGAACTGAAGATTCTTGTAATAAGAGATTGGCCTTTGTTTTTAATAGAGTATCCAGTGTGCTCCTCTTGGTTATTAGATATTTTTTGGTGTACCTTTTATTGTGCAGTCCATTAACTTGTCATGGTCTTGATCAAATTTGATTCTGCAGGAGGTGCTGAAATTATACAATGGGGAGCTACCGTCAATGAATTGTGCTGCAAATACTGGAAAGCAGTCTAAGTTTCTTGAGAGATGCTTGTCAAATGGGTATCAGATTTTTTTCTTTTCCTTTTAAACTACTTTTACGTAGTGCTAAAGGTTTTTAGTTTATCTGATAACTATAATCAGTTTCCTTTAGAAATTGGAATAACTACTGTCAAAAAGCATCATTCTGGCAATAAATTACAGATTTAAAGAAGCTTTTAATTGTATATTTTTTGTTAATGCAGAAAATATTGTACATTGATTCTAAAGTATAAGTCCAGTGAAGGCTTTGACTTTGAGCAGGTAGACTTCATTGTTTGTTTCTCTCCCTTTATTACCATTATAAAAGCTTATCTTGCAACAGCTGTTCTTCATCACCTAGCAATTTCATACCAGTAAGGCAGTAATAATATTCAATAACTTGTCCTTTTACTTTTTATCATGTTTTAAACTTGAGGAATCTGTAAGGTATGTTTTCCTAGAGAAGTTGCTATATGGGTGGTTTAATTTTATATCTTCACCTCTTCTTCGGGCCATGTAATTTTCTTCTCAATTCTACATATATGAGTAATATACTATGAAGATGTTAAGCATTTTTTTATCTAAATTTATTGCTAGTTGCATTTATTTATTTAGTTCAGTCACCTATGAAAATTCAAAAAAGGAAATGTGCAAATCCTGTTGTATTATTTCTTAGCATCTTTCACTTGATACTTCTGCAGGTTATAGCTGCAATTACTTATCAAATCATCCCTGCTGACACACAATTTGCTGAGATCCCTCTTGCTGCTGTTAATTCAATCTACCAGCATAAGGTTTGTTCTCTTTCTATATGTTCTCCACTCACTGGTTTGTTGCTGGTTGTTGCTTAAAATACAATTAGTTCAGGATTGTTTGAGGACTGGACTTGTACCGTATCTCACAACACTATGGATTGATGTTAGTCAATTTATGACGACACATGGTTTTATGTAAGGGGGTGAGAACTATTAGGAAGCTATATTAGAAATGTAGGGGTGCGAAATTACAAAATTTTAGGCGGTGTGAAATTAGATTATCAATAGAAAATACAAAGGAAATATCTAAACTATAGGGGAATTTAAAATTTTTAGGGGGTTTGGTTGCCCCCTCCAACACTCCCCTCGGTCCATCCCTTGCCTTTTCATGTGCTTCAGTAATCTTTTCTATTCACTGAAAATTCAAAATTAACTTAGATAATATGAAAAACTAATTGGGATTAGAAATGCAAATATTGTTTTGTATGAGTGAATATTCTGAGGGGGATCTGATTAAAATTTGTAGGAAATTCATAATTTATGGAGCTCTGCTCATATACATTAAGGCTGTCTTACTGTTGGATGCTAGTTTAGGTATCTCATGTTCTAAGGTAACTGTCATATTTCAATACTTTCAGGGTGTTGGTAAATTTTTGTATATGGAATTGAGGAAGAGGCTTCAGAGTGTTGGTATTCGGACCATATTTTGTTGGGGTGACAAGGTATCTAAAGGTTTTTGGCTTAAACAGGTAAAGGATGGAACATACCATAACTGGTTGACCTTTTCTTTAGTCTATTCTTAATGAAAATGAGAATATATCTTGCAAAAGAAGTAATCTTGTTTTTGACCGGTTTACATGTTTAAAGAAACAAGGTTGATCCTATAAATCATGTTAACTAATTTATTTAATATATGCTAGATGTTGACACACTCACTATGTGAATGGTTGGTAAGAAAAAACTAAACAAAATTTTGTTTAAAAATAAAATTTGACTTTTAGGTAGTTTTTAGTTTAAAAATACTTATATATCCTTAAACTTATAACTGTAAGTATAATTTTGTATGATTTTTAAGTAAAGTGATGTTTAGTTAACTCGTGATGCCAACTTAGTCATCCTTTTTTTTTAAAATAGTATAGATATAGATATTTTTGTAGATGTATAATTATGTCTTGCATAGAAACAAAAATCATTAGTCATTTATACCTAACAAGGCTATCGCCTTTTTGACGCTCGACTTCTGTGATACTTGAAAATTCCAGGGCTTTACTTTAGTAGCAGAAGTGGACAAAAAGGGTAGAGCTGGTCGGCTTCCTATTAGGGCTTTTATACGCAAAACACTATGCTTTCTTGGTGGTTCAACCCTTATGGTTTGTCATCCTAATAAGGATATGTCAATTGCACGAGAAAATGTGAGCTTCTGCTTTCTGTTAAACTCTTGCCAGAAGTCTCAATCACCAGCTGCTGATAGATCTGTAGGTGAGAAGGGAGCCAATATTGCTTCCAAACAGTGTTCTTGTGCTTCACAGGGAAAAAAGAGGAATATTTGGGAAGCCTCATTGTCATCTTTGAAGACAAAGAAATTGAAGGGAACTCATCAAATTGACAGTCATCAAAATGGCTGTCAGTTAGCTTCTGACTGGCATATAATCCCAGATATTGATGGTTCCCAGTTTGATGGTTGCTCCTTCCATTCAACGAATAAATCATCAATGGCAATTACTCCCAGGGTTTCTTTGGTTAATAATTGCACAGTAAATAAGGCTCAAGAAGGTAAACCACATTGTATGACTTCAGAAGCACTGACAACCAAAGAATCTGAGCCACATAGGGAATGCTTTAGAATTATGTTGATGAATATTGCAGATGATACAAAGAAAGAAAATCTTATAAAGGTATGTTCACTTCATTTTTTCGTGTGATGTGAATAATATATACATGTAATGACAAACTGAGTCCTTTCCTACTTGGCTGGCCATAATTTTGTCGTATTGCCCAAGCCGAAGTCTTATTTAACCTTTTTTAATCCTTTCACACGATTTTATCAGCCGTTAACTAGCGTTTCTACAATAAAACTCTTCCTATATTAAGTTAACAAACCAGCTGTTGAAGAAAGGAAAACTCTTCCTAAAACAATCTTGCGTTTCTCTGGTTCTCCCGTTTAAGAAAGAGTGTCCTTGCATTCTCTTCAACTGAAGTTGTATGCTGTTTTGTCTTTCTAAATTCCGAAATTGGCAGTTTTGGTATACTATTAGTTAACACATCAAGCTTCTTCTAGGATGCCTCTTTCTAAATTTTCTATAGTTTCTTGAAGATATTGTAAAACTTAGAGGATTTTCCTTGTTTTGAGAAAGAACTCGTTAGATCAATTGAACATATAAAACTGCACAAATGTAGTGTTTATGCAGGAGCTGGGACTAGAAACCCAGCTATGTCCTGACAAGTGAACCATTAGATTCTAAATGATGTGGCCTTACATTGCTCTGTAAATAGTTTTTCAAAACCTAAAGCCTGGTTAAAGCTTCAAGTGAAGCTCGTCAATTATTCTTTCTTGGGGGTGCCAACAGTTCTAATAGATCCTAAATATCTATATAGATCAATTGCATACCTAACTCTGGATTACAGTTGGAAATTCTAGGTGGCTTCTTGAGTGGTTGTCTAGTCTATTGCTAAAAGATGAAAATCTTGTTTCATGTAAGCTTTTCTAAAGTTTTAAGAGTACTTTACGCAGATGTTTATTACTTTCCATGGGAAAATGCATAATAGTTTAGGTTTCCAAACTGCAAGTTCTGGTTGATCAACCTCTTTTTTCCTTTTACATTACATTGGCTATGCTTTTTCTCCAAGTTGAAATAGAACTTTATTTACTCGGTGATAGGCTTTGTTCTTATTTTACTTGGTTCAGTTTAATATTGTTGGGATTTTGCTTCAGTTTCATTTACACGGGCTTTATTTGACAAAAATGTTTTAAGCAACTTATTGTTTGATATAGGTAATTGAAAACCTTGGTGGCTCACCTACCTTTGATGGAAGCATGAGCACGCATATTGTCACTGGAAAAGTGAGAAAAACATTGAATTTTTGTACTGCTCTCTGTTCGGGGTAAGTCTCAATTGATATAAGATGTTAAATTACTTTGGCTTCGCTTTCATGGATAATTTGAATATGTCATGCGATACATCCATGGTTTTGAACTAGTTAATATCAATGAACGTACCAACTATGTGATGGGCTTGAATGTGAAATGGGTTTAAGATTCTTTTTCTTTACATTTTGTTTGCTAGATTAAGTTTTGCATTTTTGTTAAATGGGTTAATGTCCTTTATGGCTCCTATAGTATAGTTTCCAATGTGGTATTTACGTTAACAATGTTTGTTAATAATTGAGAGACTGTTTTGTAGAGAGAATGAATTCTCAAATGTATTGACTTGAATAATGCATCGGTACAAAGCCTTTATATAGGCTGAATACAAGAGAGTTATGTTCCAATCAAATAAAATTTAAATCTAACTAGAAGATAATATAAAAGAGATAAGAATCCTAGATAATGCTAGGAGATAGAGTTTTATCCTTTTAGACTTAATCCTAAAATGTTAGCAGCTAATAACAAATAATATTTACAATATTTGAAGTTTATCTTTTATAACGGCTGTATTCTTCACTCCCCCTCAAGCTGGTGAATATACATTGTAGAGACCAAGCTTGGATGTGAGCTCATCAAAGGTAGTTTTTGGAAGTGCCTTGGTGAGTGCATCGGCTAGTTGTTTGTGAGATGGAACAAAATTTAGCTTGACTGTCCCACTAGTGATCTTCTCAGAAATAAAGTGACGATCTAACTCCACGTGTTTTGTTCTATCATGGTGTATATGATTCTTAACAATATTAATTGCTGACTGATTATCAAAATGAAGTTCAAAATCTTTACTGTGATTGAGTTTTAGTTCTGACAACAACCTTTGAATCCAAATCCCTTCACAAATTCCATTAGCTAAGGCTCGAAATTCTGCTTCTGCACTGCTTCTTAATACTACGGATTGTTTCTTGCTTCTCCATGTCACTAAATTTCCCTAGACTAGAGCACAATATCCACTTGTAGATCTTCTAGATGTAAGCTTTCTTGCCCAGCTTGCATCCGTAAAGACTTCCACTTTTCTGTTCTCATTTTTGGTGAAATTAAGCCATGGCTTGGTGTCATCTTCAAATATCTCATAATCCTAAACACTGCTTCTAAATACTTTTCTCTAGGATCATTCATAAACTGACTAACAATACCAACTGAAAAAGAAATATCAGGTCGTGTAAGTGATAGATAAATAAGTTTACCAACTAGCCTCTGATATTGTTCCTTATTAGTAGGAGCTCCATTGTTGTCAGTTCTAAACTTCAGATTATGCTCCATTGATGTTTCGGCTAATATGAACTATACCTCTATCTTTAAAAAAAACACCCAAAGTTTTAGTAAAGAATTCACTTCCATTATCACTCTTGAATATCTTAATTTTACTGTAAAACTGAGTTTCAACCATAGAATAGAATTTTTTAAAGATCTCCTCAGTCTCAGATTTTATTTTCATAAGATAAGTCCAGGTTGTCCTAGTGTGATCATCAATGAAAAAAACAAACCACTGAGCCCCTGAGATATTCTTAACATTAGAAGGACCCCAAATGTCACTGTGAATGAGAGAGAAAAGTTGTGAAGCTTTATAAGAAGATGGATGGTAAGAATTTCTTTTATGCTTGGCAATTTGACAGACATCACAAGTAAATGAAGTTGGTTTTTTAGTAAGAAATAATTTAGGAAACAATTTTTGAAGATAAAAGAAATTAGGATGACCTAGTCGAAAATGCCATAGCAAAATTTCATTTGAACTTAAACTAGAAAGTTGAGAGGGTAAACGAACGGATTTAAAGGTGCAACTTGAGTGAACTTGTCCATTGGGAAGAGGTTGACCTTCAAGAAGATAAAGGCCACTACATAGCTTAGCATTGCCAATTTCTTTTCCTGAAGTCATTTCCTGAAAAACACAACCAACAGAATCAAACTGAGTGAAACACTGGAAAACATCACAGAATCTATTAACTGAGAGTAAATTGCATTTTAGGTTGGGAACATATAAAATAGAGGAAAGAACAATGTTCTTGTTAACGTAGACTGTCCCAATCCCTTTTACTGCAGTCATCGAACCCTCAGCTGTCTTCACACTCTTTTGACAAGGTTGCTTTGTAAGAGTAAGAAAGAGACTTTTATTTCCTGTCAGTAGCCCTGGAATCCACTATCCAAGGGATGAGATTTTTGTTACCAGCAGTATTTGCAAAGGAAATGCTACCTTCGTTTGCTGCCATGGTCACACTTTGATTAATTTTTACTAATGGCTGCCCAACCATTTGTTTTAATTCCCCAAGCTGCTCGCTGTTGATCTTTTGGCTACTGCATAAACTATACAGCAGATCTGCTTGTGGGAGGGTTTGATCAGACCCTAAATTAATTTCAGATGTTGGAGAGGTATGCATTCTCTAGGTTTTGTGGATTGAAAAAAAACTAAGCAACTGATACCATGTTAATAATTGAGAGATTGTTTTGTAGAGAGAATGAATTCTCAAATGTATTGACTTGAATAATGCATCGGTACAAAGCTTTTATATAGGCTGAATACAAGAGAGTTATGTTACAATCAAATTACTTAATTTAAAATTTAAATCTAACCAGAAGATAAGATAAAAGAGATAAGAATCCTAGATAATGCTAGGAGATAGAGTTTTATCCCTTTAGACTTAATCCTAAAATGTTAACAGCTAATAACAAATAATATTTATAATATTTGAAGTTTATCTTTTATAACGGCTGTATTCTTCAATGTTCTATCAGCTACATCAATGTCAACATAGTACTGATAGCATAAAAACAATTTTGTTCAACTAAGATGGTAATTTTCATCTTTTGTTAATATTAATTTCGTTTGTTTCTCAGCTTGTTTCATTGCAATACTTCTTTCTTTGAATCATGGATGTTTAAACATAAATACTTTTGTTTACACAAATGCATTTGATGGTCTTAGATTCACTCCATGGAGGTTTGACTTAATGCAGGGCTTGGATAGTTTCACCGAGTTGGTTAAAAGAGAGCTTTAGGCAAGGAAAATTTGTGGGTGAGTTGAAAAGAATGTATAGATTTTGACTGCTTATCATTAGTAAACTGCTATCGAAAGTTTCAATTTTCCCTCTTCCCCTACAGATGAAATGCCTTATATACTACATGATGAAGATTACACGTTGAAGTACAGAACTGAGCTAAAAGATTCTGTTTTTCGGGCAAAAGCAAGGCCTGGAGCTGTGCTTAAAGGATATAACTTCTGCATAGCAGCTCATGTTCAACCCCATGTCACTATTCTATCTGCCATCATCAAGTCAGCGGGTGGAAACGTAAGCTTTTGACATCTTGCTCTGGTTAAGTATATTCACAAGCTCAGTGGTGATGTATTTGTTAATCTAGCATAATTAAATCGATGATTTACATTATCAAAGTAATCTGCCAATGACAGCTTGTGGTATATACAGAGCAGTTCTCGATAAATTTTGCATGAAATGGTATTAACCTTGCTTCTTCGGTTGTTTAGACAATTGATCATTTATAGTTGTGTGTGCTTAAAAGTTCAGCCGGATGTGTGTAAATTCTCTTTATTCCTCCTGATCAACTTTATCTGCTGTTTGTTACGTGTCATGCTGTTGATGTAAGATTGTTCGTGGACTGAAGGAAGCAAATGAAGTATGGAAAACAATCTTCATCGCGTGGGAAGAAGACATGGAGGAAGCATTATCAGCTCTAAAGAGCGGAATACGAGCTTTCAGCAGTGAGTGGTTGATGAACTGTGTGATGAGACAAGAGCTGGACTTGGAGGCTCCCCAGTTTGCAGAGTCCTTGTAGGGGAAGCCTCAACATAGGTGGTAAATAGAGGTAAATTAACATAGAAAGCCCGTTTAATTGTCCCCAATCACTCTTTTCATTTTACATACATGGGAGGGCATTGAAAAGACTGCACAAGATTGTTGGGATTTCTTGCGAGTTTCTGAAGGAAATGAAAGCAGTTAGGATTATCTTACTATTTTATTTTCATTTGTGAATTAGTATAAATGTTGGAATGATTTCAACTTTGTTATTTTTATTAAATAAAATCCTGGATTTCATTAACATTACGTTAAGGAACAACAAAATAAGGTAAAATTTGATACACAAATAGTGTAAAATTAATTTCATACAAGTTTACATATTTATACTATAAAATTTAAATTCTAAATTTTTAACTCTAACCCTAAAAAATTAAACCCTATACTAAAGGTGGCAAATGAGTTATTCGCTTCGGTTTCGGTTTGGGTTATTTCGGTTCGGTTTATTTTGGGTCTGACTATATTCGGTTTAAATTTGGTTCGGTTCGGGTTCGGGTGATTTCGGTTCAGGTATCGGGACAAGACTTTAGTTTGGTTGATTTTCGGTTCAGTTGATTTCGGGTCAGGTTAATATCGGGTTAATAGGAGATCGATCGTTTTAATCGGGTTTTCAGGTCATGTTAGGATTTCCCACCCTATACATGACTTTATATAGCCTGTATATTTGGCTTTTTAGTGTGTTGTGGGACAATTCAAATCTCATATTTATTTATTTATTTTAATATATTTTTTATTTCAGGTTACCTTCGGTTTGGGTTGCTTTTGGTTCGGGTGAAATTGTTCGGTTCCATTTGGTTTGGTTGAAAATCGGTTCGGGTCCATTTTCAGATCAACTAAAATTCGGTTCGGTTTGGTTTATTTCGGGTTTCAGATCAAATTTGGGTTATCGTGTTCGGGTTGATTCCGGTCTTGGTTCGGGTAAATCGGTTCGATTTTCGGGTCTCGGGTCAAGTTTGCCAGGTCTACCCTATAACTTAAATTCTAAATACTAACCTTGCATTTTAAACCCTATAACTTAAATTCTTAAACTTTAAACTCCTCTAAACTAAAACTTTAACTTTTAAAATTAAAAGGCATGTGTAAATTAAAGTTTACACGACGTGTGTATTAAATTTTTTTCCATAAAATAATCCTGAAATATAAATAAAAACTTGAAGATTATGTCTAAAAAACCCATACATAATTTTTTTTGCTTTTGGTTTGTTCTCTTTTAGTCACCGATTTTTAAAAAGTTTAATTTTGGTCACTTACGTTATCGTTTTGTCCTATTTTGATGACGTAATGTAAGTGAAAAAAAGTTTTTCAAAATAAAAATTTTTCAAAATGAACTCACAAGGAAGCTGTAATGAAGTTGCTCGTTTGCAAGATGAACTCACAAGGGTCAAAGCGAGCATTGAATCAAATATTGAGGACAAGTTTGTGGAGTTTAGGTCTCAAATGGGGGAAGATTTTCGAAAAATGCTTGAAATTGCTTTGGGTAAGAAGATTGACCCGGTATCGATTGGGGACGCTACTGCAACAACATTGGGTGGACCGGGAGTGTTGGGTTCAAATTCGAGCGCGTCTACGACTTTCGAGGAAGTGCAAATCTTGGAAGAAAAAGGCCGACCGTGCAGGCAATAGAAACACAAATTTAGTTTGGGAATTTGGCTTATAAGCTTCCCTGCCCTAAATTTGATGGAATAGATTTCAAGGGATGGAATTTGAAGATAGACCAATATTTTGAAGATGAAAGGGTACCTAAAGGCTCAAAAATTCTTCTTGTCATGCTTCATTTGGAAGGAAAAGCTTTGCAGTGGCACCAATTCCTGGTGAAAACTCAGGGTGATTTGGCTAAGTTGACTTGGAAACAATACCTGGCATTGTTGGGAGACAAATTTGCTCCAGACGATTTTGATAACCCATTTGCGGATTTGATGGCTCTTAGGCAAGTGAACTCCGTAGAAAATTTCTAAGAAGAATTTATCAATCTGGTTAATTAGGTACAACTCCCTGATAAATACATATTGAGTATGTTTAAGAATCATCTTAGGGTAGAAATTAGCCAATATCTCAAATTACTAAAACCTAAGACTCTGATAGAAGCCTTTCATACTGCCAAACACTTGGAGAGTATCTTTTTCATAAGGGGAAAATAAGGTGGCTCATTTGTTAGAATTTCTACTCCTTCTGCGTTATCTGTGCCTTCCCGAACACACAACAGTGGATTCAGAACTTTGTTTAATGTTAGCAGTTTTGCTCCTCAATCCAATGTGAATTGTAGAAATAGTACCCCTGATGTTTTGAGCCCTAGTGCAACTAAAAGATCTATACAGTTTCAGGCCAAATGAGGAAGGAAGATTTTGTCCATAGTTGAAATAGAAGATAGAAAGAAGAAGGGTCTTTACTTTTGGTGTACTGTAAAGTATATACCGGGACACAAATGTGCCAAGTCTCAATTATTCCAGATTAAAGTTGAAGGAATGGAAGATGAAGGAGAACCTGAAGTATTTTTTGACTGTGAGGAGTTAGGTGAGGAAGGACATCAAGAGAACCCAATGCTGTCATTATAGGCCATGCGTGGAGCCAATAGTTATGAAACTATGAAATTCAAGGTGAAATTGGTGAGGCAGAATAGGTGGCACTTGTGGATTCAGGAAGTACTCACAATTTCTTAAGCTTATCAACACTTAAAGATTGGAGCTGTACTTGGACAAAGAATGTAAATTAAGAGTGGCAGTGGCTGATGGTAACTCTTTAGAAACCTTGGGTTGGTGCAACCAAGTAAACTAGGAAGCACAAGGTGAGCAATTTAGTACTAATTTTCTAGTCATTGCATTAAAGAATTGTGATGTTGTGTTGGGTATGCAATGGTTAACTACTATGGGAAATGTGAATTTGAATTTTGTTGCATTGAGAATGGAGTTTATAAGGGGAAACAAGACTGTGATTTTGAGAGGAATACAACCAGAAGCTGTTCAATGGATGGAATCCAAAGAGTGTGACAAACTATTAAGAGGGAATAATAGTCCTTATACAGCTTCACTGTTATACTTGGAGACACAGTTGGGAATGAAAGAAGCATATCTATAGAAGCTATTGAAAGAATTTGAAGTTATATTTAGAGAACCAACAAGCCTTCCACCAAAAAAGGGGCAAGAGCATAGAGTCACATTGCTAGATGAGAAAGTTGTAGTGAAAGTTAAGCCTTACAAATACCCTTTATACCAGAAAGATGAGATTGAAAAGCTTATTAAGGAGATGTTGGAGGCCGGGGTTATCAGACATAATAATAGTGTCTTTTCTTCTCCTATAGTAATGATCAAAAAGAAAGATGGATCATGGAGGATGTGTGTAGACTACAAGACGTTAAATCATATGACTATTAAAGATAAATTTCCTATACCAGTAATTGAGGAACTACTTGATGAAGTAAGGGCTGCAAAGTTTTTCTCAAAATTAGATATGAGATCAGGGTACCATCAGACCGGGATGTGGGAAGAGGACATCCATGAAACTGTTTTTCGCACACATGAGGGCTACTATGAATTTATGGTGATGCCCTTTGGGCTCACAAATGCTCTAGCTACATTCCAAGGACTGATGAATCGAGTGTTCTGGGAGTTTTTGAGGAAATCAATGTTGGTGTTCTTCGATGATATACTAGTGTATTCCCCAGACTGGCCATCACACATGAAGCATCTAAGAGAAATACTTGAGTTGCTAAGGAGTCATAAATTATATGCAAAGAGAAGTGTTGCTTTGGGGCCATGGAAATAGACTACTTAGGGTATGTTATTTGTAGACTCAGTAGAAGAAGTGTGTTATGAATGCTGGCAAAAGGGGCAAAATGCATGTATTACAAAAATAGTGCCAAGAGTCTTTTGCGTGTAAGTATACACGGTCTGCAAGTAATATAGCAGTTAAGCTGAGTATCGATCCTACAGAGATTGCCTTGGAATTTAATTGTTTGATTGTTACTTGCCTTGGAAGAAAAGATGTTTGTTTTGAAAGTTTGTTCTGGAAATACTTTAATAAGAAAAAGAAATAAAAGTGAAGTAAAATGTTGGCAAGAAAGGTATTTTAATGAGTAATGAGCATTGACATGGAATGCCTGGTTTTTACGTTTTCATGTTGTGCCGCCTTTAATGTCAACCTGTCTTGGCATTGTTTGCCGAGCAGATTCAAAATTAGCAAAGCCTCTCTCGATGGTCATTGCATTAAGTCGATCATATAAAAATCCTTATATCTCTATAGTGTATGTTTTTAAATAAATTGATTTGATTAAGAACCAATCTATACTCCTAAGGGGTAGATATCACTCCCGAAGTAAGTTCATCTACTTAAACGACTTCTCTTGAAGCTTCTCTCCTTAGCATTCAACAACTTAATCGTTGTCACCCCAAGTCTGTTAAGATATTGAGGAGCAATAGGCCAACAGTACCAGCTCTTGCTTGGCATAGTATTTATGAAACATTCAAGTATGCCGAATAGAAAAACTTTAGCGAAACAGATTTGTTATTAAAAAAACTAGAGCATAAAGACAACGTTTAAATCAAACATCCTCTACCAACTATGAAATTAGTTCATGGTGAGGGATTTAACCCACAAAACCATAACCGTGTTCAAATGCATCACCATTAAAACAAAATCAAAAACACTTAAAACAAGTGAATGGGCGAGAGGGGTCTCTCGATTCAGCCCTGAAATCCAGGCTCTCGGCCAAGTGGTTGAACCACCTTCCTTGGTGCAGCCGACTGTCACTCGTCGAGCACTCCAACACCTTACTCCAACCAGTCTAAGCCTTCCACAATTCGCCCCCTAATGCTTGATCGGTTGATGTTTATATAGGCGTGCAAGGGAAGGGATTAGGATAGCTTCTTCATTTGAATTTCAAATGCTCCAAGGATAAGAGATAGAGTCTTATTCGATCGGTGTGATAGCTTATCAAGCTAAGGCTGACATCAACGTGCCCCTGTTGCCTTGGCACACAAGCTTGGCATGACTTTGCCAACATAGCTTGGCTTCACCTTATCCGCTATTTTTTCAGAGATTGATCCATTTGCGATCTTTTAGGAGCATGATCTTATCCTATTTTTTTGTGGTTCAACAACCTTTTGGCATGGCATCAAGTTCACTTCTCTGCCAACAGGTGCTTGGCACTATCTGGTCTTTTTGTGCCAACAACACTTGGCATTCTTCTTGGCAATCCTAACTGTGTTTTTTTCTTGCACCAAATACTATGCCAAACCTGCAAAATAGCCACAAAACAACATTTTACTCTGGCATAGGTAAAATGCTAAACTTCTTATGCAAATGCATGATTCTAACATCCTAATGCAACTAAAAGTACCCGAAAACAAGCAAAAGCATTATAAAATTGACATTAAAAATAGTACTTTTGGAGAGGTAACACACCCCCAAACCTAACTCATTACTTGTCCTCAAGTAATGCAAACAAAGAAAAATAAAATTGTGAAAAAGTTACATCGACAAAATTTTGGTTGGAATGCAAATAGATGTTGGCAAGTAGAATTTGGCTCTATTTCTGTCGTCAATATCTTAGTGCAATAATGCCAAGTAGGTAGTAATTCAAGTACAACAATATAAATTTAGTCTAAGTTTATGAAGAGTGCACGATGCGTAGGCAATATGCATCCAATATCCTTTCACTCCCTTAGCCAATTTTACTACCTAAACTCAGATCTTTATTTTCATCATTTTTTCTTTCTTTTTCTTTCTTGCCGAGGGTTCTGTTGGCATTAATTTAAGCTTGCTCCGTGACACTATTTAGCGTGAGTGATAAGAGGGAGCATACCACGAATCCCCACCTTAATGCAGACATCACTAGGCTTTCTCTTCAACTCATACCCTAGGGTTTTGGACTTGAAAACTAAGAGGGAGCAAACCACGAAGCCCCAAGTAACTTATTATCCCTAGGTAGAGGAGAGTTCTATTTTTATTGCCTTGGTAGAACACTGCCGCCTTATTAGTTTCTTTTTACCCAGGCATCATTTTTCAATTTTTTAAATCTGAGCATAATTTCAAATAGTCTAAGTTTGCTAGGGAACTAGATACATATCACGTGTTAAGTGTAAATTCAATTCCCTAAACTAGAGATCAATTGCCAAGCTAACCTGGCATACTACTCTGCTGGCATGGCATGACAACTAAAGATTAAAATTTCCTTATCGGGCAGACATCTAGATCAAATTAAACTTGCCTAACAAATGTTAACATCCTTCAAAATTAAATTGAGGCAAATTTTTCTTTTTTTCTCTTTTTTTAACAGTTCGGTATGCAACTATCCTATATGATCTAAATGGCATGGCAATAGAAATTAAACATAAAATGCATGTCATAAATGTGAGAAAATGCACACCCCCAAACCCAAGATGTGTATTGTCCTCAATGCATGAAACAACACATATATACAATAAAAATAGAAAAAAATAAAATGCATGATTATGTGAATGCAATAAGATGGAATGCAAAGAAGTTTAAGCAGAAGAGGACTTCCCCTCGAAGATTTCTTCTCGTATGACTCGGGTCTTTTTTTTCACAAATGTCCCACGATTAGGGGCCATTCGTTTCCTTCCTTTCATGCTTGGTTTTGAAGCGGCAATGGGGGTTCCAACATTTTCCTTTGGCTTGGCAGGTTCAGTTGGTGTTTTGACTGTGGTTTCCTCTGGGTGCTTTGGTAGAGATTTCCTTCGATTCAGATGAGGAATTGGTGCTGACAGATTCAACTTGCACCGGGGACACACGAATTGTGGCATTGGACTCTAAACTGGCTGGCATGACTGGACTAGCTGGCATAACTGGATTGGCTGGACTAGCTGGCATGGCGTTTTCATTGGCCTCATCTTAGGGGATAGTTTTTCAAACATCTCCCTGATAATACCATCCCTCTCCTTTGTGTAGTGCCTCATCTTAGCATTAAGGTCGTCGGCTACCTCTAGCTTTTGGAGAATAATCTCCTGGTGATGGTAAATAAGGGATAACACTGCCAACGAACTAGTTGTCATGGTCTCTGGCACACTACCTGGCTCTGCCTTCGGCTTTGGCGTGGCAGTTTTGGCCTTTACCTTGCCTTTTTCCTTTGGCTCAACAATCGTGAGATTTTTTTCCATATGGCAGTTGTGATTGTCGTTTCCTTTATAATTTGGCCCCGATCTTCATCAAGCCTAGGCACATCATGGCATATGCAAATGTTCGAAATAAGCAAAGGGAAAAACAAATTGCCTTTACCTCTCGTAACACACTTGTAAGTCTCCTCGATGATAATCTTGCCAATGTTGATCTTGCGTCCTTTGACGATGGAGTGCTGCATCGACGTTTTCTTTTCTTAGAACAACATAGTGTTTCATAAGTTCGGTGCTACGAGTTATCCACAAAATTATTCTTTGAAAATTGGTTTAAAAGGGGATCATTTTTGAAAATCGCCATTCATTTGAAAATGATAAAAAACATGGAGTCGCCACCGGTCACTTGGGTAAGGTAGGCCAGACACCATAGAAAATTAGAGATTCATTATGAAGGGGTTCGGGAGTTGGTTATGCGTGGGGAAGGATTAGCACCCCCATCGTGCCCGGAAATCAGTACCAAAATATTTGTTGCTTTCAAATTGATGAAATTTGTTTGAATTTTGAATTGAATTTAAATTGGCGTACTTAATTAAAAATTTATCCTTAATTGCACATGCTTTATCAAATTGGTGGGTTCGAATTAATTGGACATTTAATTAATAAGGTTGAAGATACATCAGACCATAGATTAAACCGACATCGAATAAGCCCGCCTACCGTGTTAATTTATGGTTCGAATCCCGCACGTCACCTTTATGCATGATGCAAACATTTTAAATATGATGTAATGATTTGGTTAAGTTTTAATTTTACCCTGGGTTCGGTAAGGATTAATTCAAACATTTGGTCAACATCCTTTAAGCTCAGACTGTTACGACACAAATGTCGAAATTAATGACTACCTCCCTTTTTATGAGTGAAATTGATTAACATGTAAATCAAAAGGGCCAAATGATGACAAATAAAATGAATGTCAAACAAGGGCTTGAAAATTAAACACATAAAGGCCCACTAAAAGCCCTAACCTAAAAGGCCCAAATTATGGAAATTTAATTAGTGATCTAATTGCTAATTAGGTGATTCTAGTATTAACCCTGAATAAATTAGCCCTAAAAGACTAAAAAACCTTAACAAGTTATGAATTATCTTGTGATACGGTAATTAATTCAATCGATTTTAAACTAGTGTTCCAATAAGCCAAGGACACTATTTAAAACAAATTGAGTTAATTTACCATGATTTTAAAATTAAATGTCAATCTAAACTTGCAATTGATTTTATCCTAAAAGTGATTAAGAAATGTTCAATTAATTTAATGAATTTAACATTTATCCCAATTAGCCAAGGATAAATTTTAATTCAATAAGTTAATTCGAACCTAAATCTAACTAAGGCTCTAAAGAGTCTAATCCTAGAATTAACTTAATTAATTTAAGGATCGTGCCCCTATTAGACGAGCACACGACCTAAATTAATTAAATTAATTCCCAAACTAACGCAAAGGTCTTAACAAACATAAAGCCCACCTAAACTAAGCCCGAGGCCCACTAAGCTAAAGATAAACCTACGCCCAAACACACTAAGCCCAAGGCCCACTAAACTAAGGCTAACCCTAGGCCCAAAACAAGGCTCAAAACTACAAGAGCCTAAACCGCTAATCTAAACCTACACCAAGGACCGTAAGTCGCAAGAATATAAATATATTTACTATATATTCTATACTAAAAAAACACATATTTATGGAAAGAACTATAACTCAAAGACCTTGTATGATATATATTAGGTAAAACATATGTTATCAACCAAAGGCACCTAATATATACCAATGTATATCACCTATTGTAGAAAAGTAGTTACATAATCTATCATATATCATATTAAACCACATATTATCAACCAAAGGCACCTAATATATACCAATGTATATCAACATGGAAAAAATAAGCATAAATGGGGACCGAAATGTAAGGGAAACAAAATATACAACGTAAAATAAAAGCATGTATAAAAAGGAGGCAAAATGGCAAGGATTATGCAAGTCTGAGGACAGCGGTCGTAAATAACAAAGGTGGAAGGCCTTCTCGGGCGTTATTAATCAGGGCGGAGGGACCGAAATGGTGATTCGCCCATGCGAAAGGATCGGGGGCATTATTAAACTAGGGCAGAGGGATTTATAACGTGAGTTACCCATTTTTGAGTCAGAGACTGACGATATATAACACTGATCCATTATTTTTTTTACTTCTTTTTGTATAAACCCCGGCTATGCTCTCCCAATCCCCTTCCTCCAATTCCCAGAACAGGGATGAACACTGCCGTAGTGTTCGTCCCCAAACCCAGAAACCATTGCGCTTTCCAGAAATTGGTGATCGGCCGCCGCGGGCCACCGCTCCAACCACCGTTATCCGGTGCCGAAAACCTAAGAAAAAACCTTTTCGAACCCCTTTTTTAGTACCGAACCCGAATCTAAATCCTGATTTTTTTAAAAAATAGTAGAAACCCTTCCTTTTATAAACAAGAAAAATGGCAATCTCTCCCTTTTTATGGCTTCTATCCCGGCTGACTCACCATCTACGAGCTTGAGAGAGAGAGCCGGTAGGCTTGTCATCGGCGAGGAAGGGCACCGACCATGGCAGAAGTGAAACGACACAAAGGAGACTCAAAAAACCGAAGGTAAAAGATCTAAAACCCTAATTTCTTTTATATGCGTATACTTTTATGATGATAATGATATGAAGAAAAAAGAGAAAGGTTACCTCTCAAAAGCTTTGAGGTTTTCTGTATTTTTTGCTTTCCATTTCACTGATTTTCCAAATGAATACAATAGCTTAGGGTTTCTGTGTTTATATACCATTAATATTACATGTTTTAGAAAAAAATAGAAAAGCTTTCTAAAATTTCCTATTGGCTACTGTATTTTTTGGCCAGATTCATTTGTTTTTTCTGCTATGTTGGCTCTGAATTTTTGTGTCTCTAATATGCTGAAATCCCTGTTGTTTGCGGTTACAAATCTGACATTCGTTTGTTTCTTTGCATGCGATGGCTCTCATATGAGGAGAGGGGACCAGCATCGGCGTGGTGACTGACGTGGTAGAGTGATGGTGAGGTGGCGCCGGGCCACCGATTCTCTTCGGTCGATACAGAGGCCATGCTGTAGGATCAAATGGCGCGCATGGAAGTAGTGCTGGAAGATGCAGAGGCATGCATGTGCGCGTGTGGGAACCAGAGAGTTACGTGTGAGCGTGTGTGGAAATCTGAGACGCCGAGTGCGTGGATCGCACGTGCACATGAGGACCGTCTGATAAAAGCTGGATCGGACGGCTTGAAGGTTGGCTGCGCAAAAGATATCAAGGAAATTAGGGTTCTGATTGGTTTAGGGCCCTGATGGGCTTAATGTATAAAACGTGGGTTTATTATAATTGTAAATGGACTGTTGACACACATATATATATAAAACTTGGGCTTTATTTAATTGGGCTTTTATTTATAGTAATATTTTTTTGGTTTAGTTTAATGATAATATAACCATAATAGTAATAATAATAATACTAACAACAACGTTATAATAATAAGATAGCAATGATAGTAACAAAACAATAATAATAAGATGACATAAAATAATATACTATACCAATAATATTTAGGGATTTTTAATTGGATGGCAACATAATGATAAGTAGTAGCATTATATATATCACTAACATGTACTAATAACACTTAACAATAATACTAGTAATTAATTTTTTTTGGGTTTTAATAAAAAGGATAAAGTGAACAAAGCCCATATAATATAATAGGATAGTAATCACAAAAACAAAATACACTACTAATATTTTTGGGTTTTCTTTAACAAATATAATATAAGACTATCAATGAATAAAAAGGTAACATTTTTCTTGGATTTTTTGATTCTACTGGTAATCACATTCATATATAGATAGTTAAAATTAAACAAAGCCCATAGTGCAATATTTAGAGTAGTAACATCTATATAAGCCCATTATTGTAAAACAAAAAAATAAATAAAAGGTCCGTCCGGACAAAATTAGTGATTACAACTGTCCCTCTTTGCTTATACTTGTGGAACAAGAATAAAGCAAAGACCATAAGCACTAATTTTGTTCTACTTCCCTGTCATACGATTTGCTCTTCCGGAGTGGTAACGAGCGAATCCAATTAACTTGTTTACCCGGAGTGGTGAAAACATCTGGGTAGCGGTGGCATGTCCTTC
Source organism: Hibiscus mutabilis (assembly GCA_019671005.1). Classification (NCBI taxonomy): domain Eukaryota; kingdom Viridiplantae; phylum Streptophyta; class Magnoliopsida; order Malvales; family Malvaceae; genus Hibiscus; species Hibiscus mutabilis. Next base: position 29,305,279 of record CM033712.1, read on the forward strand.
TGAAGTGGCAATGAACAGACCAGTTTACGAACGACTCATTCCTCCAAAGCGGCGGCGAACGAATCAAATAACCTTGCTTCCCCGAAGCGGCAGAAAGCTAACTGAGCGGCTCTGGAATGTCTTTCTGAAATGGCAGCAGACAAACCAGCTAACCTCAAATTGCTCATCTTTCTGAAACGGCAATGGATGCATCCGAATAACTTTGCTTCCCCAAAGTGACAGAAAGCAAACTGGGTACCATTGGGATGTCCTTCTGAAACGGAAGTGGACAAACCAACTGGCCTTTAGACGACTCATCCTTCTGAGATCGTGTTGGATGAATCCAAGTAACTTTGCTTCCCCGAAGTGGCAGAAAGCAAACTGTGCTATTGTGTCCCTCTGAAATGGTAAGGAGCAAATGATAACTCTTTTCATGAAGTTTCCATTCATCTTGGACCTATATGGACGGGCCTCAACCTTAGGAGGTACTCAATCTTCGTTGTGATTATCTGCAGAAAGGGATGTCAAGTCTGTAATGATAAGAGTTAGCATGCTCCTAACCTGGGGATGTCTAACTAAATATGATGCATGAGCATAGCAATTTTAGACTCTCTCAAGCAGTTTCTCTTCTTGCCCCTCATACTCACGTACTCTATTTTTTTTCCTAATGACGATGTTTCCTCCTTCACTCGGGTTCATCCTTCATGCCCCTTTTTGAGTTCTTGAACCTTTTGTTCTAAAGTGCCTTTTTAGGTTTTCACTTTAGAGATTCTTTCTTTCTTTTCTTTCTTTCTTTTCTTTTTATTTCCTTTTTTATTCCTCTTCTTTTTCCTTTTTCTTTTTATTATTTTTTTGTTTGTTTTTGTCTTCTTGGGCGCCATTGCGGGTTTTCACCCACGGTCCCTTGGACTTTAGTATGAATAATGTTCGATGCCTTTCCATGATAGATCTTATCAACTTTGCCTCCGATGTCTTTTTGCCGTAATATTAGCGATCTCCTTTCCTAACTGGGAAAAACCTACACTTAATAGGTTAGACCATAGTAATGCCAAGAAATCCTTTGCCTTTTTCCATTCCATGTTAACATACCTGCGGAATAAATATGAAATAAAAGAAACTAGAATATAATTTTATTAATTAGGATAACTTGGGAAGTCATGGCAAACATGAGAAGAGAGCAAGAGGTATAGAAGATGTCAACTGTATGAATGACGTGGACCTATCAACTTCGGTAGATCTCTCCCTAACCACCCTTGGTTATCTCCAACAATATGGAGGCCGAAGCAAAACCCTTTAATCAAAACGAGGCTCATCAGTTGGATGTCAAAACTCGATTCTATCTGAACCATCCTTTTCAGATTTTCAATTCAGATCCTCCTTTGGTTTTAAGGCACCCATTTTTGGGTTTTCACCTTAAACCCTTGTTTTCCTCTTCTTTTTTTACGCGTGATACTTCTTGATGGAGTTTGAGTTTATTGGGTTGCTCAGTCCTTTCCCGTCCATCTCTGTTAGAATTAACGCTCCCCTAGAGAAAGCCTTTTTCACAACATAGGGCCTCTCCCAATTTGGCATCCATTTTCCCCGAAAGTCTTTTTGATTCAACAAGATTTTTTTGAGCACCAGATCTCCCTCGTGGAACTCCCTCGGCCGAACTTTCTTGTTATAAGCTCGCATCATTCGCTTTTGGTACATCTGATTATGGGAAATATCTTTCAGCCTTTTCTCGTCGATGAGATTCAACTGATCAAACCTGGCTTGCATCTATTCGGCTTCATCTAACTTTACTTCATAAAAAATTCAACGTGACGGGATTTCCACTTTGATAGGTAGCACTGCTTCGGTGCCGTATACTAATGAATACAGCATTGCCCCGGTGGAAGTTCTTACGGATGTCCGATAGGCAAACAAAGCAAAAGGGAGCCTCTCATGCCAATCCTTAAATGTCTCCGTTGTTTTTGCTATGACCTTCTTAATATTCTTATTTGCCGCTTCTACTGCTCTGTTCATCTTGGGGCGATAAATGGTAGAATTATGGTGTACAATCTTGAATTGTTCACACACCTCGGTCATTATCTTGTTGTTCAAATTGGAAGCATTATCTATGATAATTCTTTTAGGCAGACCATAGCGACATATAATTTCCTTCTTGAGAAACTTGCAGACTGTCGCTTTTGTGATATTAGCGTACGAGGCGGCTTCCACCCACTTTGTGAAGTAATTGATGGCCACTAGGATAAAGCGGTGCCCATTAGAAGCCTTTGGATGTATTTGACGAATGACGTCCATTCCCCAAGTAGCAAAGGGACATGGTGAATTCATGGTGTGAAGAGGCACCGGCAGAGAGTGTATCTTATTGACATAAATTTGACATTTGTGACATTTCTTCACATAACTGATACAATCTCCCTCCATAGTTGAACAAAAATAGCCATATCTCATGATTTTTCTTGCCATCGAGAACCCGCTGGCGTGGATCCTACATAAACCTTTGTAGACCTGCACTAAAATGGTTCCGTCTTCCCGAGTATTGACACACCTCAACAGTATATGAACCTTGCTTCTTTTGTACAAAGTTTCCCCGTCAAGGACATACCCCAAAGCTAACCTTCTAATAGTTTTTTTGTCATTATCATCAGCCCCCTATTGATAAGTATGAAACTTGATGTATTGGAGGATGTCAAAATACCATGGGTTTCCGTCCTCCTCTTCTTCCAAACTATAGCAATGGGCTGGTACCTCAAAGGTTTGCATTTCGATTGGCCCTATCTCGGCTGCCCAGCTTACTTCGAACACGGTGGCCAGAGTCTCCAGGGCGTCGGCCATCTGATTATTCTCTCTTGGAAAGTAGGTGAAACTGGTTTCTTCAAAATCCTTAGCCAAATCTTGGATCAAGTCGTAGTATTGGATCAACTTTGGATCTCTAGTCTCCCATTTTTTCGAAGCTGATAAATCACCAAAGAAGAGTCTCCAAAAACCTGAAGCACCCTGACCTTTCTCTCTATGGCTGCTCGGAGTCCCATGACGCAAGCCTCATACTTGGCTATATTGTTGGGGCAGAAGAATTCCAGCCTGCATGTGGAAGGGTAGTAGACATTGTCTGGGGAGACCAAAGCTGCCCCTATTCTATGGTCTAGGGCATTCGATGCCCTGTCAAAATAAAGCCTCCATCCTTCATTCTCGATAGTAGATGTATCTTCAGACAGATCACAGATCAGATCCTCATCCAGGAAATTGAAATCCAATGGTTCATAATCGTCTGAGGCACGGCTTGTTAAAATATCTGCCACCACACTTCATTTTACCGCCTTTTGACTCACATAAACAATGTCAAATTCTGACAAATGCATCTACCAACGGGCCACTTTCCCGGTTAATGCTGGTGCTTCCATTAGAAATTTCAACGAATCTATTCGGGAAATCAAATAAGTGGTGTGATACAACATGTATTGTCGGAGCCGCTTAGTAGCCCATACCACGGTGCAACATAACCTTTGGATCAATGAGTATCGTGTCTCACACTCTGTGAATTTCTTGCTCAGGTAATAGATCACCCTTTCTTTTTTGCCTGTGTTATCGTGCTGCCCCAATACACAGCCCATAAAGTTTTAAAAAAATGCCAAGTATGGAATCAACGACCTATCTAGTACTGGTGCTACTAAGATCGGAGGATTGGCAAGATACTTCTTGATCTTTTCTAGCGCTTCTTGACATTCTTCATCCCAAACTCCTAGGTTATTCTTATAGAGTAGTCTAAAGACGGGGTCAAACTTATCGGTCAACTGGGATATGAACCAGGAGATGTAATTCAGTCTTCCCAAAAATCTTCGGACCTCCTTTTGAGTTTGAGCTGGAGGAAGATCTTGGATTACTTTCAACTTGTTAGGATCAATCTCGATGCCTTTCTGACTTACTACGAGACCTAAGAGCTTTCCAGACGTTACTGCGAAGGTACACTTGGCTGGGTTGAGTTTTAGATGAAATTTCCTAAGCCTCTGGAAGAGTTTTGTAGATTTTGAATGTGTTCCTCTTTGGCCCAAGACTTGGCTATCATGTCTTCCACGTACACCTCGATCTCCTTATGCATCATGTCATAAAAAAGGTAACCATGGCTCTTTGATTCATCGCCTCGGTATTCTTCAATCCAAAGAGCATCACCTTGTAGAAAACGTGCCTCACATGGTCACAAAAATGGTCTTCTCCATATCCTCGGGATGCATTTTGATCTAATTGTATCCCGAGAAGACGTCCACAAAGAAAAACCAAGCATGTCCTGCCGTATTGTCAACTAGAGTATCGATATGAGGCAAAGGGAAATTATCTTTGGGGCTCGCCTTATTAAGGTCCCTATAATCCAAACACATACGCACCTTCCCATCCTTTTTTGGCACCAGCACTATGTTAGCCACCCATTCTGGGTACTTAGAAACTTCTAAAAATTTGGCCTCAAACTGTTTCTTCACCTCTTCTCTAATTTTCAACAACATGTCCGTCCCCATTCTTCGAAGCTTCTGCTGGACAAGCTTGCATTCTAGCCTAATCGGGAGCTTATGCGTTACAACATCTGTGTTTAAGCCTAGCATATCCTGGTATGGCCGCACAAACACATCTTTAAATTCCATAAGCAACTCAACCAGCTCCTGCTTGACTTTTGGCAATAAGGTACCTCTGATCTTTACTTCTTTCCTTTCTTTATTAGTTCCTAAATTCAAAACATCTATCCTCTCTTGGTGTGAGAGAATTTGCCTTTCCTCACTAGCCATCATTCTTAGCAGCTCATCGGGAGTCTCATCGTCCTCCTCTTCCACCTTCGCCAAATACGTGGGTCGTTCAAAATCTACTTCAGGATTAGGTTTCGCATTATTCATACAGTTTATGTTAAGAGGCCTGCACGATTTTGAAAGTGCATACTAGGAAAGGAAAGGTATAGTTTATGATGTGAACAAATAAATAGGTATATATATACAAATAAATAATAAATAAATAATAAATGAAATGAAATGAAATAAATGACGTGTTTGCCATTTAAGAAGGAAAAAGTAGACACAATCTATTTCATTTAAAGTAGATAGATATGACATAGCTGCCATTTTTACAAAGGATGTCTTACTTTCGGGAAAAAGTAACAAGAATGTTCTAAGCATTACTTTGACTTATTCCTAGAAAATACCGATACATCCCCAAAGGTCCAATTCTTGAGCTCTTCTCCTAGGAGGAAAGGGCAAATCTTAGCTAGAAATTGATTAGCCTCGCTCTCGTCGCCAATCATGTCCACATTCATCTCTTTGAGAGCCTCACTGATTAACTCTTCATGGAGGCACCTCTCGCCTTCTCGTTCGCCTCTTGGACATCCACCTCCGGGTTTCGAATTTCGCCCGATATAAAGGCACCTTTGAAGTCTCCATATATGATAGGGGCCCATGGAATGTCCTCCCCTCTAAGCATAGCCTTCCTTTTCTCTTGCTTCCTCTTCCACTCTTGCTTTTTCTGTAGGAAATTTTGCTTGTAACCGAGTCTGAAGCGGTCAACTTTGCAGATCACCTTGATGGGATGAAGGCGTCCTTGCAAATTCTTTCCCAAGCCTTTCTTTTTCTTTGCTCATTTACCTAGGGTTTCATACTCCGCCATCTTTGTACAATTGGATAAATTAGGGCATGGAATCTTCTTTCCTTCGCTAAGAAAGGTAGCATTGACAAGTTCCAAGGCCCTAAAGACACATTCCATCGCTTGCTCATCAGTGTGGATGTATGGTGTGTCCGAAGTCACTGAGGCGACGATGTCTTCTTTGGCGTTCATTGTCACTAATTTTCCCTCGGTGACAAACTTCAACTTTTAATGGAGTGAAGATAGAACGACGCCGGCCGAGTGTATCCATGGCCTCCCTAACAAGCACTTATAAGAGGGTCGGATATCCATAACCACAAAATTGACCACGTATTCAGTAGGACCAATGAGCAGGGGTACTTTTATCTTCCCGACCACATCTCTTTGGGTCCCATCAAAAGCTCGCACCGTATTATGATAGGGTTGTATATGTGAACTATCAATCGGTAGTCGCTGTAGTGTAGCTAATGGTATAACATTCAACGCGGAGCTGCTATCAATTAACACGCCCAAGAACACATGACCTTTTCAGTGAGTGGTGATGTTCAGGGCCTTAGTGGATCCCGTACCTTCCCCCGAGATTTCGTCATCACAATCTGATCCAACCTCCTAACTAAGATATCCTTTGCAACATAGGTCTCATTCAAAACTTTCAACAGGGCCTCACGATGCTTCTCTGAGTTCAGTAAGAGATCAAGAATGGAGATTCATGTTGGCTATCTCCAAAGCTGGTCAACGATGCTGTACTTTCTGTGCTTCAAAAACCTCAAAAACTCTCGAGCTTCTGTGACTGACTCTTTAATTCTCGGTGGTGGGTCATCTCTGAAAACTTTCACAGGTTAAACTTCGGCCTCCTTGTCTTTCTCTTTTGGTTCCTCCGGTGCCTTTAGGTTCTCCGGAGCATACCATCAGCCACTCCTCGTGAAGTACCCCACATCCTTTACCTCTCTAGCTTTGGGCTCCAAATGTTCTTCTTGAATGGGTTCCATCCCTATTTCCATGTCCTCTCCTCCGTGTAAACTAGAACAACCCGGCATTGTGATGCTTGCAGTGTAGTTCCATGGAACCATCTTTGTATCCTTGAAAGGAAACGACCTCAGAGAAGCATTATCATCTTGGGGGCTACCTTTAGTGCGCTTGTTTCACTTGGCTTGAGACCGAGAATGAGTGATCTCTTAGCACTATACTTGGTCTCATGGTTTTTCGATACATAGACTTCCCCTTTCCTCTCTCTTCTTCAAAAAACTCAATCTCTTTCCTATCCATCATAGCTTGTATCAGCTGATAGAACTCCTCACAACCTTGAATCTCATGATCTTTCGATTGATGGCATTCACAATACGAGCCACAATCTTCTTCCATAATCACTATTCCCCGGTCAATAAGGCGTGCCATACACAACTGTTGGAAAACCCACCTTAATAGCGACCAAATTTTGGACACGTTTTCCCTAGTTTTTCTGGCGTTCTTGTCTTCAATAGCATTCACGCCTTGGCCTCTGTGGTTTGGTAAGGGATTTTTGTTCGTTCTTTGTTCTCCCAATTGCAAAATTAAGTTCTAATCGAACTTCTTGAACGCCACACAATTTTTGATCGAATGCCCTAGAACATCGGCATGGTATTTGCAAGGAACATTAGGGTCATACAATGTTGGGTACGGTGGGTTGTAAGGAGTAACATGATAAGGTCGAATCAAATCAGCCTTCTACAATTGTGAGTAGAGCTCCTTGTAAGAGATTGGCAAAAGGGTGAAGGATCTCTCATTCCTTTCCTTCCTGGGTCCCCTGTCTTCTCTCTTGTTGAAGTTTCTGGAATTCCCTGTCGGAGCCTTTGGCTGGGAGATGGTGAAGTTCTTGGTTTCCTCGAAGGTGTTTGCATTGTTCACCTCATGGTCCTTTTTTCTTGTATTGCTTGCGTGAATGATCTCCTCCATCGATTCTTCCAGACTTGATGGCTATTTCGATGCGCTTGCCTGCCATGACCATCTCTGCAAAATTGCTGATTGTTGTGACTGAAATTGATTGGAAAAAGGGTAAAAATATGTGTTGGAAAAGTTAAGAAAACAACGCCAAGTAAGGTATTTTGCGTGCAAGTATACACGGTCGACAAGTAATACAACAATAAGCTAAGTATCGATCCCACAAAGATTGCTTTTGGACTTAAGTGTTTTGATTATTTACTTATTCAAGGAAAAATATTGTTTGAGATGGAATTGGTTTTGAAAATGATTTTAAAGAAAAGAAAAAAATAAAATAACATTGTCAAAGAGAGTTTGTAAAATTGATGATGAGTGTTGGCAAGGAATGCTTGGTTTTCACGCTGCTTACGCCATGCCAGCTTTTAATAATGTTCTGCCTTGGCAAAGTTTTATTGAGCAGATTCAAAGATGGTCATTGCCTCCACTGACAACAATGCCCTAAATTAACCATGTAAAAACCCCTATATGTCTATAGTGTATGTTTTCCATTAACTAATTTGATTAAGTTCCAATCTATACTCCCTAAGGGGTAGACTCACTCCTGAAGTAAGTTCATCTACTTGAACATCTTCTGTCAAAGCTTCTCACCTTAGGATCTGACAACTAGTCGTTGCCACCTAAGTTGGCTAAGATATTGAGTTACAAAAAGCAAACTATGCCAAGCGTCGCATGGAATAGAAGTTATGGAAAAATTAAAGATCATGCCAGATGAATAAAACTATACCAAAGCATTCTTAATTATTAAAAACAAAGCAAAACGTAGTTTAATCCAAACATCCCTCACCAACTATTGAATTAGTTCATGGTGAGGGTATCAACCATAAAAAATACTTCAACGATTCCCAACACCATCTTAAAAATAAAAACAACCAAACCGAAGAAAAAGGAAAAAGAAAAAGGTCGGTCGATGCAGCCTTTCTTGATCCAGCCCTCCTCGGTGCAGCCTCTCCACGCCGATGGTGGTGAGAGTGGTGTGTGTGATGCACAAGCTTGGTGTGTTGTTCTCCCCCTTCAATGCTTGGAAATGCTCTCTATTTATAGGCGTGTGAGGATGAAAACCCTAGAAGAGTTTGAATTTCGGCCAAGGCCTATGATAAGTGCTCTATCTTATCATTGATTAGGGCTGACATGGATTGGTCTAGGGCTGACGTCATCGGACACCCCTTTGTTGCCAATGGACTTCGTAAAAATCTTCTGCCGGCATACTCCTAATTTTTTGGAGATGGGTCAAAATGCTATTTTCTCGGGATCTTATCCATTCCTAATTTTTAGAGTTGTCCTATTTTTCCAGGCTAAGACTTTATTGTCAATGGGCTTGGCATACAACTGCTGGTCTTTCTGCGTTGCACTGCCAGCCGCGTCTCATCAATCTGCCTTGGCATCACGACCTTTGTTTTCCCTCATTCCTTTGCCGAGCGATCTGGCAATAAATCTGCGCCAAAAACAGCAAAAACTCTTCAATCTAGAAAAAAGGCATCTACTAACTCCTTTATATGAAAAATGCATGTTTCTAACACTAAATACAAACAAATGTACTCGAAAACAAACAAAAAGCATTGTGAAATAGGTGGAAAATATAGTACTTTTGAGGAGTTATCACTGATCAATCGATCATAAAGCTTCCCTTTTAGCGTATCCACAAATATTGGGGAGATCTCGTGCTCGTGAAGTGACGGTTGAACCTGTGCTGCCACATCACACCATCTTTGAGCGTATTAACGAAGAGTTTCGTTGCACTTTTGTTCCATGCCTTGCAACAACTGTCAGATGGGAACCATGTCGATTACATGCTTATATTGGTCTGTGAAAGCTTTTTCTAGATCCCTCCATGACTTAGTTTTGGCCCTGGTTAGTTGATTATACAATCTCAGAGCAGATCCTACTAAGCTATCCTGAAAACAGTGAATTAGGAGTTTCTCGTTGTTGGTAAACCCAACCATCTTCCGGCAAAACATCACTATGTGAGCAGACGGGCAGGTGGTTCCATCAAACTTTTCAAAATTGGGGGTCTTAAACTTATAGGGAATATCCATATTAGGGATCAAGCTGAGTTCCCTAGCACTTAACCTATATGAGCCATCCTCGTCTTCCTTCACTCGGAGCTTTTCCTCCAGGTCTTTTCTAGTATCTTCTAATTGCTTAGTGAATTATGCCTTCATTTGGTACATCTTCTCCAACTCATCAAAGTCTAAGATGCTATCCCCGACAACTTTGGGATTCCCAAAGGTCACTCTTGGTTGAGTCTAAAGAGCTAGACCGATATGAGAGGAGGATGCTCCTTGTAGGGGATTAAGAGAAGGGTCAACGAGTAGGGGGTTCTGGACGATCAGGCATGAGGGTGATCCCCCGAGTTTTGGGCAGGATTCTCAAAGGTACTCTAGCCTCTCAGAGCTGGTCTTATCCGAGCTTGTAGCAGCTGGGATATTTCCTTCATCATGTCTTGTTCAGACTTGATGGTGGTGTCCCTTAATTCCTGTTGGGCTCGTTCCAACTAGGCACGTAGGTCTGACTCCAACTTGGCAAAGCTCTCCTTCATTTTCTTTGATCGTGAGCGGGTGTGATAAGGGTGTGGAATGATGACAATTTTTAAGAAGCAAAATGCAATCTTTCTGAAATAGGAAGCCTTTTAATTAATAAATGGCAATTAATAAAAAAATGCAAATTGTACTAATTAGATGATTATTAGCTTTTAACAAAGAATGCAAATGAAAGAATTATTCATGAATGCAAAGAGCGACACTGAGTTTGGCAAATATCATCGTTAAACAACTTTCATTAACAGAAACGTTGTCTTGCTACAATAGCTTAAAGAGAACCAACTACACATATGGCTTCAGGGTAGTATTAAGGTGAAAGATCTCTCTTAGAATCCAAACGATCATCTATCCTTCCTCAAAATCATCGTCTACACAGTCATGGAGTTCGGTAGCATCTTCCTCCAGAATTTATATTTTTTGGGCAACCTCTTGCATCTGGGTCATCCAATTTGCCAGCTCTTGCTCCTGCCTCCAAATTGTGTAGGCGGCAAAGTGCAGTTGCTCCAAACTCGGTGCCGGTCGTACTTGAGTCGCTCCCCTAAAGCTTGCCAAGTGATCCTTGAGCTATTGAACCTCGATTTCCAACTCATCGACACGAGTCGTCAAGACTTGATTCTCCAAGTTGCTGGCCTTCAGCTTGCTAGTTGAACCTTTATGCTTGAAAATAGATTTTGTAACACCCTCTACCCCAGGTTAGTAGCAAACCGGTTCAGAAGTTTTACCAAGCAACATTACAAGCAAGAACGAGGCAAGAATAGGTTAACTGCTCCCTATTAGATGAGTTACTTAACTAGCAAGCAACCAAGCATTCATAATTTAACATGCAAGCAATCTCATATTTTGTTTACAAGACATTATAGGTTACCACTTCAACAATTCAATTAACATCATCATACAACTAACATTCGAATAGCCTAAGTAAGCAAACATGCTTTCATTTCATTTCATTATTCCTTAGATTGAGACATGTAACATTTCATACATAAATTTACTAAACATGATTATTTGTACATACAATTGCACGTATCTTGTCTCCAAGCAAGCCATATGCCAAGCCTTACCATTTGGCATTCACCATTCAAATATGTAAAAACACTTACAACATGGTACATTCACACAAGTGACTATATAATTTCACAAAGCATTCGGATTACACAATAGGCTAGATCAATTACTTTGAAACATTCAATATAAACCCATATGCGCAGCAAAATACTTTTCCATTACATAGAATTTGAGTTCATTACTTGTTTCACATTATCAACCAAGTTCACAATATGGTAAGCCCACTCAAGAACATATATATACAAGTTTCAAGTATTCAAAATGCATGCACAAGTTCACTAGATACAATCTAAGTGCCACCAACTAGGGGAGTACAAAACAAGTATGAACCATACTTTAGCTATGCTTGTGTCTTGCTTCGAGCTCAAGAAATCAGGCTTCAGGATCAAGCAACGATCGAATCCTTTATTCTGTAGTTGGGAAGGATGAAAACAAGAGTGATAAGTACAAGAATGTACTTAGTGAGGTAGTAACTAGTTCTAACCAATTATTATATCAAATTAAGTGTTAATTAGTCAAGAATGATCATAGCTAAGGATTTCAAGGCATTCGAATAGCATAAGAAGCAAAAGACAATAATTCATAATTCATGCTTTATCCATTTCAAGTAATCAAGCTATTCATGGTCACATATCAAGTAGTCAAGCAATTCATGCTTAAATAACAAGAAATCAAGCAATTCATGCTTACATGACAAGAAATCAAGCAATTCATGCTTACATGACAAGAAATCAAGCTATTCATGCTTATTAGCTCATTTATTATCTTTTTAACACAATCCTTGGTTCATAGTTTGTCAAGGTAATCGAGTCTCCAACCAACTGTCGGCACAAGATGTACCGTAGTACTGGTCAACCCTCCTACTGTCACCAAAGACCAAATACGTACCCTCCGTCTGTTGCCATTTAAGGGCCTTAGCCCTGGACCGTAGTCCACCTTGACACAATGAGCTCTAGACTCTAAGGCATGCCCTTCTACCTATTCAACTAGCAACCAAGGTTGTTTGATTATAATTCATTTATTCAAGGATTTCAAGCTTTTCAAGTTCAAGGTCATGTATCATTCAAGTGTACAAGTTCATGTTAAGCATTATATTTTTCAAGAGTCATTTTGAGTATTGCAAGGCAAGTTTATACATGTATTAAGCCCTTAGGCCAATAGAGCCATAACTCATCATTTCAAGTATTCATTGCATCATCTAACCTAACACTTCAAGCATTCGGTTTAAGCAATTGATCACAATACCATGTCATACATACAAGCATCAATGTTACCACATATACATGCCAGCATTCGATTTATACAACAATTCAAGGATGTAGTCAAGTTTCATGTATTATTTTAATTCATACTTCCCTTATTAGGTCAAGATCATATAAAGTCCAATTTAACAATACAAGAATTTAGACATGCTTGCTTTGGTTAGGACCTAGTCCTAACTCTAGAATAAACTACACTCACAATACTCCCCAAGCTAGCTAGTCTCGAAAGACTATTCCCTTTTGCTTGTCCCTTGAATGCTCGACTTTAGATCCTTCTCCAAAGTCCCCTCCTTGCTCTAGTAAATCACATAGATAGAACAAGGTCAAGACATGTAAACACAAAGTCATTCAACATGGCAACAAGGTTATTACATTATATATACAAAACAAATAGCATATTCATATACACACCTTAATGCACATTACCAAACTACCTACATTCCATATTAAGGCAAAACAGGGCAGCAATTAAACTGTCCGAAAAACTGTTTGCAAAACAGTTTACTATACTGTATACAAAACTGTATACAATTTCCTAGACTGCTGCTACCAGACAGCATGTACTCTGCTCACTTAAACATGCATAACTTTCATTTCGTACGTCGAAATTTCAATTAGCTTACACCGTTGGAAAGATAACTTAGCCCTCTTTCTAACAATATAGGCCTTACATTTTAATCCTTTGCCATTTAATACAGTTTTTGTCTTAAAGACAGACCTATTTCATTATTGGACAGTTTGCACTTTCCAGAGATTTTCATTTCCAGAATCCATTCTACAACCTAGAATTTAGTTATGTTTTGTCCTAATGAATTTAGACATGTTAAGGCACTTTCCATAAAATTTTCAGCCTTAAATTCCATTTATACAATTTATGGTGATTTTTCGAAATTACTGCCTAGAACAGAGTATTCTGGGCAGATTACACTAGGTTAAGTTTTAGCCTCATATTCATTCAAGCAAAGATTCTAACATTATAATTCGACTTATATACTTATTTCTACAAGCTTATACCAGTCCAATTCACCTAGCAATGTGATCAAAACAGGACAACATATATAATTAAGCATGTTTACACATTTTTATCTAGCAAAACAGTCCCTAATCGAAACTAGTTTCAACCATGATCCCTATTCTCAATTTCCAGCAACCCATACACATATCTTTAGCAATTTGATTAATAACACTCACAGTTTCAAGGACCATTAAAAGCTAACATCATTTTAACATGCATAACAATCATCCTATTCGAATTAGGCAACAAGAATATCACTAATTCAAGATTCAAGCATGTAATTGAAGTGAGGAATCAAGCATTTACCTTCCTCAATATGAATTCTTATTCAATTTAGTCCTACTATGGCTAAATCTCTCAAGGATTCCATGGATATCCTTCAAGCTTTCTCTATTCTCTCTTTCTCCCTAACACATTTGGTATAATCAAATGAAGAAGAAGAAGTCTTCTCCCCTTAGTGGCCGGCTGGACCTTGTCCTTGTGACAAGTGGATAGTCCACTATCCAATCTAAATTTGCCATGCATTCCTTGTATTGAAATTTGATTCTATTATCGTCCTTTTAATTTGGCACTCGAACTTGTTGGCTATAACATTTTGGTCCCTTTAATTATTTGTTAGCTAATGTTCTTTCCTCTTTAATTAGATTAGCACATAATTATTTTGGTCCCTTTAACAGATTTCTCCAAGCACTTCACCTTATCCTTCAAAGCTTCATTTTGTTGTTGCTTGATTTTGATCTGTCTCGAGCGGGATATTCTTAGATTCTTCACTTCTTCAGCTAAAGCGAGCGCTTGATCTTTGTGCTCGTAAAACATTCTTTTGTAGTTCGCGGCTCTTGCTTTCTCCTCTTTAAATCGGAGCTCTAACCCTTCACTTGGTCCGTCTTCCGCGACTCTTTTGCTCTTATTCAACCTTTTAATCTTATGAATCTCTTCCTTCTCCATCTTGAGTTCAAGTTCCAACTCATCCCTTCTCTTCTACAGATCTTTAACCATTCCCTCAAACCGCGTCTTCTCTAATTCAAAGTTGAACTTTTCTTGATAGGCTTTCTCCTCGAGCTTGAGGTACCTCTTTTGCTCTTCTTCAAGTTGTTTCCTTATCAAGTCGGCCTCAATAGGAAGTGTGGCCAATCTCTCCTCCATAGTTCTCTATCCATCGGGGCTCAAGTGGGAATGTTGTCATTGCCACGATTAAATCGCCATGCTTCGTACTCGGGAGTGACCATGTATGGAGCATTTATGATTCTAACCCGTCTTGTGTTATTCCAAGTTGAAGAAGCATTGTATACCATCGTCTTGTAACCCTTTTATTTTGCATAATCCATGTTGAACTCATTTAGTCCCTTGGTGGCTAGCACAAATTGTTTCGACCCATACTATCATGAAACTAGAAGTGGTGCATACGCGGTATGCCCTCAAAGGCCAAGTAGTGGTACCCACGAATGCTCTCTGCATCTATAGAGAATCTTCTTCGCAAACAACCACTGTGCTCTCCAAACTATATATTCCTCCTTTAGATTTTGGAGGACATCCTGCCATACTTCCTCGGATCTTGGGGTTGGCCAATCACTCTTTCTTAGGAATTCTTCTAAGGGCGAGAACTTGCCGTCATAAAGAGGACTTGAAAAACTGGGATTGGTCTAGAGGTGGTTGTAGAACCAAACAGTCAAAAGCTACAGGCATCCTCGGAAGTGACCTCCTCCATGCTCTCGACAGAACCTCAAGGATCGAAAAGTCTCGGCCAGAATTACAGGTACTGGATTAGTCTCGGTATCCAAATGATCAAATAGATCCAAAACTGATGGATCGATGAGTCCCAATGCTTAGGGAAATAGTACCAATCCATAGATCAACAGAGCAAAAGATTCTACTAAACTCGGCCAAGGGGATGCACAAAGGCTAAAGCTAAGATCCCTTCCCACTTAAGATACTCTTTGTTGTTCCAAGTAGTGACTTGATGCTGGACCCAAGATGATAACATATCTGAGAACTTCTTCAACTTTCCTCGGAAGGCTTTGTTGTTACTTGGCTTTGAGTACACCCGATTCATGTCAATCTTGTTGCAATTTATGAGGTCTTGGTACTCTTTTATTGTCAGAGTTAGGTCGAAGTTACCAATTGTGAAGTAGCCGTAAGCAGGGTTCCACAAACCCACCAAGGCTTGTAGTAGTGCTTGATCAACTGGAACTTCTAGCAAGTGCGCAATGTCACCATACTCCTCTCTAAAAGTACTCTTCATTTCAAAGTCCCAACTGTTCCAAACCGGCTTCAATTCGGACACATCGTTAAACTCTGTATTCATGAATGTTGTGGCTGATCTGAACCCAGTGGCAATACTATCTCCCTCATGTAATTGTTCCCCTCCTAACCATATCTAAACATCGGAATTCTTTTCATCACTGCTACAGACTAAGTCTACCATTGATCTAGTCTTTAACTTCAAACTATTTCCAACTCAATGTGCTCTTCATGATATGATAAGATATGCAAAAGAAGGGTAAAAGAAAGAAAACAAAAAGAAGCGTTAGTTATAAGATAAACAATGAAACAGAAATGAGAAGAGATAAATGTAAAACGAATAAGCACAAAGAAAACACGTAAGGAAACAAACCTAACCACATGAATTCTAGTTCGCTAGGGTTATCCGCATGGCTCTAACGGGGTAGGTTTCCTAAATTCTCACACATGTGTTTGGTTCTAGAAGAGGGTACCCGAACCTATCTTATTACCTACTAAGGCAATAAGAACCCCAATTCTGGCCCATTACAAGCTTGCGAATTGGTTTCAGTTCAAGGGAAAGCATGACCTAGTGACGTGGAGGGCTGCTCACGTGTCAAAAGGCATGGATTCTGGAAGTGAATTACCGAACCGTAGAGGGCTACTCATGTGGGTATGTGGTGTTTCACTCCCACTTAAGGGACAAAGCTCGAGTATAGAGCTTGATAAACATGATGCAACAAATATCAGTGATTCCTTAGAAATTAAATGAAAAGTTAATCCGAAACCCACCAATTGTCAAAGCCCATACAATCTTAGCCACATTTTCAGGAAAGAATCAACCTCGTTAAACTCAATCGAAATTCCAACATTTTCCATCATTTTAATGCAACAAATTTAGTCCCCAACGGAGTCGCCAAGCTGTAGCGACGTTTTCTTTTCTTAGAACAACATAGTGTTTCATAAGTTCGGTGCTATGAGTTATCCCCAAAATCATTCTTTGAAAATTGGTTTTAAAGGGGATCATTTTTGAAAATCGCCATTCATTTGAAATCGATAAAAAACTTGGAGTCGCCACTGGCCACTTGGGTAAGGTAGGCCAGACACCATAGAAAATCAGAGATTCATTATGAAGGGGTTCGAGAGTTGGTTATGCGTGGGGAAGGATTAGAACCCCCATCGTGCTCGGAAATCGGTACCAAAATATTTGTTACTTTCAAATTGATGGAATTTGTTGGAATTTTGAATTGAATTTAAATCGGCGTACTTAATTGAAAATTTGTCCTTAATTGCACAAGCTTTATCAAATTGGTGGGTTTGAATTAATTGGACATTTAATTAATAAGGTTGATGATACATCGGACCATAGATTAAACCGACATCAAATAAGCCCAACTGCCGTGTTAATTTATGGTTCGAATGCCGCACGTCACCTTTATGCATGATGCAAGCATTTTAAATATGATGTAATGATTTGGTTAAGTTTTAATTTTACCCTGGGTCGGTAAGGATTAATTCAAACATTTGGTCAACATCCTTTAAGCTCAGACTATTACGACACAAATGTCGGAATTAATGACTACCTCCCTTTTTATGTGTGAAATTGATTAAAATGTAAAGCAAACGGGCCAAATGATGACAAATAAAATGAATGTCAAACAAAGGCTAAAAAATTAAACACATAAAGGCCCACTAAAAGCCCTAACCTAAGAGGCCCAAATTATGTAAATTTAATTAGTGGTCTAATTGCTAATTAGGTGATTCTAGTATTAACCCTGAATTAATTATCCCTAAAAGACTAAAAAACCTTAACAAATTAGGAGTTATCTTGAGATATGATAATTAATTCAATCGACTTTAAACTAGTGTTCCAATAAGCCAAGGACGCTATTTAAAACAAATTGAGTTAATTTACCATAGTTTTAAAATTAAATGTCAATCTAAACTTGCAATTGATTTTATCCTAAAAGTGATTAAGAAATATTCAATTAATTTAATGAATTTAACATTTATCTCAATTAGCCAAGGATAAATTTTAATTCACTAAGTTAATTCGATCCTAAATCTAACTAAGGCTCTAAAGAGTCTAATCCTATAATTAACTTAATTAATTTAAGGATCATGCCCTTATTAGACGAGCACACAACCTAAATTAATTAAATTAATTCCCAAACTAACCCAAAGGTCTTAACAAACACAAAGGCCGCCTAAACTAAGCCTAAGGCCCACTAAGCTAAAGATAAATCTAGGCCCAAACACACTAATCCCAAGGCCCACTAAACTAAGGCTAACCCTAGGCCCAAAACAAGGCCTAAAACTACAAGAGCCTAAACCACTATTCTAAACCTACACCAAGGACCGTAAGACACAAGAATATAAATATATTTACTATATATTCTATACAAAAAAACACATATTTATGGAAAGAACTGTTACGAGGTTGCCCATTGAAGAAGACCTTCATTGATTGTGTCAGATCTAGGATAGAAGTAAGAGTTCCTGCATGGAAGTGTGGCTAAATAGGGAGTTAAATTCCCAAGTGATCTAAAGGATGCGTTTGAATTAAACAATCTGATCAACATTAAAAAAGTGGCACCTAAATGAAGAGGGAACACTTGAATTTCAAACAAAATGCACATGGCAATTATTTGAATTCAAAAATCAAACTTCTTGGTCTTATCCTTGACAATTCTGCCCATTGCTTTAAGAGGGAGTTCAAATCTGCCACACACATGTGTCAAGGCTGCCATGTGTGGACGCCATGCTTGGGGAGCTACTGGAGCTTTGCTGGAGCCTTTAGCTTGATGCACCTTACTGTAGGACACTATCTTAAGTGTAGGTACATGTCCCTCCATGTTTGAGCTACCCTTGGACTCATTAGTTGGAGTTGAGCTACTAGAGCTGAATGTGAGCTAAATGAGCTTGAATTGAGCTGATTTGTTGTGTTGGATCTAAAATGAGCGGAAAAACAATGGTGTGTGATGTTTTGAGCTGATTCGAGCTACACACTTGTTGTTGAGCTTCAATTGAGCTAGTTGGAAAGTTCTTAGCTGCCAAGCTTTATTGTGCTGCTTTAAAAACAAAACACACATAAATCCTTGAAATCATAAGAAAACACACTTAGATTATTAAATAATATGCATATAAATATATACTAAGTATTAGTACTTAATATGTCACATATCAGCATGTAACACATTGAAGAACTTATTATCTAAGGCTGAAACATTGAGAAATAAGTTGGAAGCTTCAATGCATTTAAGTGAAAGAACTTCCCTGAATAACATAGCCTTAGATTGAGTAATAGGTCCTGTTGGCATGACCTCTGGATCATATGGTGTTGATGTTCTCACATCATCCCCCCTTCTTTTAAGCGATTTGTCCTCAAATCGGCACCATCTTCAAACGGGGACAAATCTGAAACATTGAAAGTAGCACTTACATTATATTCACCCGGTAAATCCAACTTATAAGCGTTGTCGTTCACTTTCGCCAACACTAGAAAAGGACCATCTCTTCATGGTAACAACTTCAATCTCCATTGTGCTGGAAATCGTTCATTTCGAAAATGAACCCAAACCCAATCTCCAATGTCAAAGGTAACACGTTTGCGTCCCTTATTGGCTTGCTATTCATATTGCTGAGTTCTTCGCTCGATATTCTCCTTGACTTGATGATGAAGTCTTTGTACAAATTCAGCCTTGGCTTTGCCATCTTTATTCACAACCTGTTCAAGAGGCAAAGGCAAAAGATCAATAGGAGTTAAAGGATTAAATCCATATACCACTTCAAATGGGGAATGCTTGGTTGCTGAATGAACATAATGGTTGTAAGCAAACTCGATGTGAGGCAAGCATTCTTCCCAAGTCTTGATGTTCTTACGAATAATGGATCTCAGTAAGGTAGACAAAACTCGGTTCACAACCTTGGTTTATCCATCAGTTTGTGGGTGGCAAGTTGTAGAAAACATAAACTTTGTTCCTATCTTGCTCCAAAGTGTCCTCCAAAAGTGGCTCAGAAAGTTAACATCTCGATCAGAAACAATCATCCTCGGAACTCCATGTTGTCTAACCACTTATTTGGAAAAACAATTAGCCACATTTGTTGCATCATTTGTCTTGTGGCAAGCAATGAAATGTGCCATCTTCGAAAATCGATCAACAAAAACAAATATGCTATCTCGTCCTGTCTTTGTCCTCAGAAGACCTAGCACAAAATCCATAGAAATTTCTACCCAAGGTGAACTAGGAATAGGTAAAGGCATATACATACCATGTGGCATAACCTTAGACTTAGCTTTCTTGCATGCGACACATCGCTCACATATTCGTTCAATGTCTCTTCTCATCTTCAGCCAAAACAAGTGTTCCTTCAGAATATGTAAGGTCTTGGTAACTCCAAAGTGTCCCATAAGTCCACCTTCATGTGTTTCTCGAACTAGAATTTCCCAGATAGATCATCGAGGAATACAGATTCGCCATTCCTTGAAAAGGTATCCATCATGTCGGTAGTACTTTTCATCTACACCTTTTTCACACAAACTAAACTTTTCTCCAAAGTCAAGGTCAGTTGCATAAAGGTCTTTAATAAAAGAAAACCTAATTAAATGAGAATTTAGAAAATTAAGAAGTACATACCTTCGGGACAAAGCATCTGCCATAACATTATCCTTGCCTTTCTTGTAACGGATGACATAAGGAAAGGATTCCAGAAATTCTACCCACTTGGCATGTCGCTTATCAACTTGTGCTGATCGGTAATGTGCTTCAATTCTTCATGGTCAATGTGGATGACAAACTCTTTCGGAAAAAGGTAGTGTTGCCATGTCTCAAGAGCTCGAATAAGTGCATACATCTCTTTGTCACATGTCGGGCAATTCAATGTAGCTCAACTTAACTTCTCATTGAAATATGCAATAGCTCGCTTTTCTTGGGTTAAGACAGCTCCAATTCCAATACCCGAAGCATCACACTCAATCTCGAACATCTTGTCAAAGTTTGGCAAAGCTAACATCCGTGCTTTGATCAAACACTCCTTAATGGCAAGAAAGCCATCTTTTTGTCCCTTACCCCAATTAAAGATGGAATTCTTCTTAATAATCCCCGTTAAGGGGGCAATAATTGAACTAAAGTTTGGCACAAACCGTCGATAAAAACTTGCAAGCCCATGGAAACTTCTCACTTGGCTTATTGATGTTGGCCTTGGCCATTCTTGAATTGCCCTTATCTTTTCAGGATCAACTTCCACACCCTGCGAACTAACAATAAAGCCTAGAAAGGTAAGCTTGTTAGTACAAAATACACATTTTTGAAGATTACCGAATAGTCATTCCCTTCTCAGAGTGCTAAGAACATTTGTCAAATGTTCTTCATGTTCCTGCAATGTCTTGCTGTAAATTAAGATATCATCAAAATAAACAACACAATACTTACTGATGTAGGGTCGGAGCACATGATTCATCAACCTCATGAATGTACTAGGTGCATTGGTTAAGCCAAAACGCATTACCAACCATTCGTACAAACCTTGTTTGGTCTTGAATGTTGTCTTCCACTCTTCTCTTTTCTTCATTCGAATCTGATGATATCCACTCTTTAAGTCATCTTTAGAGAAGATACTCGCACCACACAACTCATCTAACATGTCATCGAGGTGAGGAATGGGATGTCGATACTTGATAGTAATCTGATTCACTGCTCGACAATGCACACACATTCTCCATGTTTCGTCCTTCTTAGGGACCAACAAGACTGGTACAGTACATGGACTCAAGCTTTCTCGAATGTAACCTTTCTCCATCAACTCACTGATTTGCTTCTGAAGTTCCTTCATTTCTTCAGGATTACTTTGATATGCTAGTCTATTCGAAATGGTGGCTCCTGGAATAGTCAATATGATGTTCAATGCCACGAATCGAGGGTAATCCACTAGGCGTTTCCTCTGAAAAGACATCTTCAAATTCCTGCAAAAGAGTCGAAATAGAAGGAGGTAAATCATCAGGAATGCTAGTCAATACGCAATTTTCTTTATACATCAAAATAAGCAAAGTTTGCTGAGAGGAAAAATGTTTCCTGATTTCTTTTCCACTTGCAAAGACGTTCATCTTTTTCTTCCCTTTCATTGCTTCTATGTTCTTTTTCAGACAAGCTTGATCTTCATTCACTTGGCTTGGTGTCAAAGGTGTTAAAGTGATCTTTTTACCTCCATGTGAGAAAGAATACCGATTGGTGTATGCGTCATGTATCGCTCGCTTATCGATCTGCCACGGTCGTCCAAGTAACAAATGGCTTGCATCTATGGACACCACATCACAAAGAACCTCATCCTTGTATTTTCCAATGGAAAATGGAACCATCACTTGCTTGGTGACCTTCAACTCACCTCCATCATTTAGCCACTTCAATTTGTAAGGATTTGGGTGCTTTGTCATTTTCAAACCTAACCTGTCAACCATAAGAGTACTTGCAATATTAGTACAACTTCCTCCATCAATAATCACAATACATACCTTATCATTCACATGACATCTTGTGTGAAAGAAGTTTTCACGTTGCTGCTCATCTTGTGACATTTGGACGTTTAGACTCCGTTTGATAACAAGAATCTCACCATCTACTACCAACTCAATATCCTCTTCTTCGTCCTCCTTCGGATGTTTTGGTTCATCTTCTCCATGATCAGACTCTATGTCACCATTGTCTAACAGTAACATCGTACTCTAGTTTGGACATTGGTTTGCTACGTGTCCTCTTCCAAGGCACTTGAAACATTGAATGTCCCTCGTGCGTTCATGAGTAACAACTTGCTTTCTTCTACCAACATCTACAACGGGTGGCTTTGTTGTGCTCGATTATGCTTTTTCTTTAATTTGAAGAGGTGTTGACTTCCTGAAATTATTTTGATTGAAAGGAGGGTTAGAAAAATTATTAAATGAACTATTACCCTGGGAAAAAGATTTCTTCCTTTGCTGACGTTCAACTTTGATCACCATATGCACCATCTCGTCCAATTCAACATAATGTTGCAATTCTACAACATTGGCAATCTCCTGGTTAAGTCCGGCTAAGAAACGTGCCATGGTTGCTTCTCTGTCCTCCTCGATGTTTGCACAAATCATGGACATCTCAATTTCTCTAAAATAGTCTTCAATGCTCATAGGGAGTTAAATTCCCAAGTGATCTGATGGCTGCATTTGAATTAAACAATTTGATTAGCATAAAAAACGTGATGCCTAAATGAAGAAGGAACACTTGAATTTCAAACAAAATGCACATGGCAATTATTTGAATTCAAAAATCAAACTTCTTGGCCTTATCCTTGAAAATTTTGCCCATTGCTTTGACAGGGAGTTCAAATCTGCCACACACATCACACACATGTGTCAAGGCTGCCATGTGTGGACGCCATGCTTGGGGAGCTGCTGGAGCCTTTAGCTTGATGCACCTTACTGTAGGACACTCTCTTAAGTGTAGGTACATGTCCTTCCATGTTTGAGCTACCCTTGGACTCATTAGTTGGAGTTGAGCTACTAGAGCTGAATGTGAGCTAAATGAGCTTGAATTGAGTTGATTTGGTGTGTTGGAGCTGAAATGAGCTGAAAAACAATGGTGTGTGTTGTTTTGAGCTGATTCGATCTACACACTTGTTGTTGAGCTTCAATTGAGCTAGTTGGAAAGTCCTTAGCTACCAAGCTTTATTGTGCTGCTGTAAAAACAAAAGAAAACACACATAAATGCTTGAAATCATAAGAAAACACACTTAAATTATTAAATAATATGCATATAAATATATACTAAGTATTAGTACTTAATATGTCACATATCAGCATGTAACACATTGAAGAACTTATTATCTAAGGCTGAAACATTTAGAAATAAGTTGGAAGCTTCAATGCATTTAAGTGAAAGAACTTCCCTGAATAACTTAGCCTTAGATCGAGTAATAGGTCATGTTGGCATGACCTCTGGATAAGATGGTGTTGATGTGCTCACATCAAGAACTATATCTCAAAGACCTTGTATGATATATATTAGGTAAAACCTATATTATATAATATATATTATATATTTTATTAGAAGCATATATTACATATGTAAAACTACATATTACGTACTTTACAAAAACTATACGTTATATAAAAAATACATTATACAAAGGCTATATATATTATAAAAACAACCATATAATCACCTACTGTAGAAAAGTAGTTACATAATATATCATATCAAACCACATATTATCAGCCAAAGGCACCTAATATATACCAATGTATATCAACATGGCAAAAATAAGCATAAATGAGGACTGAAATGTAAGGGAAACAAAATATACAACATAAAATAAAATCATGTATAAAAAGGAGGCAAAATGGCAAGGATTATGCAAGTCTGAGGACTATGGTCGTAAATAACAAAGGCGGAAGCCCTTCTCAGGCGTGATTAATCAGGGCGGAGGGACAGAAACGGCAATTCGCCCATGCGGAAGGATCGCAGGCGTTATTAAACTAGGGCAGAGGGATTTATAACGTGATTTACCCATTTTTGAGTCGGGGACTGATTATATATAACACTGATCCATTATTTTTTTACTTCTTTTGGTATAAACCCCAGCTATGCTCTCCCAATCTTCTTCATTCAATTCCCAGAATGGGGATGAACACTACCGTGGTGTTCATCCCCAAACCCAGAAACCACCGCGCTTTCCAAAAATTGGTGACCAGCCACCGCTAGCCGGCGTTGAAAACCTAAGAAAAAACCTTTTTGAACCCCTTTTTTGTACTGAACCTAAATCTAAACCCTAATTTTTTTTAAAAAATAGTAGAAACCATTCCTTTTTATGGCTTCTATCCCGACTGACTCACTATCCACGAGCTCGAGAGAGAGAGCCGACAGGCTTGTCATTGGCGAGGAAGGGCACCGACCATGGCAGAAGTGAAACGACACAAAGGAGACTCGAAAAACCGAAGTTAAAAGATCTAAAACCCGAATTTCTTTTATATGCGTATGCTTTTATGATGATAATGATATGAAGAAAAAAGAGAAAGGTTACATCTCAAAAGCTTTGAGGTTTTCTGCCTTTTTTGCTTTCTATTTCACCGATTTTCCAAATGAATACAATAGCTTAGGGTTTATGTGTTTATATACCCTGAATATTACATGTTTTAGAAAAAATAGAAAAGCTTTCTAAAATTTCCTATTGCTACTGTATTTTTTTGGCCAGATTCATCTATTTTTTCTACTATGTTGGATCTGAATTTTTGTGTCCCTAATATGCTGAAATCCCTATTGTTTGCAGTTACAAATCTGACATTCGTTTGTTTCTTTGCATGCGATGGCTCTCATACGAGGAGGGGGGACCAACCTCGACGTGATGACTAACATGGTGGAGCGTTGGTGAGGTGGCGCTGGGCCACCGGTTCTCTTTGGTTGACATAAAGGCCACGCTAGAGGATCAAATGGCGCGCATGGAAGTAGTGATGGAAGTTGCAGAGGCGTGCACGCGCGCGTATGGGAACCAAAGAGTTGCACGTGAGCGCGTGTGGAAATCTGAGACGCCGGGTGCGTGGATCGCACGTGCACATGAGGACCATCTGATGAAAGCTGGATCGGACGGCTTGAAGGTTGGCTACGCAAAAGATATCAAGGAAATTAGGGTTCTGATTGGTTTAGGGCCCTGATGGGCTTAATGTATAAAAATATTGGGTTTACTATAATTGTAAATAGACTGTTGACATATATATATAAACTTGGGCTTTATTTAATTGGGCTTTTATTTATAGCAATCTCTTTTTTTTGATTTTTTTGGTTTAGTTTAATGATAATATAACCATAATAATAATAACAATAATACTAACAACAATGTTATAATAATAATAAGATAGCAATGATAGTAACAAAACAATAATAATAAGATGACATAAAATAATATACTATACCAATAATATTTAGGGATTTTTAATTGGATGGCAACATAATGATAAGTAGTAGTATTATATATATCACTAACATGTACTAATAACACTTAACAATAATACTAGTAATTAATTTCTTTTTTGGGTTTTAATAAAAAGGATAAAATGAACAAAGCCCATATAATATAATAGGATAGTAATACAAAACAAAATACACTACTAATATTTTGGGTTTTCCTTAACAAATATAATATAAGATTATCAATGAATAAAAAGGTAACATTTTTTCTTGGATTTTTTGATTCTACTGGTAATCGCATTCATATATAGATAGTTAAAATTAAACAAAGCCCATAGTGCAATATTTAGAGTAGTAACATCTATATAAGCCCATTATTGTAAAACAAAAAAATAATAAAAGGTCCATCCTGGACAAAATTAGTGAGACGATCTCATTGTGAGACGTAGGCAAGAAATTTGCCTTGATGAACTGATTCTAGCCTCTCATTTTTGGCTTCAACGCCAACCTCTTCATCGTTCGGTGGCTCGTTGATGAAACTGTCCAAACTGTGCCAGGCTCACATAAGTCTGGCAACAGTTTCTTGCGTTTGGCAGTGGTCATGGATTCAGCATAGTCAAAGTGTTATCCCCTATATCATTCAAAGAAAATTGTGAGTTAAGATACCCTTCATCGAAGCACACGCATTTACCTCTAATCGTAAAGAATGGAGAATCCTTTGTCACAAAACATGTATAAAGTTCTTGCACAATGGTGGCGTGGATCTCCCCTTTTTGTTGGCAGAATGAACTCCACTTGTGCATGTCGACAATGGACATGAACTTCGGTGGGAATCCCACAGTGGTGTCGGTTTAGAAGTCGAAGTGCTTCTTGTACAAAAATAATCTTGATGTAAAGCTTATTTCAAACTTGCAAATTTCTTTATTGAAGAATCGTTTGAAAGGAGTAGATGAAGATACCATGGAGATGAAGAAAAGATTTGAATCGATGTGAAGGAAAGAAGGAGAAAAGATGAGTGGGTTCTTGATCCTTGCTTGAGAAAGATGGAGAATGAGAAGAGTGCTTTTCTTGAGAAGACGGCTAGGGTAAAAAGATGAAGTGTTTAAAAGGGTTTAATGATTATAGCCTATTAAATGGGGTGATAATGATGGACTTTCAAGAGTTTTAATTGGAAAGGATTTTAAAGTGATAAGGATTGGGTAAGAATTTGAAGTGATAGGATCATTATGATAAATTTAATTCTTACCTAATTTGGGCGGCTAGGGGTTAATCTCAAGAAAATTAATTTCTCATCCAATCGAGCTAGGGTTTTCTCTTCCTTCTTCATCATGTATACCGATACATGCCAAGCTACATTGGCGTTGTGCATGGCATCGCCCTTGGCAATGTTCTTGGCATTAATTCTACACACACTCAAAAGAAACTTTTCAACACAACAAGGGAATAAAACTAAAAAAAACCTGAATCCTAAAACAAAAAAAACAATTATCCTAATATTTACAAAGAGTTCAGACCTAATGATGTTTCATGTTAACTCTGCCAAGAGGATCGCCTCCTTAGCATTGTTTCGATTACCTTCCATGTAATGCTTTAGACGTTGGCCATTCACCTTGAAAATATCCCCCGTCTTCAAGTTCCTAATGTCCACAGCTCCATGGGCATATAGTTTAGCAACTTCATAAGGACCCGTCCATCTTGATTTGAGTTTACCTAGAAACAGTTTAAGTTGTGAATTAAACAATAATACATGCTGGCCTATTTTAAATTGTCTTGGCATTATCCTATTATCATGCCAACATTTTGCCATCTCCTTGTAGATCCTAGCATTTTCATAGGCTTGTATCCTGAATTCCTCCAACTCATTGAAGTCAAGCAACCTCTTTTCTCTAGCAACTCTTCATGCCATATCAAGTGTTTTGATATCCCAAAAGTCTTTATGTTCAAGCTCTATTGGCAGGTGGCATGGTTTTCCGAAAATGAGTCTAAATGGTGAAGTTCTTAAAGGAGTTTTAAACGCAATTTTATAAGGCCTCAAGGATTCATCCAGTCTCAAGGACCAATCTTTCCTTGATGGATTTACAGTTTTCTCTAAAATGTTCTTAATCTCCTTGTTTGATATCTCAGCTTGCCCGTTTGTCTGTGGATGGTATGCTGTGGCAATTCTCTGATGTATACCATACCTGCACAAAGCTTTAGAGATTAAATTACATTTCAAATGAGTACCCTCATCATGAATTATTACTCTAGGGGCACCAAATCGGGTAAAAAGTGTTTGTGCAAAAACTTTGCATCATTTGTTGGCAGGGCAACAACCTCTATCCATTTGGATATGTAGTCAACAACAACAAGTATATATACATTATCGAATGATTGAGGAAAAGGACCCATAAAGTCTATCCCTTATACATCAAATAAGTCCACAAGCATTATGTTTTGAAGCGGTAGTTGGTGTCTGCCAGAGATATTTCTTGTCCGTTGGCATCAATCACATGCCTTGGCATAATCGTGGGCATCCTTATATAGTGTCGGCCAAAAGAATCCCGACTGCAGCACCTTGGCAGCAGTCCTCATCCCAGCAAAGTGACCTCTATATGGTGTGGCATGGCATAAATTCAATATGTTTTGTTGCTCATCTTTAGGCACACATCGGCGGGTCGCTTGGTCGGCACATTGTTTAAACAATAATGGCTCATCCCAATAGTACAACCTAACTTCTCACAGGAACCTTTTCTTGGCATTGTATGCCAAGTCTGGTGGAAGAATGTTGCTCACCAGGTAGTTGACAATGTCAGCGTACCATGGCATAGCATTAACTGCAAGCAAGTATTTGTCAGGAAATTCATCTATAATAACTTTAGTCTTACCATCTTCAATGTGATGCTCTAAACGTGAAAGGTGGTCATCTACTAAGTTTTTGCCGCCTTTCGTGTCTCTAATCTCTAGGTCAAATTCTTGAAGTAAGAGTGTCCATCTGATTAATCTAGGCTTGACATCCTTCTTTACCAAGAGATACTTTAATGCCGAATGATCTATATAAACCACAACCTTGTTACCAATTAAATAAGATCTAAATTTATCAAAAGCAAATACAACCGCAAGAATTTTTTTCTCGATTATAGAGTAATTAAGTTGTGCTTCATTCAAGGTTCTGCTGGCATAGTAGATGGTTACCTTGTTATGCCGCTGTCCCAAAACTGCTCCAATGGCATAGTCACTGGCATCGCACATAAGCTCAAAGGGCTCATTCTAATTCGGTGCAATGACTATAGGGGCATTAACCAATTTCTCTTTAAGTTCCTAAAATGCTCTCAAACAAGAATCGCCAAATGCAAAGTGACATTATGTTCCAACAACAAGAATAAAGGTTTAGCAATTTTTGAAAAATCTTTAATAAACCGCCGATAAAAACAAGCATGACCTAAAAAACTTCTTATACCTTTAACATCGTTGGAGACGACAATTGCTTGATTACCTCCACTTTGGCTTGATCAACTTCTAGTCCTTTCTTAGTTATCTTGTGACCGAGAACAATGCCTTCCTTCACAATGAAGTGGCATTTCTCCTAGTTTAACACTAGGTTCATCTCGATGCATCTTTTTAAGACTTGCTCCAAACAAAAAATGCATTCCTCAAATGTTTTACCAAACACTGAGAAATCATTCATGAATACTTCCATATTGTGCTCGATCATATTGGAAAAATGGACATAAAGCAACGTTGAAATGTTGTCGGTGCATTACATAGGCCGAAATAACATCCTTCTAAATGCAAACGTCCTATAAGGGCACGTGAATGTGGTCTTCTCTTGATCATCAGGGGCAATGAAAATCTGATTATAACTCGAATAACCATCTAAGAAACAGTAGAAAGCTTTACCTGCCAATCTATCTAACATCTGGTCAATGAAAGGCAATGGGAAGTGGTCCTTCTTTGTAGCCTTATTCAAGCTTCTATAACCCATGCACACTCTCCATCCTGTGATGGTCCTCAAGGGAATAAATTCAGCTTCACTTTTTGTACCACGGTCATGCCTCCTTTCTTTGGCACGTATTGCCCAGGGCTAACCCATGAGCTATCAGAAATGGGATAAATGATCCCGGCATCAAGCCATTTTATGATCTCCTTTTTACTACCTCTTTCATACTCAGGTTTAGCCTTCTTTGGCCTTCAATGGTCCTGCCATGGTACTCCTCCAAAATGATTTTGTGCATGCAAATGGTTGGGCTAATACCTCAGATGTCTGCCAAGGTCCAACCCAACGCTTGCTTATAATTTCTTAATATTGCCAACAATCTCTCCTCCTGGTCATTAGTGAGATCAGTGGCAATGATCACTGGTAGAGTTGAGTGTTTACCTAAATAAGCATACTTCAAGTGATTTGGCAGTGGCTTAAGCTCTAGCTCTGGTGGTTCCTCAATCGATGGTTTAGGTTCTTTTATCTCTCTATCGGCCAACTGTAGAGGCTCAAAATAACTTACATCTTCAGCCTCCAAGGCTGATTCCTCAGGTTCCTCAAACAATTCAGCCATGCCATCAAGTATGCTGGCATCAAATTCTTTATCCTAGCATAAATGTGTCATGTCCATAGTATAAATGGACCATCATCTCCTCGGCTTGACATTCATCAGGTTTATCTACACATTTCAAAGCTTGAAACACATTAAAAATAACATGCTGGTCATTCATACGCATTGTTAGTTCCCCTTTATGAACATCAATAAGATCCCTACCCGTGGCAAGGAATGACCTGCCTAAAATAATTGGAACATTAACATCGGCCTCATAATCCAAAACGATAAAATCATGTGGAAAGATAAATTTGTCTACCTTCACCAACACATCCCCAATCTTACCTTTGGGATGATAAATCACCCTCTCAACTCACGTCACTCGCCCACGCAATCTTCACACTCAACTTGCACCTAATCTCACTTTCACACCACCTGTCACACTAGCACCTCACTTACACTTGTTCCACTCCACATCACACACAGCTCACTCTCAAATCTCTCAACTTTTCATACTGCCTATTTATAGGCACCTAACTTAGGTGGCAGTGCCGACCATATACCAATTAGGCGGTAGAACCAACCATATACTATTCAGGCAGCAGAGCCGACCATATATCACTTAGGCTATATAGCCGACCATATAGTAACCAATTTAAGTGCACTAAGGAAATACATAAACTAAGGCTTAACATATAAGCTTCTAATTATAGAGAAAAATAACACTTTTATTAATATACAAAAATATTACAGACATACCTCACTACAATATTTATCTCGACCCTCACGATCACTCACTTGTCACTCTTAACTTTCACACAATTTTTTTCACTCAATCTCAACCTCACCAGCACACGTGCACTTACACAATCTCACTTCTCAACTTCAAAATGCATAGCCTTTATATAGGCATGTTATGTCGGTTTAAACACTAGATTTTTACATTATGAACATCAATAAGAGCCCTACCCGTGGCAAGGAATGAATTGCCTAAAATAATCGGAACATTAACATCGACCTCATAATCCAAAATGATAAAATCATCTAGAAAGATAAATTGGTCTGCCAGTTGGAGTGTCATGGTGGTAGGTCTTGCTTCTATGCCAAGCTTCTTGAAAACTGACATTGGCATCAAGTTGATGCTGGCTCCCAAGTCACACAATGCCTTGCCCATAAATTTGTTGCCAATTGTGCAGGTAATAGTGAAACTTCTTGGATCTTTTAGCTTTGGTGGAAATCGATTTAGGATCATGGCACTGCATTCCTCAGTGAGAGCGACAGTTTCAAAGTCACCCAACTTTCTTTTTTTGGACAAAATATCCTTCATGAATTTTAAATAGTTGGGCATTTGCTCAAGGGCTTCTACCAATGGAATGTTAATTTGTATCTACTTAAGAACCTCCAAGAAGCGCTTAAATTGCTGGTCCTATTTGTGCTTTTGAAGTCTTGCTGGAAATGGTGGCGGTGAATAAACATATGCTGGCCCTGCCGGCTTTGCCGAGGTAGTGCTAACCTCTGTTTTGGCATCAGCACGCTATTTAGCCTCAGTTTATTTGTCATCAATGTTGGCATCATGTTTGGCATCATTGTTGGCATCGGCTCTGGCATCGGTACTGGCATTACCATTGGTAACATCTGTTTTAACTTCCTCTTTCTCTGCTTCTCTGGGCTTGTATGTCGGTATTGGCTTTTCACTTTGGCAGTTAATTGGCTGTTTGGTAACCATCTCTACCTCGCACTGCTTGCCACTTCGAAGGGTTATGACCTTGCATTGCTCATTGTCTTTGTGCCGAGCATCTTCACTGTCACTTGGCAAGGCTCCTTGGGGTCGATTGTTTAGTGTATTGGGAAGTTGTCCAATTTGAATTTCCAAGTTTCTCACTGTTCCTGCCAAGCTCTAAACTGTGACACCATTCTTTTCCATGTAATTGTTGAAGAATCTCTACCCTTGTTGTTTGCTAACCTTGCAAAAGGTTAACATTTCATGCCCTTTTACTTGAGTTATTGTATGAAATCAAGTCCAATTCATCACATCTCATGGCATATAGATGCATTTCGCTCATGTAGTTGCATATGGTGTTTCCTGTTTTGTGGTCTTTGATTATTTGCAAGAATAGTGTTGCTTTGGAGGGTTTTGGTTGGTGTGGTGATGTGCAGGGAAATGAATAGCGATGCAAAGAGAAATGCCATAGCATTTTGGATAGCATTTTTGGAAGCACTAGAGGACAACAGACTGAAGATATTTATTGTGGCCCTACACGTGTACTTGTCAGCCTGCTTTATTCCCACATGTGAAGGGAATATTCCCTTGGAATTCAGGGCACAAACCCCTAGGAGCCTCCACTATATAAAGAACAAGATATCCTCATTTAGAGGAAGCTGGAAAAAAATACAAGTGAGCTAAGAAAGAGAAGGAAAAGATGACTGCCTTCTATCTTTTTCTTCCTCCATCGAAGCATCCTCCATTTTTGAAGCTCCAAGGGGTGCTCTCGCTGGACTTTGAGAGAAGCAGAAGGCTTAGATCAGTGCATGACAGTCCAACCCAGCTCAGGAGTTTCTCCATCTCTTAGTTGCTTTGCTATTTCATTTTATTTCTTTAAATGGGTTATGTTAAACAAATTATTATGGATGATATTTTCCCAGCCGTGAACTAATTTTAAGTGGCTTGGGCTTGTTATGGTTGTTATGCTTGATGCTTTAATAGATGTTTGGTTGCTTTCTTGTTCATCTCATGCTTTGTCCATTGGTTGGTAATGCCCTAAACTTGTAAGATCTTTCGAGAGTTAGTCATTGTTTAGGTTTTGGTTAGCTTAATATTCGAGAGTTAGGCTTAGATCTAGAGTGGAAAATGGGGTTCGATGCTGAGAGGCAGAATCCTAACTCACCTTAGAGATAAGGATAGAGTTTCAACGACTAAAAAGAGTAGAGCTTTAATCGATAGTTGCATGTTAAGGGTTTATGCCGAGAGGTATTGCTTTAATATTCCCTTCTACCAAGTTTCTTGCTAGAGATAGCTTTAGAAGCAATTTTATGATTCTGTCGAGCATGCGGGAGGCAAGTTAGCCCTAGACATTCATTAGGCTTAGGTGTGAAGATCTATAACAAGCCCAGGCAGTCATTACCGTATCAAGTTTCATATACGTGAGTGGACATTTGAAGTGACCTCATTTCATCTCAGTTTACATTATAGTTGCTTGCCACAACATTTACAAACATGTTTCTTTTTGCCATAGCTTTTCTACAATTGATTCTTATTGCTACAACATTTGTTTACTGTCTTAATTGTGTTTTGACTAAACTAGTTTGGCCTCCAATCCCTGTGGAGACGATACTCACTCATCACTTTATTACTTGTTCGATGTGTATACCTGCACAAATTGCGTATCAATTATAGTACACCTACACGCGCAACAAGTTTTGGCGCCGTTTCCAGGGATTGGTAATAGGTTATTGGAGTTTAGTCTTTGCATCCTTTCTTATTTTTCTATTTAGTTTTATTTGTTTTTCTTGTTTCACCTTTTTAGGTTTTGTGCTGTTGCATTACCCGAGGCAGACCCGACGAACCATTATCACCTTTTGTGCCTGAAATTGAGCACTTATTTGGCCAAAGAAGAAGCATACAAGAAGCTTTAAGAACAATGTATAGAGGTGGTAATCAAGGCAATCAAGCAGATAAAAATCTGGAAAACATTAAAGCTGCAGCAAATCCTAGAGCAATAGTTCAACCTCGAGCTATTAGGGATCACTTGAACCCTATCTTGGATGATCTAAATCCTGGAATTGTGGCTCCTGAGATTCAAGTAGCTCATTTTGAACTCACACTAGTCATGTTTAACATGTTGAATTCTATTGGGCAGTTTGATGGATCACCTCATGAAGATGCAAGCCAACACATTCGAGCACTTTTGGAAGTATGTGATTCTTTTCGACAACAAGGTGTGAATGAAGATGTACTGAAGCTCAAGCTATTTCCTTATTTATTGTTTGATCGAGCATGAGCTTGGTTGAGTGGAGTACCAACCGATTCAATAGAGTCATAGACATATTTATGCCGCAGTTTTTTTCTACGGTATAATTCGCCCAACATGAACACACAGTTCCAGAATGACATAGCATCCTTTCGCCAAGTTGACGATGAATCAATGTATGAGTGTACAAGGGACTGCTCCGTAAATGTACAAATCATGGATTCCAAGACTGGACATAGGTTGTAATGTTCTACAATGGTGTCAATGCTCCCACAAAGATGATGTTGGATGCTTCAGCAAATGGCACTTTGCTAGACAAATCACCGCAATAAGCATTTGATATCCTTGATAGGATAGCAAACAATGACTACCAATTCCCTACTTTGAGACTTAGCACGAGAAGAAGAGCATATGGGACACGAGAATTAGACAACAATGACTCAGTATCAGCCCAATTGTCGGCTATTACCACCATGTTGAAGAATCTCCAACGCCCAAGATGTTAGCACATCAACAGTATCTGATTCGGAGGTCATGCCAACAGGACCTATTACTCGATCTAAGGCTAAGTTATTCAGGGAAGTTCTTTCACGTAAATGCATTGAAGCTTCCAACTTATTTCTTAATGTTTCAGCCTTAGATAATAAGTTCTTCAATGTGTTACATGCTGATATGTGACATATTAAGTACTTATACTTAGTATATATTTATATGCATATTATTTACTAAGTGGCAGCTAAGGACTTTCCAACAATCTCGATTGAAGCTCATCAATATGTGTGTAGCTCAACTCAGCTCAAAACAACCCACAAGCAAGTTTTTTCTACTCGTTTCAGCTCCAACACTCCAAATCAGCTCAATTTAGCTCAACTCAAGCTCAACTAGCTCACCTTCAGCTCCAGTAGCTCAACTCCAGCTAATGAGTCCAAGGGCAGCTCAAACTTGGGGGGACATGTGCCTACACCTAGGAGAGTGTCCTACAGCAAGGTGCATCAAGCTAGAAGCTTCAACAAGCTTCCCCACACATGGCAGCCTTGGCACACATGTGTGTGCATGCTTGGCAGATTTAAACTCCTTTTCCCTCATTTTCTACATGGCCAGTCAACTATGGATAAGAACAAGAGGTTTCTTGTTTGAATTTTGAACATTTCACATGTGCACAACGTTCAAAATTTAGATTTCTCTCTCCCTTAGGTGCCACTTTAAAGGTTGATCTAATTTTAATTTTTAAACACTTCAAAAATCAGCCTTTAGATCATTTTAAATTATCAACTTCCTATCTGCCACCCTTAGATTAGAATAGGTAGTTTCTATTTGAATTTTAAAGGATTCTGATTTCCCTCTTGTATTTCTTTATATATACTTCATTAAACAATGTAAAAACGAGCATTACATGAATTCAAATTACATTGTGAGAATTTCTCTCAACTTGGTTCTTCATTGAACTTTTCACTTCTTCAAGTATTGTGCTTGTGTTGTCTACAATCAGATACTTTGGGTTCTTGGTTTTCTAATCAATGGGTCCAAGTCCTTTAAGCATTGAACGTATAAGGTTCAGGTTTATACACTTTATTGTATAGGTTCTTCCTTGTTCTTGTTTTTATTTCATTTTCCAGCAACTGAAACCCTTTCTTCTTCACCGAAATTTCCAACAACCAAATTCCACCATTGTCATCTTCTTCAAGCCTTCATCTTCAACATTTTCCTTCAACCGAATTTCCAGCCATCATTTACCCTCTTTTATCCTACATAAAAACATCAAATTCCAGTCCCTTAAACACCATGAATTCTATTATCAACATCTTCTTTTGCAGCCACACTTCTACGCAGGAATTCTTACTTCGATCCTAGATCTGACATAATCAATAGAGGCCTTCCTCAACGGGCAGCCTCGTAACAATGGTAATCAGAGCTTTGGTTGGATTCAAGTAAGAAATCATCTTTGTGAGTGCAAAATAAAAAAAAAGAAATTCGAAATTCAAAAAAATAAAAAAATCTAAAATTTCGAAAAAAAAGAGAAAATTCAGTTTTAAAAAGTTTAAACAAAAAGAAAGAAGAAAATCAAAAAGATGAAAGAAATTGCAATGGAAATGTGTTCTACAACAACGAACATTACAACATCAACCGCGCGTGACGAAAATTTGATTGTTCGGTGAAGGAAAGTTGTAAGCGTTTCTGTGTAGTAAGTCATCGATTTCTTTCTTTTCTTTCTAATTCTAAGCCTACCTTTACATTAATTTCCTTTTGTTTACTAACCGTAGTTTTTTTTAAGTCGACACACTTGACAGGTTTAACTAAGTCTACATTAGTTCCTTAAAGAACTAATCACGAGAGAAGGAGTGGAAAAAGGCATAACGAGCGTGTGAGAACAGCAGGGGAAAAAAGCCATAATAATATTTTCCCGAGTGAAACACGAGAGTAGAGTGGAGTGCCATATCTATTTCTCCTTAGAGTGAATTGTGAGACTTTTGTGAGTGTGCAAGTGAGGTTTTCTTTGTTTTTTACTAACAATGACAGGTACAAGAGATGTACATCATGATAGAGGACAACCGAATCTTCAAATGCAAGCCATGATTCGAGAATTGCAAAAATTGTTAAAGGTTGAACTCGAACAATTGCATGGAAGATTGGACAGACTTAAAGGTTCCCAAATCAATACAAATGATGAAAACAACAATGAAGATGAAGTGGACCAATCACTAAGGCTGAATGCCCCTAGAAACCATGGAGGGCGTGCACAACCAGATGACAATTTGAACAATATTCGAGTTGCCATACCCCCTTTTCAAGGAAAAATAGATCCGGATGCATATCTTGCATGGGAAAGCAAAGTAGAACATGTGTTCGATTGTTACAACTATTCTGAACAAAGAAATATGCGATTGGCAGCAATGGAGTTCGTGGACTATGCATTAATTTTGAGGGATCAATTAATGCGTACACAAAGAAGAACAAGTGAAGGGCCAATCACAACATGGCTCGAAATGAAAAGAATCATGCAGAGGCAATTTGTACTGTCTCATTATCACTGAGACTTGTTCCAGAAGTTCCAAACTTTAAAACAAGGAAATAGGAGCGTTGAAGACTATTTTAAAGAAATGGAGATGTCCATGATTCGTGCAAACATTGAGGAGGACAGAGAAGCAACCATGGCACATTTCTTAGCCGGACCTAACCAGGAGATTGCCAATGTTGTAGAATTGCAACATTATGTTGAATTGGACAAGATGGTGCATATGGCGATCAAATTTGAATGTCAGCAAAGGAAGAAATCTTATTCCCGAGGTAATAGTTCATTTAATAATTTTTCTAACCCTCGTTTTAATCAAAATAATTTTAGGAAGTTAGCACCTCTTCAAATTAAAGAAAAGACAGAATCGAGCAAAACAAAGCCACATGTTGTAGACGTTGGTAGAGGAAAGCAAGTTGTTACTCATGAACGCAAGAGGGAAATTCAATGCTTCAAGTGCCTTGGAAGAGGATACGTAGCAAGCCAATGTCCAAACTGGAGTACGATGTTACTGTTAGACAATAGTGACATAGAGTCCGATCATGGAGAAGATAAACCAAAACATCTAAAGGAGGACGAAGAAGAGGATATTGAGTTGGCAGCAGATGATAAGATTCTTGTTGTCAAACGGAGTCTAAACGTCCAAATGTCGCAAGATGAGCAGCAATGTGAAAACATCTTTCACACGAGATGTCATGTGAATGATAAGGTATGTATTGTGATTATTGATGGAGGAAGTTGTACTAATGTTGCAAGTACTGTTATGGTTGACAGGTTAGGTTTGAAAATGACAAAGCACCAAAATATTTACAAATTGCAGTGGCTAAACGATGGAGGTGAATTGAAGGACACCAAGCAAGTGATGGTTCCATTTTCCATTGGAAAATACAAGGATGAAGTTCTTTGTGATGTGGTGTCCATGGATGCAAGCCATTTGTTACTTGGGCGACCGTGGCAGTTCGATAAGCGGGCGATACATGACGGATACACCAATCAGTATTCTTTTTCGCATGGAGGTAAAAAGATCACTTTGGCACCTTTGACACCAAGCTAAGTGAATGAAGATCAAGCTTGTCTGAAAAAGAGCATAGAAGCAATGAAAGGGAAGAAAAAGATTAACATCTTTGCAAGTGGAAATGAAATCAGGAAACATCTTTCCTCTCAGCAAACTTTGCTTATTTTGATGTATAAAGAAAAGTGCTTATTGACTAACATTTCTGATGATTTACCCGCTTCTATTTTGACTCTTTTGCAGGAATTTGAAGATGTCTTTCTGGAGGAAACGCCTAGTGGATTACCTCTGATTCGTGGCATTGAACATCAGATTGACTTTATTCCAGAAGCCACCATTCTGAATAGACCAGCATATCGAAGTAATCCTGAAGAAATGAAGAAACTTCAAAAACAAATCAGTGAGTTGATGGAGAAAGGTTACATTCGAGAAAGCTTGAGTCCATGTGCTGTACCAGTCTTCTTGGTGCCTAAGAAGGACGGAACTTAGAGAATGTGTGTGGATTGTCGAGCAGTGAATTAGATTACTATCAAGTATCGGCATCCCATTCCTCGCCTCGATGACATGTTAGATGAGTTGTGTGGTGCGAGTATCTTCTCTAAAGTTGACTTAAAGAGTGGATACCATCAGATTCGAATGAAGGAAGGAGATGAGTGGAAAACAATATTCAAGACCAAACAAGGTTTGTAAGAATGGTTAGTAATGCCTTTTGGTTTAACCCATGTACCTAGTACATTCATGAGGTTGATGAATCATGTGCTCTGACCCTATATTGGTAAGTATTGTGTTGTTTATTTTGATGATATCTTAATTTACAGCAAGACATTGCAAGAACATGAAGAACATTTTAGAAATATTCTTAGCACTCTGAGAAGGGAACGACTATTCGGTAATCTTCAGAAATATGTATTTTGTACTAACAATCTTACCTTTCTAGGCTTTATTGTTAGTTCGCAGGGTGTAGAAGTTGATCCTGAAAAGATAAGGGTAATTCAAGAATGGCCAAGGCCGACATTAGTAAGCCAAGTGAGAAGTTTCCATGGGCTTGCGAGTTTTTATCGACGATTTGTGCCAAACTTCAGTTCCATTACAACCCCCTTAACCGGGATTATTAAGAAGAATTCCATCTTCAATTGGGGTAAGGAACAAGAAGATGCCTTTCTTGCCATTAGGGACTGTTTGATCAAAGCACCGATGTTAGCTTTGCCAAACTTTGACAAGATGTTTGAGATTGAGTGTGATGCTTTGGGTATTGGAATTGGAGCTATCTTAACACAAGAAAAGCGGCCTATTGCATATTTCAGTGAGAATTTAAGTGGAGCAACATAGAATTACCCACGACATATGACAAAGAGATGTATGCACTTATTCGAGCTCTTGAGACATGGCAGAACTACCTTTTGCCAAAAGAGTTTGTCATCCATACTGACCATGAAGCATTGAAGCACATTACCGGTCAGCACAAGTTGAATAGGCAACATGCCAAGTGGGTAAAATTTCTGGAATCCTTTCCTTATGTCATCCGTTATAAGAAAGGAAAGGATAATGTTGTGGCAGATACTTTGCCCCGAAGGTATGTACTTCTTAATTTTCTAAATTCTCATTTAATTGGGTTTTCTTTTATTAAAGACCTTTATGCAACTGACCTTAACTTTGGAGAAAAGTTTAGTTTGTGAAAAAGGTGCAGATGAAAAGTACTACTGACATGATGGATACCTTTTCAAGGAAGGACGAATCTGTATTCCTCGAGGATCTATCCGGGAAATTCTAGTTCGAGAAGCACATGAAGGTGGACTTATTGGACAA
Organism: Hibiscus mutabilis; assembly: GCA_019671005.1. Classification (NCBI taxonomy): domain Eukaryota; kingdom Viridiplantae; phylum Streptophyta; class Magnoliopsida; order Malvales; family Malvaceae; genus Hibiscus; species Hibiscus mutabilis. The sequence goes on from CM033712.1 coordinate 29,345,165, forward strand.
TTTGGAGTTACCATGACCTTATATATTCTAAAGGAACACTTATTTTGGCCGAAGATGAGAAGAGACGTTGAACAAATATATGAGCGATGTGTCACATGCAAGAAAGCTAAGTCTAAGGTTAAGCCACATGGTATGTATATGCCTTTACCGATTCCTAGTTCACCTTGGGTAGATATTTCTATGGATTTTGTGCTAGGTCTTCTGAGGACAAAGATAGGACGAGATAGCATATTTGTTGTTGTTGATAAATTTTTGAAGATAGCACATTTCATTGCTTTCCACAAGACATATGATGCAACAAATGTGGCTGATTTGTTTTTCAAAGAAGTGGTTAGACTACATGGAGTTCCGAGGATGATTGTTTCTTATCAAGATGTTAAGTTTTTGAGCCACTTTTGGAGGACACTTTGGAGCAAGATAGGAACAAAGCTGGTGTTTTCTACAACTTTCCACCCACAGACTGATGGAAAAACCGAGGTTGTGAACCGAGTTTTGTCTACCTTACTGAGATCCATTATTCGCAAGAACATCAAGACTTGGGAAGAATGCTTGCCTCACGTCGAGTTTGCTTACAACCATTTTGTTCATTCAGAAACCAAGCATTCACCATTTGAAGTGGTATATGGATTTAATCCTTTAACTCCTATTGATCTTTTGCCTTTTCCTTTTGAACAGGTTGTGAATAAAGATGGCAAAGCCAAGGCTGAATTTGTAGAAAGACTTCATCAGCAAGTCAAGGAGAATATCGAGCGAAGAACTCAATAATATGAATAGTAAGCCAATAAGGGACGCAAGCGTGTTAACTTTGACGTTAGAGATTGGGTTTGGGTTCATTTCTGAAAGGAATAATTTCCAGCACAATGGAGATCGAAGCTGCTACCCCGAGGAGATGGTCCTTTTCAAGTGTTGGAGAAAGTGAATGACAACGCTTATAAGTTGGATTTACCGGGTGAATATAATGTAAGTGCTACTTTTAATGTTTTAGATATGTCCCCGTTTAAAGATGATGCCGATTTGAGGACAAATCGCTTAAAAGAAAGAGGGATGATGTGAGCACATCAACACCATCTGATCCAGAGGTCATGCCAACATGACCTATTACTCGATCTAAGGCTAAGTTATTCAGGGAAGTTCCTTCACTTAAATGCATTGATGCTTCCAACTTATTTCTCAATGTTTTAGCCTTAGATAATAAGTTATTCAATGTGTTACATGCTGATATGTGACATATTAAGTACTTATACTTAGTATACATTTATATGCATATTATTTACTAAGTTAAGTGTGTTTATATTATGTTTTCCAGTATTTATATGTGTTTATTTTGTTTTTGCAGCAACACAATAAAATGTGGCAGCTAAGGACTTTCCAACAAGCTCGATTGAAGCTCATCAATATGTGTGTAGCTCAACTCAGCTCAAAACAGCCCACAAGCAAGTTTTTCTGCTTGTTTCAGCTCCAACACTCCAAATCAGCTCAATTCAAGCTCAACTAGCTCACCTTCAGCTCCAATAGCTCAACTCCAGCTAATGAGTCCAAGGGTAGCTCAAACTTGGAGGGATATGTGCCTACACCTAGGAGAGTGTCCTACAACAAGGTGCATCAAGCTAGAAGCTTCAGCAAGCTCCAGCAAGCTTCCCCACACATGGCAGCCTTAGCACACATGTGTGTGCATGATTGGCAGATTTGAACTTCTTTTCCCTCCTTTTCTACATGGCCAACCAACTATGGATAAGAACAAGAGGTTTCTTGTTTGAATTTTAAACATTTCACATGTTCACAATGTTCAAAATTCAGATGTCCCTCTCCCTTAAGCGCCACTTTAAAGGCTGATCTGATTTTGATTTTTAAACACTTTAAAAATCAGCCTTTAGATCATTTTAAATTATCAACTTCCTATCTGCTACCCTTAGATTAGAATAGGTAGTTTCTATTTGAATTTTAAAGAATTCTGATTTCCCTCTTGTATTTCTTTATATATACTTCATAAAACAATGTAAAAACGAGCATTACATGAATTCAAATTACATTGTGAGAATTTCTCTCAACTTGGTTCTTCATTGAACTTTTCAGACTTCTTCAAGTCTTGTGCTTGTGTTGTCTACAATCAGATACTTTGGGTTCTTGGTTTTCTAATCAATGGGTCCAAGTCCTTCGAGCATTGAACGTATAAGGTTCGGGTTTATACACTTTATTGTATAGGTTCTTCCTTGTTCCTTGTTCTTGTTTTTATTTCATTTTCCAGCAACTGAAACCCTTTCTTCTTCACCGAAATTTCCAACAACCAAATTCCACCATTGTCATCTTCTTCAAGCCTTCATCTTCAACCTTTTCCTTCAACCGAATTTCCAGCCATCATTTACCCTCTTTCATCCTACATAAAAACATCAAATTCCAGTCCCTTAAACACCATGAATTCTACTATCAACATATTCTTTGCAGCCACACTTCTACGCAAGAATTATTACTTTGATCCTAGATCTGACACAATTAATGGAGGCCTTCTTCAACGGGCAGCCTCGTAACAACTTTGCTAGACAAATCACCGCAAGAAGCATTGGATATCCTTGATAGGATAGCAAACAATGACTACCAATTCCGTAATTCGAGACTTAGCACGGGAAGAAGAGCATATGGGACAAGAGAATCACACAACAATGACTCGGTTTTAGCCCAATTGTCGGCTATTACCACCATGTTGAAGAATCTCCATCACCCAAGTGAGGTAAAGGAAGTAAAGGTAGTAAACACTTATGTTCAATGTGATGGACACCATCATGTGAGGGAATGCCCTCAAAATCATGAATCTATCAACTATGTGGGGAACTTCAATAGGAACAACCACAATTGCTACTCAAACACTTACAATCCAGGATGGCATCAGCATCATAATCTCTCTTGGGTGAATCAAGGAACCCACAATACTAGAAACTCAAATAGGCAACCTAATCAGAATGAGTCCCAAACTTTTCAGCAGAATATGCCTTGGCAAAATGACAACAAAGGTGCAACATCTTCATTAATCAGTAATTCCTTGGAAGCTACTTTGCGAGATTTCATGACAACTACTAAGGCTTTACTCCAAGAACATTCGATGTCTATGAAGAGTCAAGGTGTATTACTTCAAAGCCATATCTCTTCCTTGAGATCCCTGGAGACTCAAGTAGGCCAAATCGCACAAGCTTTGCATGCCCGACCTCAAGGTACCTTACCTAGTGATATTGAAGTCACTAAAAATCATGGCAAGGAGTAGTGTAGTGCACTCATTTTGAGGAGTGGCACCCAAATTAACAAAGAAGATAAGTTTAGGAGAAAGAAGTTCGATGATCCTACTCCCCCGGCTATGAATGAAGAGCCATCTTTACAAAAAGAATCAGCTCTAAAAGAGAATAAAAATAAAGGATCGACAAGTGAACCTACTGATAGTGTATCGAGTAATGCTACAGTAAAAGAAAGAGCACCACCGGTAGGAGAAGATGTCAGACCCCCACCACCATTCCCTCAACGGTTGAAGAAGCACAAAGACGATCTTTAGTTCAAGAAATTTGTGGATATCCTTGATCAGCTGTATATCAATATCCCATTTCTGGAGGCTATTGATCAAAATGCCTACATATGCTAAGTTTCTCAAGGACATTGCCACCAAGAAAAGGAAGATGGAGAAGTACGAGACTATTGCTACAGTAATGAAGTGTTACTTTGTATTGAGTGACTTGCCATCCAAAAAGAGTGATCCAGGCAGCTTTATCATTCCATGTTCCATAGGTGATAATTACATTGGGAAAGCTCTATGTGACCTTGGGTCTAGTGTCAATCTAATGCCCAAGTCTATTTTATGAAGCTTGGAATGGGAAATGCAAGACTTACCACAATGATCTCGCAGATAGATCTCATGTTCGACCAGAAGGAAAGATAGAAGACATTGTGGTTAAGGTGGGCAAATTTGTTTTCCCAGCTGACTTCCTCATCCTTGATTGTGAAGTAGATGACAAAGCACCAATTATCTTAGGACGACAATTCCTAGCGACAAGTAGAATTTTAATTGATTGTGAAAAAGGTGAGTTCACCGTGCGAGTGGATGATGAGAGGGTGACTATAAATGTCTTCAACACCCTCAAATATGTAGATGAATATAAGGAGTGTCAACACACAGATGCTATGACAAAAGAGGAAGCTGCAGAATTATGCTGCAACAATTTTGTGGAAATTAAGGACTATATGGAGCTCAATGAGGATAACATCAAGAAGCTTGAGGAGTTCCCAGTGGAGGTGCAACAGTCTAGCTTGCTCATTGCAAGACTAGGTACGCATTTTGAACCTTTAGATTTTGCTGAATTTGTCCCTCCTAAAACCTCACTTGAGCATGTACCCACATTATAATTAAAGCCATTACCTTTACATCTTAAATATACTTATTTGGGTAGTAATGAGACTTTTCTTGTGATAATCTCTTCTAGTCTAACCCCTAAGCAAGAATGTAGCTTGATAAACATGCTTTCTCAACATAAAAAAGCTCTTGGGTGGACTATGGCTGATTTTAAGGGTATAAGCCCTACTATTTGCATTCACAAAATTTTGCTTGATGATTGTCACAAAAATTCTGTTGAACCCCAAAGAAGGCTCAATCCAGCCATGAAGAAGGTGGTGATGAAGAAGATAATCAAATGGCTTGATGCGGGAATTATCTACCCAATATCCAATAGTTCATGGGTCAGCCCCGTACAATGTGTACCAAAGAAGGGAGGCATGACCGTGGTGAGCAATGAAGATAATGAATTCTAACCAACAAGGACTGTTACGGGGTGGAGAATTTGCATGGACTATCGGAAGCTCAACAAGGCAACCAAGAAGGATCACTACCCTTTCCCATTCATTGATCAAATGCTAGATCGATTGGCGGGCAAATCTTTCTATTGTTTCCTTGATGGATACTCAGCGTACAACCAGATTGCTATAGCACCAGATGATCAAGAGAAGGCAACCTTCACTTGCCTTTATGGTACTTACACATTTCGACGAATGCCCTTTGGGCTTTGCAATGCTCCAGCTACTTTTTAAAGGTGCATGTTGGCCATCTTTTCTGATATGGTTGAAGAATTTTTGGAGATCTTCATGGATGATTTTTCAGTCTCTGGAGATACTTTTGAATCGTGTTTAGGCAACTTGTCCAAGGTACTCAAGAGATGCGAAGAGGTAGACTTAGTGCTCAATTGGGAGAAATGTTATTTTATGGTGACTGAAGGAACTGTTCTAGGCCACAAAATTTCTCAACAAGGGATAGAAGTGGACAAGGCCAAGGTTGAAGTAATCGAGAAGCTACCACCACCCACCACGGTAAAAGAGATTCGGAGTTTCTTGGGGCATGCTGGCTTTTATAGGAGGTTCATTAAGGACTTCTCCAAAAACTCCAAGCCATTGTGTAATTTGCTTCAGCAAAACTAGCCCTTCATCTTTGGTGCTGAATGCTACAGCGCATTTAAGGAACTTAAGGAGAAGCTCATCTCAGCACCTGTTGTCACTAATTTTTACCCATTTTTTAAAATAAAAAGCTCAAAAATAAAATATAATTCACTTTCTTTTAGAAATAATAATAATAATAATAAAATTCCCATTGAAATGAAACTCACATTTAAATAAAAATAAACCCACTCTTTTTTTAATCCACCATAAAAAGGTCTATTTTTTAATTTATTTGTAGAGCTCATTCTTAGAAAAAATAATAATAATATGAACTCATTTTAAATTAAATAAAAGGGCCCAAACTAACCCATTTTATCCCTTTTTATCAGGCTTAATGTAGACTGACAGATCTAGGGCAAGGGGGATCAAAGGGACAAGATTGGATCCCCAAATCCTTAGCCCCTTTCGAAATGGCAGCAGCTGCCAGCCTTCCCCACCGCGTTGTGGCCGCCGCCGACGGTCACCGTGGGTACCAATCGGCTCCCCTCGGCCAGCCAAACCCGACGCCACCACCGCTGCTCCTTGTCGTCGCCAGAAACCTACAAGACAAGGGGAAAAGGGATTCGAGCCCTAATTTATTTTAGGGACAAAATCACCCAAATTTGAGCCAAATCTACTGAAATTTGGATTGATTTTCAATCTCCATGGACAAGTCAAAACCATCTCAGCAATTTGGAGGATTATTTGGAACGAAATTGAGGATTTTTGTCCCCAAATTTCCTTGTTTTCCAAGCACCAAAACCCTATAAATTGAGCCTAATTTCCCCTTTGTTGATCATCCATCAATCCATACAAGAATTCACTCAAAAAATTCATCTGAAAGTTGATGGAATTAGTTCGAGTTTGGAACAGCATTGCTCGAATTTTGGAGGAGGAAAAGCAAGCATTTTTGCCACTTTTTCGGTATAATTTCTCCCCTTTCTTTTTTAAAGATTTTAAATTCTGTTTTTTTTATATTTGTTCATATGATGTTCTTCATTTATTCATATTTGTTTATGTTAATCCAGGTTTGTTCGAGTTAATCTTTGTTTTAATGTTGTTTTCCCTTTTTTTAAAAAATATACATAAGAGGAGGTCACCGCCGACGAGCGTAGGCCCTCCTCCTTGTTCATCCCCTTTGATGAACACCAAGAACATGTTTTTTTGTTAAAGTATGGTGTTTGATCCATTTGATTTCTAAAAAATAAAAAGATTTTGTTTTGGGCCTTTAAACCCAACTCATTTTGCACCATTTAAATCACCCATTTCTTTTTTTTTCTCCATTTAAAATTCTAAAAATTAATAAAAAAATCTCAATTTCAACTTTGTTTTAATTTGGTCACCTCCCACTTTTTATTTAAAAAAAGAAATATTTTTAGAAACACAAAAATAAATAAGTTTTTTTTAAATAATAAAAAATCATTATTTTAAAATAAATAGATAATTTTTAATACTCAAAAATCCTAAAAAAATCTTTTTCTTAAAAAGAATGTTTCTTAAAAGAAATAATAATAAATTTTTTAAAATAATTTAAAAATCTTCTTTTAAAAAAACATCAAAACAATACAAGTTTAAAAAAAATAAAAATGTTTTCAAATATAAAAAGGGTAAAAGATTTTAAAACACAAAAAGAAACAACAACTTTTCCAAATAACAAGTAACAAAGGTTTTTAAATAAAACAAAAATATAAAAAATTTAGTTTTTTTAAAAAACATGGAAAACATAAAAAAATGTTTTAAGCTATGTAAATTTTGTTTTCTTGTCTTTTTGCTTTAGAATTAAGTTAGCTTTAGGAATATGTCCTTCAAAGCTTAGATAGAGATTTCTTTGTAATAAAATTCCTTTCACAAGAAATAAAACACGCTTAAGAAAACTTTAACCCCTAAATAGGTAAAATATACTTAGACTCTATTAGGTTGATAAATGCCAATTTAGAATGAATAAAACTTTCGACATACCTAATGTTCTTTGTTTGATTGTTAAAAAGTGAAATTAATTTAATGCGGTGTTTTACTAAATGGAAATGACGAGTTAACGCCAGAAGTGTTGACGGTGATTGGAGTTCATTTTTTGGATAGTAAGGCGGTTAAAATAAAATTAAACTTATAAACGGACAATAATTTAAGCTTTACGTCAATTCGCAAAATCCAACTTTAAAACTTTTTGTAACCGGCAAGGTACTAGTTTTTTTGGGTGTCGTGGGGTGCTAACCCTTCCCCATGCATAACCGACTCCCGAACTCATTTTTTGTGTTTTCGCCAAAACCGTTGTTTTAATAAAATAAAATGTTTTTATTAAAATAACCCGATTTTTAGGTGATCCAATCACACCTTTTTAAAAAAAGATTGGTGGCGACTCTGTTGTTTTGTTTTTAAACATCGAGACTACTTTTTGAAAGAAAAAAGGGTTGCGACAGCTTGACGACTCCGCTGGGGATAAATTTTTTGTTTTTACAAAAAAAAGAGTCAGGCCACAAGTCGGTTACATCTTGTTTTAATGTCGGAATTTGCGAATTTAAGCAAAGCTTAACTTAATTGTCCATTTATAAGTTTAATTTTATTTTACGCATTTAAAATTTAAATCCAAGCTTTAAGCCCAAGCTTTGTCCCGTTCGTTTAAGTGTGGGGAAAACGCTATTGCTCTCGTAGGAATTTTGATTCTCCGTATGGGCCTAGCAAGTACCTCTGGAGCTCACACTCTATGTCCCCATGTGGATATTGATCCTCAGTATGGGCATAGGAGTGGGTTCCCCAGAGTTGAACCTGATTCGTTTGAAGCCTATAATGGGCGAGATTCAGGGGCCTTGCTACCCTTAGTCGGGGACAGCAAGCACAATTCGGGAACCCTTTTAGAACCGAACCGGTGTGAGAATCTAGAAGCTCACCCCTTTAGAGCCATGTAGAAAGCCTAGGTTTTAAAGTTTGGTCAAAATCATTTCTTGCGGATAGTCCGTGGAGACATGTCCAGAAGTGTTGGAATGTGTTCTTATGTTCTTCATAAAGTTTGGTCAAAATCATTTCGTAGAAAGCCTAGTTGTTATTCATAAAGAAGTTGTCTTCTTATGTTCTGCTTTTGTTTTGTTGAATGCACTAATCCTTTATCCCTCTCTTGCTTGCTTGTTTTGCATGTTTGTCCATTTCATCATCATTTCATTCCTAGAGGGGGTTGATTCTTAAGACATTTGCTCGGTTAGAAGAAACCTTTTGACCATGGATGGGAGACTCCTTCTGAAGAAAGAGGATAGTATGGATGTGTATCACTGGTCCAGGGTCAATCAAGAGGCATACGGGGATAGTCTGAAAGGTGATTATGTGACAGAAACTTCAGAATATGCCCATATCAGTGTCAAACAGAATAATGTTCAAGAGCTATAGGAAATTTCGGAGCATTTTGATCACACAACTAAACAATTGTTCTTTCACACCTACGGTGACATAGCATATCTGTTGCATGTAGAGGTAGATGAATCATTCCTCAAAGCTCTAATTCAGTTTTGGAATCCTGGATATTGTTGTTTCACATTCAATGGTGAAGATATAATGCCTACACTTGAAGAATATTCTGCACTTTTCAACGAACGCGAAGTGAAGAGGGATCGAGTTTATGCTAAGCCACCCAAGAACAAGAACACTCATGTGAGACTCCAAGCTTTTACCGGTATGAGTAAAGGATGGGTAAAAGGCTTGATAGAGAAAATAGGGGGCAGTTTCTCTTTCCCATGGTGGAGCATCTGAAGTATAATTTCCACTCATCCTCATAGAGAAAAAGGGTGGACCTGCTAGTGATTGCTAACTACGGTTTAGTTATCTTCCCGAGGATGTTAGGCAGAATCGATGTGGTTATGTTAGATCTTCTTGAACAGTTAAAGAGAGAAACCAATCCAATGCCAGCAGTGCTTGCCAAAACCTTCATTTCTTTGAATGCGTGTCGGAAGTTGGAGGGTGTGCGTTTCAGAGGATGTGCTCAATTACTTCAGGTTTGGGCCCTTAGCCACTTTTGGAAATGCTCAGCCTTGACATTGCCCAATATATTCTCTCTAAATTTCTCTCCACTTCAGGAGTTTCTGAAGGAAAAATGGCCGATATTGAAAAGGAAGAAGTGGGTAGATGTTTTCTAGGATCGTCGTGATCAAGATATCGTTTGGAGGGCTCCATGGTTGGGACACACCTATGTTCTATATAAATGTGGGGGTTATAATCATCTTATATTGTTGGGCTTATGGGGTGGAATCAGTTGTGCTCCTTTGTTGGTATTGCGACAATACAACATCCACCAATTTGTTGCTTTCACAGTAGGCCTTGATTCAACAAAATTCAAGTTTCAAGGGGAATTCAGAGAGAAGGTTCAGACCATTAATGATTCATGGAAGCACTGTTACCGTATGAAAATGGAACATGGCATAGATCGTACATTTACCCCTGCATATGATGTGTGGAAACACATGAGGGTGAATGACATGGTTCCACCGCCCACTGGCCAAGCCAAGCCTATAGAAGAATAATTGAAGGTAGTCCCATCTGAGGCCGATATTTTAAGGGCTGATCTCAAAAAGCTCAAGGACAAGATGGAATCCTTAGAAGAACAATACACGAGAGACATGTATGTGGCGAGCTTGGAGGTGCAAAAGTACAAAGGCGAGACAGATCGAGTGATGAAGATGTACAAGAACTTGGAGGAAAATTTTAAGGTACAGAGAGTTGACTTTCTCAAGTTCCAGGCAATAGTCCAAAATGATGATTTTAGGAAGATCCCAAAGCAGTGGAAGCGAGAAGTAGAACAAGTTGTTGGCAAAGAAAAAGAGCGGAGCAAAAGGGAAATTGAGAAATACAAGCATGCTCTTGCTGAAGAGAGGATGAAAGGTAAGCAAACAGTTCAAAATAAGAAGAGGAAGCGAACCCTCGAGGAGGAGAGGGAGAATGTAGTTGCTTGGAAGAGAAAGGCCCATGGCAACAAAATTCGTGTGTGTGAGTTGTAATCCCAGTGTGATACAACCTATGAGAAGTTGAGACAGAGCCAGTCCATTGTTTCTGAACTACAAGCCAAGGTAGCATAACTTAGCCATAATCTGCATACACTTTAGAGCCATCACACATATATCAAGCTTCAGGCTAGTCAGACAGAAAATAAAACTCTGAAGGAGCAAATAGGAATCATGGAGAACACTATCCATGAGTGTAGAACAAAGATCCTAGTCCTAGAATACATCAATGAAGGTGGAAATGATTACTGGTTCACTCTGCTTAGGGACAACGCTAGGAGATTCCAAGAATGAGATGAGTTTGATAGAACCATTATGTCTCAGGTTCAGAATGTGGCCAAACATGTGATGATGCTAGCTACAGAGGCTGCGGCTCTTCGTCAATATTTCAGGCCAGTTGGAGAGGTAGGACCAAGACTCGTGTGGTTGATATAGAAAATGAAGGAATTAGGTGTTTGGGCATAAAGATATTTGTAAAAAAAAGAGTTATTGTAATAAAAATCTTTCCATTCAATAAAGAGTTTGTTCTTTGAGCAATTACTTTATGGAATCAATGGCCCTTGTTTGCATTCATGCATTTTTCCTTTTTGCATTACTTTGTTTGTTTTGCATTAGATTAATATCATTGCATACATATACATAACATAAGATTTTAATCGAAATAATTTATCCAAACAGAAAGCTCAAAATAGAAACTCACAAATACGGTCCCTGTTCCAAAACCAGAGCGATGGACAAGAGTACTGAAGACAGAATGACATCTCTTGAAATCAACCACAAGAGTACTCATGACAGGCTGGATAAGATTGAGAGTGACTTCAAACATGAGATTGAATTGGCGTACAGGAAGATGATTGGTCAGATTGCAACCATGTTAGGGTTCAGAGACCCTGATGCTCAAGATAACCCAGAAAATGTTAACACTTTACCACAGTTTTAGGGGATTTACCCTGGGATACCAAGAGAGGCCTCCCTGTTCAACTTTGCAGAATCTTCTGCTCGTGCACAAACTGAGCCAGTGGTTAACTCTGGGATAGTGCATGATTATGAGGTCCTGGACCTTGATGAAATTGCTGATAAGGTCATCATGAACAAAAAACTTGAAGATCGCTGTGACAAGTTAGAGGAGATCATTAGGACTTTCCAAGAAGGGGATACTCATGGAGGCATAGATGCTAGAGAACTGAGTCTGGTGTCCAACTTGACAATTCCTCTGAAGTTCAAGATCCCTAACTTCGATAAATATGATGGGACTACATGTCCCAAGGATCATCTGACCATGTATTGTCGCAGAATGTCCATGTACTTGGAAAATGAGAAACTCCTCATTCATTGCTTCTAGGACAGTTTATCTGGGTCTGCCACTCGCTGGTATAATCAGTTAAGCCAGGCAAACATCCGAACTTGGAAGGATTTGTCAAGGGCGTTCGGTGAACAGTACAAACATATTGCTGATATGGTCCCCAACAGGCTTGTTTTGCAAGGGATGGAACAAAGACATAATGAAAGCTTCTGCCAGTACGCTCAGAGATGGCGAGATGTGGCCGCTCAAGTTCAGCCACCACTACTGGTAAGTGAGATAACTCCCATGTTTATAGACACACTTAAAGGTGCTTTCTATGATCGTATGATCAATAGCGACGAAGAGTTTTGTAGACATGTTAATGAACGAGGAACTGATTTTGGCAGTTGTTAAGAGCGGGAAGCTTGATGGAGAAGAAACGAAGAAACCATATAAGAAAAGAGATAATGAAGTCAGTATGACAAGTGTTTACAACACTAATTACTCAAAAGGAGTAGTCCTTAATAAGCATGTTTCCCAGAATGCCAACCCTGTGGCTTTAAATTCACCAAAAGATGAACGAAAATACCAGGGGAACAAGAAGCCATATTTTCCTCCTATCTCTATAACATATGTCGAGTTATTCTCCGAGTTGGTTGAAGCACGGATGGTGTTACCACGACACGTTCCTCCTTTCTCTCCACCATACCCACCATGGTATGATGAAAAGGCTCAATGTGAATATCACGCTGGTAATAGGGGGCATACTATTGAGAACTGCACTGCCTTGAAGAGGGTAGTAGATAATCTACAGAAGTCAAGCATGTTATCTTCTGATACTTCAGACGAGAAAGATAACCCACTGCCTAACTACCAGAAGACTAAAGTGAATGCAGTGGACGAGGAGGAAGGCAAGATTGTTAAGAAATATGTTGAAGAAGTTAAGATACCTATGGCATGGGTATGGGCCCAAATGGTGAAGGCTGGACTGTTAGGAAACGAGACGTGGAAGTTGAATGAGGATGGTAAGTTTTTCTGTGAGTACCATCAAGTGGGAGGACATGAAATTCAAAGTTGTTTTGAATTTAGACGTTTGGTCCAAGATAGGATGGAAAACAAAGAACTATAATTCTTTGAAGAGAAAGAAAATAGTTGTACGTTGGATGTATGCGCCTCAGATGAAAGCCCCGCAAGAAGGAACTATGCGGGAATGAAGCCCTCAGTAATTAAGACCAAGGTCAGAATTACTGAGCCTGAGAAGAGAACGATTCTAAAATTGGTTATAAAGGCACCTACCCCTTTTCCATACAATGATAGTAAACAAGTGCCTTGGAATTATGCTTGCTCGGTAACGGCTCCAAGAAATACATTAGTTGGAGAAGGAAAAGAAGAAGAACCGATCAATCAGGTGGGCAATTTTACAAGAAGTGGTAGATGTTACTCACTACTAGAGGTTGAGGATAGGGATGCTACCTAGAGGAAAGTAGCAACTGAAGAACCTGAGGGAGAAAAGGATTTCTTTATGGAGAACCCCAGGACTCACCTTGAGCCAGTGAAAGAGTCGGAGGCTCAGGAATTTTTAAAGATACTCAAACATAGTGAGTATAGTGTGGTGGAGCAGCTGCATAAAATCCCGGCAAGAATTTTAATGCTATCTCTATTGTTGAGTTCGGAGGGCCACCGTGACTCCCTTTTAAAGATCTTGAACCAGACTTTTGTTCCAAAAGAGATAACGACTGACAAGATGGACAAGTTGGTCAGCAATATTGTAGTGAATAATTTCATCACATTCAATAACAAAGAAATTTCATCACATGCAAGGGGCACATGTTGCCAGGGTTTCTTATTGATAATGGGTCAGCGTTGAACGTATTGCCTTTGGATACCTTGAAAAAGTTTCTGGTTGACCGCTCTCACATTACTGCATACCAAAATAATATGAGAGCATTCAATGGAACCCAGAGGGATGTTTTGAGGAAAATAGAAATACCCCTACAAATTGGCCCATCTACTTTTGAAATAGATTTCGTGGTGATGGACATCAAACCCGCCTATAGTTGCCTACTGGGGCACCCTTGGATGCACACTGCAGGGGCTGTTCCCTCCACTTTGCATCAAAAATTAAAATTCATAGTTGATGGCCAGATAGTGATAGTTGGAGCTGAAAAAGATATCATCGCCTCAGTATCAACTAGCGCCCCTTATATAGAAGCTGATGAAGGTGCACTCGAGTGTCATTTCAAGACATTTGTGCTCGTTAATGCTACCTTTGTCGTTGAAGGAAACAAGGTCCCTGAGCCGGAATTATCAAATAACGCAAAGATACAAGTCAAACTGACTCTAGGAAAATGGACAAAGGCTGGCAAAGGCCTCGACAAACAACTTCAGGGGAGGCCATACCCGGTGATGATCACTGAAAAGAGAGACATGTTTGGTCTAGGCTACAAGCCTAACCCAATAGAGAGAAGAGCAGCAATAAGAGAAAGGCGGGAAAAAAAGAAAGTAGGACAAAACAAAGAAGAAATTAAGTGGGAGCCAATGACATTCCCACCACTCAACCACAGTTTCAAGTCAGGAGGCGTCATGAATCCCAACACTACAAATGATGTGGAGGAGAAAGGAAAGAAAGAGCTCGAGAAAGCTTTTGAAGAGTTGAACATTAACGCCATATCAGAGGAGGATGAGGGAAACAAGTACCTCTCCATGATACGCCCATGTTCAGAGCTGAACAACTGGACTATGGAAGAAATTCCTATAGCTTTTAGGTCATCCACAGAGTAATGCTCGAAACCAACACTTCTGCCTTAGACCCGAAGGCATTAGAGATCTCTTGTTAAGGGTCAATGTTAAAAAACCATTATGGTTCTTATATCAATAAAAGATGTTTTTCCAATAAATCTTATGTGGCAGACTTTCTTTTTTATAACTAAAACACCGTAAACAAGCCCAAAGCAAATTAAAGTAAAAACCAAAACAAAAAATCATCATTTCATTATTTTGTTTGACTGTGGAAGAAATTCCTATAGCTTTTAGGTCATTTTTGTTGTATACATATATATTCTATTTCTTTCAAGTTTCCAGATATCAATGGTACAAATAACTCAGAATCTGATTTAGAAATTGACTTTGAGTTGCCCATGTGTTTAGAAGAGGTCGAAGACTGCAAAGATGAAGAAGAGTATGAACTGCCTAACGAGATGCTCAGGTTGTTAGAAAGAAAAGAGAAACATATTCTACCTCACGAGGAAGAATTAGAAGTTCTGAACCTCGGGTCTGAAGAAGAAAGGCGTGAGGTGAAGATCGGCACTTCTATCGCCATTGAGACTCGACACAAGTTGATCTAACTCGTACAAGAATATAAGGACATTTTTGCTTGGTCGTATCAAGACATGCCTGGTTTAGACACCAACATTTTTATGCACCGACTTCCCATCAGGCCCAAATGCAAGCCTGTGCAATAGAAGCTAAGGAGGATGAAGCCTGAAATGCTCCTAAAAATCAGGGATGAAGTGAAAAAGTAGTATGAAGCTAGTTTCCTTGAGGTGGTTAAGTATTCTGAATGGGTCGCTAACATCGTCCCAGTTCTGAAAAAAGGTGGGAAAATACGAATGTGTTTTGATTATGGAGACCTTAATAGGGCAACCTTAAAGATAATTTCCCATTGCCACACATTGACGCCCTGGTGGATAACAAAGCAGGGCATTCTCTTTTTTCTTTCATGGATGGATTCTTTGGGTACAACCAAATCAAAATGTGCCTAGAAGATATGAATAAAACCACATTTGTAACATGGTGGGGAACCTTTTGTTACAAAGTCATGCCTTTTGGTTTAAAGAATGCAGGGGCAACCTACCAACGTGCCATGACATGATGCACAAAGATATAGAGGTATATGTTGATGATATGATAGCTAAATCCTGCTCCGAGGAGGAACATATCGAAAACTTGGAAAAACTTTTTAAAAGGTTGAGAAAATTCCAGTTAAGACTCAATCCGTCCAAATGCACTTTTGGAGTGCGATCGGGAAAGTTGCTGGGATTTGTTGTGAGTGGGAAGGGGATTGAAGTCAATCCAGACAAAGTTAAAGCCATCCAAGAACTTCCTCCACCTTGAACTCAAAAAGAGGTTCGAGGATTCCTCGAAAGGTTAAATTACATTGCCCGTTTTATCTCCCAATTAACGAAAAAATGCAGCCCTGTATTTAGATTGCTTCAGAAAAATAATCCGGGAACATGGAAAGAAGAATGTCAAGTGGCCTTAGAGGAGATCAAGAAGCAGTTGACGAATCCTCCTGTTTTGGTATCGCCTGTTTCGGGGAAGCCCCTGATCTTGTACCTAACCGTTCATGAAAATTCAATGGGATATGTATTGGGGCAGCATGATGAAACCGGAAGAAAAGAAAGAGCAATCTATTATCTAAGTAAGAAGTTCACAGATTGTGAAACCAGATATTCCCCAATTGAAAATCTGTGTTGCGTTTTAGTATGGACAACCAAAAGGCTTAGGCAGTACATGTTATACCATACACATGGCTGATATCAAAGTTAGATCCTCTGATGTACATGATAGAGGCACCATCCTTATCAGGAAAAATGGCCCGTTGACAAATGTTACTCTTGGAATTTGACATCCAATATGTGAGCCAGAAAGCAATAAAAGGGAGTGCAAGAGCAGACTTTTTGGAAAGTCATGCTTCCGAAGATTATGAGGCCTTGAACTTTAATTTTCCTGATGAAGACTTAATGTGCATTTCAATTGAAGAAGATCATAGCCCAAAAGAATCCTGGGTGATGAACTTTGATGGAGCTACAAATGCATTGGGACGTGGCATTGGGGTAGTCTTAATTTCGCAAGAGGGGAATTACTACTCTTTCTCTTGTCGGTTAAAATTCTTATGTACCAATAACATGGTGGAATAAGAAGCTTGTATATTGGGTTTGCAAGCGGCCATTGAAAGAAAGATCAAAGTTCTAAGAGTTTTCGGAGATTCTACACTTGTTATTTACTAAATTTGCAGAGAGTGGGAGACCAAGGATGCTAAATTAATCAAGTATCACAAGTTAGTTCTTGAACTAATCAAGGAGTTCGACGAAATCACCTTCATGCATCTCCCGAGAGAGGATAATCAGATGGCTGATACCCTCGCTACTCTGGCTGCCATGTTCAAGGCTAGTGAAGGTACTGAAATAATGCCAGTCAAGGTACAAATGTTAGAATCCCCAGTTCATTGCTACAATGTGGAAGAAGCGGATGGTCTCCCATGGTACCATGACATTTTACGGTATATGAAAACCCAAGAATATCCATTACAGGCAACTGACAATGATAAGAAAACGATCAGGAAATTGGCCACGGGCTACGTCCTTGATGGCGAGGTTCTATATAAAAAGAGTCAAGATCAAGTGCTATTAAAGTGCGTGGGCACTAAAGAAGCTCAAACGATCTTGGAAGAAGTGCATGAAGGGGTTTGTGGGACTCACCCTAGTGGCTTTACCATGGCAAGGAGAATTATGGGCCTTGGATATTATTGGTCCACTTTGGAAACAGATTGC
The DNA here is from genome assembly GCA_019671005.1 of Hibiscus mutabilis. Taxonomy (NCBI): domain Eukaryota; kingdom Viridiplantae; phylum Streptophyta; class Magnoliopsida; order Malvales; family Malvaceae; genus Hibiscus; species Hibiscus mutabilis. The sequence continues at coordinate 29,362,417 of CM033712.1, forward strand.
ATCAATTATGCCCATAGATGTTATAAGTGTCAGGTTTATGCTGACAAGATTCATGCACCTCTTCTACCGCTTCACGTCATGACTGCCCCGTGGCCTTTCTCAATGTGGGGCATGGATGTAATTGGCTAGATCTACCCTAAAGCCTCGAACGGCCATAAGTTCATCTTAGTAGCTATTGACTACTTCACAAAATGGGTAGAAGCAGCCTCATACGCGAATGTCACCAGGTCGATTGTTTGTAAATTTTTGAAAAAAAGAGATCATCTGTCACTATGGCTTACTAGAGAGAATCATCGCCGACAATGCGTCCAATTTAAATAACAAGATGATAGATGGGGTTTGTGAATAGTTCCAAATCAAACATCACAATTCAGTAACCTATCGCCTAAAGATGAATGGGACTGTTGAAGCTGCAAACAAGAACATCAAGAAAATAGTCGCGAAGATGGCTGACACTTACACTGATTGGCATGAGAAGTTGCCATTTGCATTGTATGCTTATAGAATGGTTGTATGAACTTCCACCGGGGCAACACCGTTCTCATTGGTATATGGAATGGAGGTTGTGCTGCCAATTGAAGTTGAAATCCCTTCACTCCGTATTTTGATTGAGGCAAAACTAGAGGAGGCCGAATGGGTTCAAGCAAGATATGACCAGTTAAACCTCATTGAAGAAAAGAGGTTGAAATCAATTTGCCACGGCCATATGTATAAAAAAATGATACGAGCATATGACAAGAAGGTCCACCCACGGAAGTTTAGGGAAGGAGATTTCGTGCTAAAGAAGATGTCGTTAATCCAAAAGGATTCGTGAGCAAAATGGGCACCTAATTGGGAGGGGCCATATGTGGTATCAAAAGCTTTCGACGGAGGGGCGCTAATTCTGGCTGAAATGGGTGGAGACGAGCTCAAGAATCCAGTGAATTCTGATTTAGTCAAGAAATATTAAGCATGAAATAAAAAATCAAAAGCGAAAACCCGTAAAGGGCGCTCAAAAAAAGAAAGAAAAAAAAGAAAGAAAAAAAAGAGAGTTCAAGATGAAAACCCACAAAGGGCATCTTGAAACCAAAGGAGTATTCGAGCTGAAAACCCGCAATGGGCGGCTCAAATTATTACAGATAACGAATAATTCCTTTAGAGGCCTGGCTATTCGAAAGGAATTTCATATCTTCATTCATCGTTGTAGTGGACTAAATTTTCTTGACAAAGGCATCACTTGAGATCATTTCGAGGAAAGTTCGGACCCATGATATCTAGGTACCTGTCTTTTGACCCTTCTTTTGTACTTTTCTATTTGCCACAACATTAATGAAATTCTTCTTTTAAGCCTTTCTTCTTTGAATGCCCCCTTTACATGAACGTCTTTTATTGGGTTAAGGATCATTTTAGTTTAGACATCATTAAAATATACAAGAGATTTCATGTATTACTCTGGAAATGATTTAAGAATATAGGGACTATGACACATTTCCTTGTTAAGCCTCGAATATGGGGCATGTTATGATCAGGGCCAACGAATACCCTAATTCAGAGGAAAGATTAAAGCACCAATATCATTCGAAGATGTTCGAAGAGATAATCCCCTAATAAGTTACAAAAACTTATAAGGATCCTCAAAATGGCCTTTTTGTATACATGATCACATGAAAAGCCTTTTACCCGATACTGATATATCAACTACAATGATAGTTGAATATGCGAAAGAGTAAGTTTTCCATAAAGCAAAGAGGTACAAAGATTGAAAATGGCAAAACAGAGGCAATTAAAGAAGCCAGTTTTCCCATCAAAAGTACAAGATCACTGGACTGAGTGAGCAAATGTGCAAAGATCAAATGTTTTCCATGAAGCAAAGAGATACAAAGAATGAGAATTGTGAAGAAGAAGACTCAAATTCAAAGAATGAAGAAAAAGACGACCATTTAAAGAATTAGAATAGTATCACAGAGACAACGGAGATGGCTGCTTGTCTGGGCTAAAATGAGTTTTAAAAGAATATAAAAACTCAGACATGCATTCATGTATAGACATCCATAGGGGCATGACTGTCATATTTGCATCATATATCAACTTCTTGCAGGAAGAACCAGCTCATCTATTCGGGCACATGGAGAGTAGAACCAGGCTATCTATTCGGGCGTTTGGAGGATAGAACTCGCCTATCCGTTCAGGCGCAAGGAGAATGGAACCAGCTCATCTATTTGGGCACACAGAGAATAGAACCAGCCTATCTATTCGGGCATTTGGAAGATAGAACCTGCCTATCCGTTCAGCTTCAAGGAGAATGGAACCAACTCATCTAATCGGACATACGGAGAATAGTACCAGCCTATTTATTTGGGCATTTAGAGGATAGAACTCGCCTATCCGTTCAAACGCAAGGAGAATGGAACCAACCTATCTATTCAGGCATTTGGAGAATAGAACCCGCCTAATTGTTCAAGCATCAGGAGAACAGATTCGAGCAGTAAACCGGTGATTGGTAAAAATTAGTGTCTCTTGTTCTTTGCTATATCCCTGTTTCACTGGAATATGTAAAGAAGGGGCAACTGTTGTCGCTAATTTTTACCCTTTTTAAAAAATAAAAAAGCTCAAAAACAAAATATAATTCACTTTCTTTTAAAAAATAATAATAATATTCCCATTGAAATGAAACTCACCTTTAAATAAAAATAAACCCATTTTTTAATCCGCCATAAAAGGTCTATTTTTTAATTTATTTGTAGAGCCCATTCCTAGAAAAAAAATAATAATAATAAGAACTCATTTTGAATTAAATAAAAGGGCCCAAACTAACCCATTTTATCTCTTTTTATCAGGTTTAACGTAGATCGTCAGATATAGGGCAAGGAGGATCAAAGGGCCAAGATTGGATCAGCAAAATAAAAAAAAGGGAAGGGGAACCAATCTCGCGCCGCCATGCGCCTGGGCGTCACGCGCTCCGAATTAGATCCTCAAATCCCCAGCCCCTTTCGAAATGGCAGCAGTTGCCAGCCTTCCCTTCCGTGCTGTGGCCGACGGCAACCGTTGCCATGGGTACCGATCAGCTCACCTCAACCGCCGAACCTGACGCCACCACCGCCGCTCCTTGCCATCGCCAGAAACTTGCAAGACAAGGGGAACAGGGATTTGAACCCTAATTTATTTTGGGGACAAAATCACCCAAATTCGAGCCAAATCTACTGAAATTTGTATTGATTTTCAATCCCCATGGATAAGTCAAAACCATCTGATCAATTTGGAGGGTTATTTGGAGCGAAATTGAGGATTTTTGTTTCCAAGCACCAAAACCCTATAAATTGAGCCCCATTTCTCCTTTGTTGATCATCCATCAATCCATACAAGAATTCACTCAAAAAATCATCCAAAAGTTGCTGGAATTAGTTCGAGTTTGGAACAAAATTGCTCGAATTTTGGAGGAGGAAAAGCAAGCATTTTTGCCACTTTGTCGGTATAATTTCTCCCCTTTCTTTTTTTAAAGATTTTAAATTCTGTTTTTTTATATTTGTTCATATGATGTTCTTCATTTATTCATATTTGTTTATGTTAATCCGGGTTTGTTCGAGTTAATTTTTGTTTTAATGTTGTTTTCCCTTTTTTAAAAAAAAATATACATAGGAGGAGGTCACCACCGGTGAGCGGCGGCCGGTGGATGGCCGCCGGCACGGTGGCCCTCCTCCTTGTTCATCCCCTTTGACGAACACCAAGAACATGTTTTTTTTGTTAAAGTATAGTGTTTGATCCATTTGATTTCTAAAAAAAAAGATGTTGTTTTTGGGCTTTAAACCCAACTCATTTTGGACCATTTAAATCACCCATTTCTTTTTTTCTCCATTTAAAATTCCAAAAATTAATAAAAAAAATCTCAATTTCAACTTTGTTTTAATTTGGTCACCTCCCACTTTTTATTTAAAAAGAAATATTTTTAGAAACACAAAAATAAATAAGTTTTTTTAAATAATAAAGAATAGTTCTTTTAAAATAAATAGATAATTTTTAATACTCAAAAAGCCTAACAAATCTTTTTCTTAAAAATAATGTTTTTTAAAAGAAATAATAATAAATGTTTTAAAATAATTTAAAAATCTTCTTTTAAAAAAAACATCAAAACAATACAAGTTAAAAAAAAGTTTTCAAATATAAAAGGGTAAAAAGATTTTAAAACATAAAAAGAAATAACAACTTCTCCAAATAACAAGTAATAAAGGTTTTTAAATAAAACAAGAATATAAAAAGTTTTGTTCTTTTGAAAAAAAACATGGAAAACATAAAAAATGTTTTAAGCTTTGTAAGTTTTGTTTTCTTGTCTTTTTGCTTTAGAATTAAGTTGGCTTTAGGAATAGGTCCTTCAAAACTTAGAGATTTTTTTGTAATAAAATTCCTTTCACAAGAAATAAAACACGCTTAAGAAAACTATAACCCCTAAATAGGTAAAATACACTTAGACTCTTTTAGATTGATAAATGCCAATTTAGAATGAATAAAACTTTCAACATACCTAATGTTCTTTGTTTGATTGTTAAAAAGTGAAAATAATTTAATGCGGTGTCTTACTAATTGGAAATGACAGGTTAGCGCCAGAAGTGTTGGCGGTGACTGGAGTTTATTTTTGGATAGTAAGGCCATTAAAATAAAATTAAGCTTATGAACGGACAATAATTTAAGCTTTACGTCAATTCGCAAAATCTAACTTTAAAAATTTTTGTAACCGACAAGGTACCAGTTTTTGGGGCGTCGTGGGGGTGCTAACCCTTCCCCACACTTAACCGACTCCCGAACCTGTTTTTTTGTGTTTTCGTAGACCAAAACTGTTGTTTTAATAAAATAAAATGTTTTTATTAAAATAATCCGATTTTTAGGTGATCCAATCACACCTTTTTTTAAAAAAAGATTAGTGGCGACTCCATTGTTTTGTTTATAAACGTCGAGACTACTTTTTGAAAGAAAAAAAGGGTTGTGACAGCACCTATAGTTGTTCCTCTAGATTGGACCTCATCATTCAAATTGATGTGCAATGCAAGTAACTATGTAGTGGGGGTAGCACTTGGTCACCGTCGAGGTAAAATTTTTCATGTTATTTATTACGCTAGCCGTACCCTAAATGATGCACAAATCAACCACACTACCACCGAAAAAGAACTGTTGGCCGTTGTGTTTGCCTTTGATAAGTTTAGAGAATACTTGATAGGTACCAAGGTCATTGTCCATACTGATCATTCTGCTATTAAATACTTAGTGACTAAAAATGATGCTAAACCTAGACTTATTAGGTGGATACTTTTGTTGCAAGAGTTCGATTCGGAGGTAATGGATAGAAAGGGTTGTGAGAACCAAGTTGTTGATCACTTATCTAGGCTAGAAAATATGGCTGAGAATGAGGAGAACTTAGATATTAAGGAGGAATTCCCTGATGAGAAAATATTATATGCTACCGCAATTCCATGGTATGCTGATATTATTAACTTTCTTGTTAGTGGTATTTTCCTCCTGATTTGAATAGTCAGGGCAGGAAGAAGTTCAAACATGATGTGTGGTTCTACTTTTGGTACGAGTCCTATCTGTTCAAGCAATGTGCCGACCAAATAATCTGGAGATGTGTCCCCGAAGAGATCAAAAGGAGATTTTATTTCATTACCATTCATCTTCACGTGGAGGCCATTTTGGAGGAACTAGGACTGCTGCAAAGGTCCTACAATGCGAATTCTATTGGTCAACACTTTTCAAAGATGTACACGAATTCGGCAAGGCATGTGATAGATGCCAAAGGACGGGGAATATATCTCGAAGAAATGAAATGCCATTAAAATGCTTTTTGGAGGTGGAACTCTTTGATGTGTGGGTAATAGATTTCATGAGACCTTTCCCATCATCTTTTGGAGACCTCTACATTCTATTAGTTGTTGACTACGTGTCAAAATGGGTTGAAGTAATAGCTACGTCGAAGAATGATTCCAAGACGGTTTTGAAGTTCCTTCACAAGAATATCTTTACAAGATTTGGAACCCCAAGAGCTATCATTAGTGATGAAGGAACCCACTTTGACAATAGACTTATTGCTAAGGCATTGCAGCGGCATGGAGTGCGCAACAAAATTGCTACAGCATACCACCCTTAGACCAATGGCCAAGCTAAAATCTCAAATCGATAAATCAAGCAAATTTTGGAAAATATGGTAAACCCTAAAAGGAAGGATTGGTCTCCCAAACTCGACGAAGCATTATGGGCATATCGCGCAACCTTCAAGACACCCTTGGGGATGTCTCCATTTAAGCTTGTCTATGGTAAAGCATGCCACCTACCCGTGGAACTTGAACACAAAGCTTATTGGGGGATCAAGAAGCTCAATATGGATGCCCAGTTAGCTGGTGAAAAGAGGCTTTTAGAGCTTAACGAAATGGAGTAATTCAGGGCCCAAACTTATGAGAATGCATGCTTGTACAAGGAAAAGACTAAGAAATGGCATGATAAACATATTTTTCCATGACATTTTTCTGAGGGCCAACAAGTCCTCTTTACAACTCTCGACTCAAGCTCTTCCCAGGCAAGCTGAAATCGCAATGGTCAGACCCTTTTGTTGTGCACAAGGTTCATCCTCATAGTGCTATTGAAATCAAAAGGCTGGATGATGACAATGCTTTCTAAGTAAATGGATAAAGGCTGAAGATCTACAACGGAGCTCTCATCTTGTGAGACAAATCAGCCATGTTTCTCCAAGAGCCATAAGAGTTTGGACCCTCCTTATCTCTTACTTTGCTATAGCATTTTCAGTTTTTGTTGTTCATAAATAAGGTTATTTTTGCTTGTATCTCTTTAACCCTTAGTTATTTTATTTTAAGCTTTTGTGTTTTCTTTAATTCGTATTGTCAGACTTAACCCTAGAGTTGCAGGTGGCAGGCTATGGTTTCATACAGGTTTGGTGCAGCTTTAATATGGGAAGGGCTTTGTCCTTTTTCCACATAAGTGAAGTTATTAAGCCCTCTTTTTCTTATGTTTTGGGGGGAGGCATTAAAGAAAAAAGCAAAAAGAGAGGGATAATATTCTTTTTCCAATTTAAAAACCCTAATTCATTATAACCCTACACATTATCTCTCCACCTTTTCACCTTTTCATTAAATACCCATCATCTCTCTCCCCTTACACACGCTGCATAACCGTCAGCCATCATCTTCTCTCTCCAATTACTTGTGGCAGTTGCCAAACTTCTCAACTCCCCTCTCCATTAATTTTTCTCTTTCACTTACCCCTCTCTCACCAACTTCATCTTCTTCATTCAGCCGGTTTCTTTCTCTCAACTTCATTACAACAAAACTTCTTCCTCTTCAAAATACCCAAAAAATTTCCCCACACAATATTTACCCTACCCTTTGCAAAACATGACACGTATAAAGAATGTCACTGGCGCCTCTAGTAGCTCCCAAGCCCAACACACTGTGGAAATCAAGAATTTCTTCAATGCCGATGCTAAGGAGCGATTTCAACAGATGAAAGATCGCAAGGTCTACCCATAGCAAGGTTTTAAAGTTCCATTAGAAGGAGAAGGAGGCTTCGACAAAGAAATCCTGAATGTAATTGATAAACACGATTGGGGGACTTTTTTCCAGCACCCTAGCAACATCTCTGTATTCTTGGTTAGGGAGTTCTATGCCCATTTGACGAGTCCCACCCAATCTGCTATTTATGTACGAAGGGAACAAATTAAATTTACTACTGGTGCAGTCAACAAGTTCTATGGGTTAAAAATGTCATGGACCACCATACTTCCTTTCCTGAATCTGTAAATGTCCAAACATACAAGGAGGTCCTAGAAGACCTATGCTTTACTGAGATAGAATTGGATCCGGCCAGCAGGGTTGTTAAAAGAGGCCACATCAAGCCTGAGGCCAAGGTGTGGAACCATTACCTAAAGACTCGCCTCATGCCCACCTCTCATACTGCCACGGTGCACATTACCAGGTTATTACTACTACACTCTATCCTCAATGGACGACAAATTAATGTGGGTAAACTAATTGTTGAGGAAGTTTATTCCTGCTAAAAAAAGTCCAGTCCTCTCATCTTCCCTAATCTCATCATGACGCTCCATCGCAAAAAACAAGTCTTTGAAGACCCTCAAGAGGATGAGGATGAGAATGAGAAGGGCAAGGGTGCAATAACCCCATACCAAATCTCTGGCCTTAGGGGATTTGATGAAGATGCTCCAGTGGAAACATTAGAAGGTGGGGCTAAAATAATTGCTGCAGCAAGAATTGCAGCCCTTATTGCCTCTACCAAGCGCATGCATGAGCAGATGGAGGAATTGAAGAGTAGCTTGACAATTTATTTCAAGTATGTCAAGGCAAGGGATACGACAATTAACTTTTACTTCAAAGAGATGCTCCCACACATGGAGATTGACTTCCACCATTCCCCAATAACTTGTTGATGCCTAAGAAGAACCAGCAAGCCCCACAAGCAACACCAGCTCAGAAACCATCTGCACCAAAGTGCCCACCACCCATTCTAGCAAGAGAACCATCCCCAATCACCGCTTCAGCTCCAGAGAAATCCACCACAACTAATGTCAGAAAAAGCCCTCGGACAGTGAGGCAATGAAAAGGAAAAGCTTCGCAAAGTACCCCGCCACCACCGGAACTGATCATCGAAGAGCCTATCCCTATCGACAGTGAAAAGAAGAAGAACCAGCTGATGAAATTCCTGCATCGTCATCTAAGCCATTCCCAGATGCTTCAGCAAAAGCAAGGACTCGCCTTAAACGCACCGCTGGACGTGCATGGAATACACAATCTGACGCTGATGATGATGAAGTTCTCGATGACCACCCTACCCAGAGAACCTGGAAAACCAGAATACCCAACCTGATGAGGCCGAGGAGCCCATCACAGCACTGCAAAAGAAACAGAAAATCAAGCACAAAACCACCAAGACGGCGACACCAAAGTAGATTTTTAGGAGGTAACCTACATTTGCATTATAGTTTAGTTTATTTCATTTTTTATGCATTGAGGACACTGCATCTTTCAAGTTTGGAGGAGGTAGTGCTCATAGTTAATCATTTGCATTAGCATGTAGTGATAAGCAGAACTTTGCTATAGCATTTTGATTGGTTTAAATATAGTTGTATGAATAATTTGATGATGTCCAATCAGGAGAAATTGATTATTATGGCTAGGAATTGATTGAATGGTTTTGACTTGTGAGATTGGTAGAACTGCTTGTAGGACCTGATTTTTTGTGTGATGCTTTGCTACTTAATTGCATGCTTTGTATGCTTATAACTATTAGATTATTTTTGGTAAAAAGAACTCTTGGATGTCTTAGTTTGAATATAGATTGAACTTGAAAGAAAAATGAAAGCTTAAAGGATTAATTAGCTCCCTTGTTGCTTGTGTAAAAATATGAATAAATGAAAAACATAGCTAAAGAAGGACACTCCTTTATGTGTTGTACTGCCTGGTTACTATACTTAAAATAAATGGCAGCAAAATCATATGAGTGAATGAAAGTTGTCACGGGATGACTCTACTTCCAGCTCGAGGGTGAGATGTTTGCTCCATACTCATCTAGCGTTAGGGACGATAGTTGTGATGAGCTGACACCCTTCAAGGCATAAAAAAGAATATGGGAGTAGTTTGTGCTTATTTTGATCAAGAAAAATTAGGGCAAACTCGAGAACTTGGCTAAAGATTTTTTAACTTTGTTAAGCATAAGGAGGATGTAGTCACATGCACGCACATTTGAAAAATCTTGGCCTAAAGGAGAGAGTTCTTAAAATATCATATTTGTCTAACATGTTTGAGCCAAAATTGTCTGAGGACTGAAATTTTGCCATAACACTGTCTTGAACTGATTTTATGTTGTAGCAATTTTTTTTGCTTATTTCTATTCATTGCTTGAGGACAAGCAATGGCCTAAGTTTGGGGGTGTGTTAACCTTGCAAAAGGTTAACATTTCATGCCCTTTTACTTGAGTTTTTGTATGAAATCAAGTCTAATTCATCACATCTCATGGCATATAGATGCATTTAGCTCATGTAGTTGCATATGGTGTTTCCTATTTTATGGTCTTTGATTATTTGCAAGAATAGTGCTGCTTTGAAGGGTTTTGTTTGGTGCGGTGATGTGCAGGGAAATGAAGAGCGATGCAGGGAAAAATGCCATAGCATTTTGGATAGCATTTCTGGGTGCACTAGAGGACAACGGACTGAAGATATTTATTGTGGCCCTACACGTGTACCTGCCAGCCTACTTTATTCCCACATGTGACGGGAATATTCCCTTGGAATTAAGGGCACATAACCCTAGGAGCCTCAACTATATAAAGGACAAGATATCCTCATTTAGAGGAGAGCTGGAAAAAGTTACAAGTGAGCTAAAAAAGAAGGAAAAGGCGGTTGTCTTCCATCTTCTTCTTCCTCTATCGAAGCGTCCTCCATTTTTGATGCTCCAAGGGATACTCTCGCTGGACTTTAAGAAAAGCAGCGGGCTTAGATCAGTGCACAGTAGTCCAACCCAGCTCAGGAGTTTCTCTCTCTCTTAGTTGCTTTGCTGTTTCATTTCATTTCTTTAAATGGGTTATGTTAAACGAATGATTATGGATGATATTTGCCCAACCATGAACTGATTTTAAGTGGCTTGGGCTTGTTATGGTTGTTATGCTTGATGATTTAATAGGTGTTTAGTTGCTTCCTTGTTCATCTCAAGCTGTCTATTGGTTGGTAATGCCCTAAACTTGTAAGAGCCTTCGAGAGTTAGTTGTTGTTTAGGTTTTGGTTAGCTTAACATTCGAGAGAGTTAGGCTTAGATCTAGAGTGGACAATGGGGTTCGATGCTGAGAGGCAGAATCCTAACTCACCTTAGAGATAAGGATATAGTTTCAACGACTAAAAGGAGTAGAGCTTTAATCGGGAGTTGCATATTAATGGTTTATGCCGAGAGGTATTGCTTTAATATTCCCTTCTACCAGGTTTCTTGCTAGAGATAGCTTTAGAAGCAATTTTATGACTCTGTCGAGCATGAGGGATGCAAGTTAGCCCAAGATATTCATTAAGCTTATGTGTGTAGCAGGCCCAGTCAGTCATTCCCATATAGAGTTTTATATACGTGGGTGGACGTTAGAAGTGACCTCATTTCATCTCAGTTTACATTATAGTTGTTTGCCACAACATTTATAAACATGTTTCTTTTTGCCATAGCTTTTCTGCAATTAATTCTTATAGCTACATCATTTGTTTACTGTCTTAATTGTGTGTTTTGACTAAACTAGTTTGGCCTGCAATCCCTGTGGAGACGATACTCACTCATCAATTTATTACTTGTTTGATGTGTATACTTGCACAAATTGCGTATCAATTATAGTACACCTACACACGCAACACTATTAATTATTTTGAGTTCTCTTGGTGCAGCATTTTGATAAAATGTTGGCATGGCATTGCCATTGAATGCTAGCATAGCATTATTATTCTACCTCTGGGCATTCTGGCACTGTACAAAGTGCTGGTTACCTCCTTGATGTCCCCAAGTTAAGTTAGGGTGTTGTCTCCAACCTGCATTATAAGTATTAGAGTTAGGATTATAGTAATGATTAATATTACCAACAAAATTTGCCGACTCAAGGTTGGCAGGGCATTCTTCCACATAATGGTTCTCTCCGCAAATTACAGAATGGATCTAATACTTTAACTTCTTGGGACTCTTTGTTCTTTTGCAACATTTTCACTATGCTGGTGAGGCTGGAAATCTCGGTATGAATGGATGTTAGTTCATCAACCTAAAATTTCCCAGTGGTTTTGGTTCCGATCCCAAGTTTGGCAACATGATATTGAAAATCGTTAATCGAAATCCTTTCTAGAATGTCAATAGCCTTCGAATACCTCTTGTCAAGCAACGATCTAGCCGCAAAAGCATCAACAACAGTCCTCGTTTGTGCATTCAATCCGTTGTAAAAGGTTTGAATTCGGGTCAAATTGGGGAATCCGTGCTTAGGACACCTTCTCAACAGATCTTTAAATCTCTCTCAAGCATCATATAGTGTTTCATCCTCAGCCAAACTGAATGTAATAATATTACCCTGTAGCTTGGCAGTGAGTCTTGGTGGCTGAATCGTGTCAAGAACTTCTGGCATAGGTCTGCCCATGAAGTGATTGAACCAGATGACAAAGAATTGAGCCAAGCCTTGGGTCTATCTCGCAAGAAAAAAGTGAATAACCTCAACTTCACAGTGTCTCTAGATACTCCAGTTTATTGAAATAATTGGCAAATCTCCATGAACTGATTTAGATGTTGCCTCGGATCTATAGTAAGTGTTCCATCAAATTGGCCTACATTCAAAAGAGTTTGAATCATTATCAGCTTAAGTTCAAAATTTGGTTCATTTACCTTTGTGCCAACAATTCTTGGCATTAAATTGTTAATGGTTGGTGCCGAATGCTCTCTAATAGGTCTCTCTTCATCGACAAGTGGGACAACATGTGGTGGTGGCATCTCATTGTTACGTGGATTGCCTTCATTGTTCACCACATCATTCCCTCGATTACCTTGATTATTCATCACTCGGTTATCTTCACTTTAACCTCCTCAAGGTTCTCTCAGTTTTTGAATCGTATGGCCACTCGTCCACCACAGGGTGGCTTCTGGTCATACACCGAGTAAAAAGATTAAAAGAAAGACAAGTAATACAATAGTTAAGCTGAGTATCGATCCCACAGAGATTGACTTAGAATTCGATTGTTATGAATGCTGGCAAAAGGTATGTATTAGTAAAACAGTGCCAAGAGTCTTTTGCGTGCAAGTATACACAGTCTGCAAGTAATACAATAGTTAAGCTGAGTATCGATCCCACAGAGATTGACTTGGAATTCGATTGTTTGATTGTTACTTGCCTTGGAAGAAAAGATGTTTGTTTTGAAAGTTTGTTTTGGAAACACTTTAATAAGAAAAGAAATAAAAGTGAAGTAAAACGTTGGCAAGGAAGGACTTTTAATAAGTGATGAGCGTTGGCAGGGAATGCCTGGTTTCTACGCTTTTCATGCCGTGCCAGCCTTTAATGTCAACATGTATTGGCATTGTTTGCCGAGCAGTTTCAAAATTAGCAAAGCCTCTCTCGATGGTCATTGCCCTAAGTCGAGCATATAAAAACCCCTATATCTCTATAGTGCATGTTTTTAAATAAACCGATTTGATTAAGAACCAATCTGTACTCATAAGTGGTAGATATCACTCTCGAAGTAAGTTCATCTACTTGAACGACTTCTCTTGAAGCTTCTCTTCTTAGTATTCAACAACTTAATTGTTGTCACCCTAGTCTGTTAAGATATTGAGGAGCAATAGGCCAACAATGCCAGCTCTCGCTTGGCATAGTATTTAGGAAACATTAAAGTATGCCGAATAGAAAAACTTTGCTGAAACAGATTTTTTATTAAAGAAACTAGAGCATAAAGACAACGTTTAAATCAAACATACCCTACCAACTATGAAATTAGTTCATGGTGAGGGATTTAACCCACAAAACCATAACCGTGTTCAAATACACCACCATTAAAATGAAATAAAAAACACTTAAAACAAGAGAATAGGCGAGGGGGTCTTTCGATGCAGCCCTCAAATCCAGGCTCTCGTCCAAGTGGTTGAACCACCTTCCTCGGTGCAGCTGACCGTCACTCATCGAGCACTCCAACACCTTACTCCGATCACTCTAAGCCTTCCATGATTCATCCCCCCTAATGCTTGATCGGTTGGTGTTTATATAGGCGTGCAAGGGAAGGGATTAGGATAGCTTCTTCATTTTCATTTCAAATGCTCCAAGGATAAGAGATAGAGTCTTATTCAATCGGTGTGATAGCTTATCAAGCTAGGGCTGACGTTATCGTGTCGATGATGTCTTGGCACACAAGCTTGGCATGACTTTGCCAACATAGCTTGGCTTCACCTTATCTACTATTTTTCAGAGATTGATCCATTTGTGATCTTTTAGGAGCCTGATCTTATCCTATTCTTTTGGTGTTCAACAGCCTCTTGGCGTGGCATCAAGTTCACTTCTCTGCCAACAGGTGCTTGGCACTATCTGGTCTTTTTGTGCCAACAAAACTTGGCATTCTCCTTTGCAATCCTAATTGTGTTGCTTTCTTGCACCAAATACTATGCCAAACTTGCAAAATAGCCACAAAATAGCCTTTCACTCTAGCATAGGCAAAATACTAAACTCCTTATGCAAATGCATGATTCTAATATCCTAATGCAACTAAAAGTACCTGAAAACAAGTAAAAGCATTGTAAAATTGGCATTAAAAATAGTACTTTTGGAGAGGTAACATTATTTCTGATGGGATGATCTCTATGGACAAGGTAAAGGTAGACTGCATTTTGAATTGGCAACCACCCAAAATAGTCAAGGACCTCAGGGGATTTTTAAGTTTATCTGTATACTATAGGAGGTTCATCAAAGGGTATGGGTGTATAGCTAAGCCATTAACAAATTTGCTTAAGAAGGGAGCTTGGAGATGGACTGAAGAGGAAGATGAAGCTTTTGGGAAACTAAAGGGGAGTATTAGTTCAGCCTCTATACTTGCTTTGCCCAACTTCAATGAAGAATTTACATTAGAGACAAATGCTTCAGATGTTGGAATTGGAGCTGTTTTGACTCAGTCTGGGAAAACTATTGTATTTTTTAGTAGGTCCCTAGGAGTAAGGCATCAAGGGCTCTCAGTTTATGAGAAAGAGATGATGGCAATCCTAATAGTAGTCATGAAATGGTCAGCATATTTGTAGGGAGGCATCACAGTTTAAAGTTTCTGTTTGAGAATTATGCAATTACCCCTGCCCAACAGTGGGTAGTCAAAATGATGGGGTATGACTATGATGTGAGCTACAAAAGAGGAACTAACAACATTGTAGCTGATGTTTTATCAAGGAAGGCTAGAATGGGCAATTGTCAAAATATGATAGTGAGAAATGTATCTACTAGGATTTTAGATAGGTGAACGCCACTTGGAGAAGTGATGAGAAACTTAAAAAGATTATGGCTGCTTTAGAAATAGGATCTTCCAGTCATTCCAAATATAGCTGGGATGGGAAACTTTTGAAAAGAAAAGGCATAATAGTAGTGGGGAATGATGCAGAACTGAGAAAGGAATTGATGAATTATTTTCATAGCAATGTTGTGGGAGGGTACTCAGGGGCTCATGCTACGATTAAAAGGTTGGCTGGAACATTCTTGTGAAAGGGCTTGAGGAAACAAGTGAAGATTTTAGTAAAGGAATGTTGAGTTTGCTAGATGAACAATGGTGATTTGCAACATCTAATGGGTTTATTGCAACCATTACCAACACCTAAATCTGCTTGGTCCTTTGTTAGTATGAATTTTGTAGAAGGATTACCTACATCAAGGAAATGAGACTCTATAATGGTGGTAGTGGATAGACTAACAAAGTATGGGCACTTTGTTCCACTGTCTCACCCTTTTACAGCTCAAGTGGTAGCACAGTCTTTTATGGAAAATGTTTATAAACTCCATGGTTTGCCTACTACTATAGTGTGTGACTGAGACAAAGTTTTCATGAGTCACTTTTGGAAAGAGTTGTTTAAGAACTTGGGGGTGACTGTTACTCCTTCCACAACATATCATCCAGAGACTGATGGTCAAACCTAGAGGGTAAACAAATGTCTAGAAACTTACTTAACATGCATGTCTGGGGAAAACCCTATAAAATGGGGGAATTGGATACATTTGGCAGAATGGTGGTATAATACCTCATTCCATTCATTCATTTAAACAACCCCATATCAGGATTTATATGGACAAGAGCCTCCTATTGCCTTATGTAGCTGGAGAGTCTTTGGTTGCTTCCGTGGATAGAAATATACATCAAAGAGAAGCTGCAATCAAGATGCTCAAGTTTCATCTCAAAAGAGCTCAGGATCGAATGAAAAATCAGGCTGACAAAAAGAGTATGAGTTTCAAGTGGGGGAGTGGGTATACCTGAAATTACAACCTTACAGACAACAATCAGTTAAGACCAGAATTTCTCATAAGTTTAGTCCTAAGTGGTTTGGACCATTCTTGATAATTGACAAGGTGGGGAAGGTTGCCTACAAACTGTAATTACTTTAGACTTCAAAGGTTCACCCTATTTTTCATGTGTCCCAATTGAAGAAACATGTTGGTTCTGACCCTGTACAATCAGAATTACTAGTGATTGGCCCTAATGGTGTTATAAGCAAGGTCACTGTGAAGGTTCTGGATTGACGTATAGGAAAAAGAGGGGGAGGACAGTAACTGAAGTGTTGGTGGAGTGGACCAACTATTTTCTTGAGGATGCCACATGGGAGGTCATGCATTTGCTCAAACAACAATTTTCAGACTTCGATTCTTGAGGTCAAGGACTGTTTGAAGAGGGAGGAATTGTAATGAAGCTACTGGAAATCTGGGAAGTAATCGTTATTATTTGCTTTATTTGAAATTCTATTTTAAGCTGTTATTAGGAACATTGGTTAGAGGCCCTTGTAATTAGATAAAATGATGCATTTTGCTTAGTAGGTTAAAGTTTGTCTGAGGCTTGTTCAGACCTTATCTTTTGGAATGAATATGGCCGTTTTCTCTCTCAAATTCTCTTCTCCTCTCATCCAAGTCTGAATCTCTTCTCACCTCTGTTTAATTCTTCTCTCTTTAAGATCTTAACACTTACAAAATCTCATAAATATGAATTCAACCATCGGATATCAAACATGTGTGATTGTAGTTCAGGAATGCAATGATTCAAATCTAGGCTTGTACTTATGAAAATTAAATAAATAAAGCCTTAAGTTATTCTGAGTAATAAACAAGGTTGTTTAGCCATGGTGATGAAGCCAGGAATCTTTTCATCAACATGCTTCTTCTCTAATTTTCTCTTTACTTCGGATTCCCTTCATTTATCTGTTAGAATGAAAACGGGCTCATCCTCATCTTCTTCTTTCTTTTATCTCTTGGAGTTCTCCATGTTCTTGCTTTTGCAACACTCGAATTATAACCAAAAAGGAAAAGAAAAACAATACTCAAGCAAGAAATTCTTTACATAAATAAAAAAATAAAGCTTCCTTTTACTTACTCATGTACCAGGCTCAACATTATCTTTGCAACCAAACTTTCAATTCAATATTTCATTGACTAATCTTTGTGATGAAGCCCATGTCATAAATTTGGAAAGTAATGTAGAATCTTTTTCTTTTCTCCAGAATCGAAAGAAGAATTTGAGTTGGAGAAACTTACGGATAGCTAGAGTTGTGAGCTTCGTTTTGCGCAGTTATGGACTCCAAATTCGAGCGGTTCTACAAAGGAAGTTACATGAGAGTGACAATTATTGAGGTGGTGCAGAACTGGATATGGTGGCCTCCATGTTCAAACGAAGGTTCCATGGCCATGGGTGTAATCTTCAAATTCCCATCCCTTTGTGTTCTCCACTTGCTTAGCAGAGACCAAGCCTTATTTTACATTTGTGAGACTTGTTGGAGTTCATAAACACTTGCAGGTCGAATCTGTAGAAACTTGACCTTAGATTGTCATTAGATCTCAACAACAATCATCTCACAACCTTTTCAATGAATTTAAGACAGGGTTTGGGAAAGTGAAAGGGAAGATTTTGGGTTTTAGGGCGAAGAGGAGAATTTGGAATTTTTTCCTAACAAGGTGAAAAGATAAAGTTTTGAAAGTTCAAGGGTTAAAATCGAAACTAATTTTTTATTAACGTTCAACGTCATAACACTAAGGGACTAAAGACTTATTAACCAATATAGAACGAAATGAAAACGTAAGTGACCAAAATCAATTTTTTTTAAAATCACTGAACAAAATAGAATAGACCGAAAATAAATAGTTTACCCAATAAAATATGAAAATTATTTCTTTAAATGTCTTTTTTAAAGGACTGGGACCTTTATTCCATTGAAATCTACATTAACAAATTATCGTAAAAGTTGATCTAATCATATTAGATTGTTGACCTTTCCCGATTAAAGATGTGATCCATAATAGTTGCAACATGAACATCAAACTATTACAAAATGAAAAATATTTCACAAAAATAGACAAAACAAGCGTAATAAAAAAAGTAATCAAGATATACGATTCTTATTGAAAATTGAAAATTAAAAATTAAAAATTGAAGAAAATAAAAAAATATATAGGTACAAATTCTTAATGGCAATGAACATGCAGTTGCTATGCGTAATGTTGGCGACGCTTAAAGGGTCGACAAGAAAGGTTGAAAGACTCAAAAAAAATGATCATTGGACATCGAGTCATCCGGTATTAGGTGATTGAATTTTGGTGGTAATGCATGCGTTCGATGACACGCAACTAATATGAATTCTTCTTTCTCTATTGGCGAAGATGTCGTCAGTTCGGATAGGAGCAGATCTTAGTATGACAGTTTGTGGAGCTTTAATCATTTTTTTAATTTTTAGAGGTCTAATTAAAAATTTTCAAAAACTTCGAGGATTTGATGAGATTATTTTAAAAAAAATAAAGGTCTAATTAAAATTTTAAAAAAATGAGAAACTTAATAAAAATTTAACAACTTTGAAGAGCTTAATTAAAGAATATTCAAAAAAATATAAGACTTGATGAGAATTTTAAATAATTTGAGGGGGCTTAATTAAAATTTTAAAAAATTTTAGGGGTGTAGTTTAAATTTCCCTAAACCTTGGGGGTGTCAAGTGTCAAGGCCATCTCTTAAGGTATTGCGATCCTACCTTGACAAGCCCATCCTAGACCATGCAGATGTGGACCGAACGGTGATATGTGCAATCCCTATGGAGCTACCAAGTCAAAGATGCATGTCGGGATGCTTTGGAAAAACCTTGAAGACCCTATCCAAAAAGTGTCCTCATTTGGGACTTTTCAACATTTACTTGCATCATACTTGGTAAGTTTATTTAGCTCTTTAGGGGAAAGTGGTTTGATGTTGGGCCTCCACCATCCCCTCGCCACGGGCTAGCAGTCGAGCTATTTTGGTGTAAGTGACCTTCTCCTAGACTCATGTGGGGCCTAGGTGTGCGGGCATTGAGGCCAAGAGGATGGTACAATGTCTCTCTAGGAGGACCTTCTAGGGACGGTTTGAGGCCAGAGGATCCCATATCGTGCTCGTCGCCGAAGTCAAAGATTATACTCTAGCATTCGCTGGGCCTTGCGGGATACGATAATCAAAGTGTGTGTTGCCGGAAGGATCATGAGACAACGCTATCGAGCTAAGCCCTTTGACCTGGGGTGCGAGTAAATCTAACTTTTCTAGAAATAATCCCTTTCAAGTGTCGTACGACATGCCGATTCAGGCTTAGATGGCATGACTGTAACACCAAGGCTCCCACTTGCTATTAGTGAGTATCCGCCTATTAGTTTGGGTGTTAATGAAATCAAGGATAGATGTAGTTTATAATTGGGAGGGGCTCTTTCCCAATGCAAGATCTTTTTACCTTTTAATTACATTTTTTTTTAGAAAAAATAGGTAAATTATGAATTTTTCCTTACTTTTAAGCATTTATAGATTAACCTTAATTCCTAATTTTGACTCGTCGCTGGATGAAATGCTACAATGATGTGCTAATATGACATTTGAAGAGGTTGTTATTGCTGATGCACAGGTTTGAAACATTTTTATGCTTTAATTTCAACAAATTTCAATGATTAAAGTAGGTTTTCTACAATGCCTTGGATCTAACTTTATAAAGTTCAAGTCCAAATTCGATTATAATCGAACTCAGATATTTTAAATCGGATTTGGACTGGATTGTTTTTGGATTAGATTTTTCGAATCGGATTTAGATTAAATTGTCATCTCTAGTGTTGACCCAAATTCGAGGCGTAGATTCGCGAATTTGGCATCTTTAGGTTATATTATGTTTTGGCCCTCTAATATTTTTATTTTATTGAATATTAGTCCATAGTTTTGTATAATTAATTTCTTGCATTTTTAAGTTATGCCATTTAATTCTATATTCATTCATTTTCATTCCTTATTTGTTGACTACATTTAAAAATTTGTGTTTATTATTTATGCTTTTAATTTGATACTTATTTTAATTCATAATTTCAGCCAATATATCTTATCTTTATCTTGAATTTCACATTATTTACTATTTTATTCACTAATTTCCTTAATTTTAATAATTCGTTAATATTAAATTTATTTATTTCTCTATTGTATTTATTTTCTTATTTGTTTGTCTATGATTTTATCTTACATTTTTTCATATTTATGTATATATTCATAATTGCATATGATATACGTAGATATATTACACTATATTAAGTTTAGTTCATAGATATAAATCATAGTAATTATTATTATTATTACTATTATTTATGTTTCTTTTAATCTATTTAGGTTAATTTTTTATTTTATACGTAACACCCCCTTCCCGGTCTAGTAGAGAACCGGGACAGAAAGCATTATCGAAAAGTATATTTGGAAATCAGAAGCTTAATCGGAGTCGAAAATTTATTTGGGAGTTCTAATATTCTTATTCAAGGCTTAGTGAACTAATTTATCAATTACGGACTCAATATGGGGTCAGTTTTAAACTTTTACAAACTTAGGGACTAAATTATAAATCTCGTAAATTAGCGATCTTACTCCAAATTCTTTATTACCAACTTGTAATTAAACTTACCAATGATTCATCTATGAAGTTTCGTTACTATCATATATCATTTACTCAATCAATTAAACTATATGACTTTAGTGACCATTTTGTAAACTGTTTAGAACTTCACTTTAATCTTTATAATAGAATTAACTAACATCGTATCGATACCCTAAGGGCTGTATCGATGTGCTAAGCCTAATTTCATATTTCCATATTCAAAAGATGCCAAGCCCGTACCGATACAGCTAAACCGTATCGATACTAGTTGACTAGCTTGACCCCGTATCGATACGCTATAAGACCGTATCGATACCATTTTTCCAACCAAATTTAGTAACGATACACCCCAAACCGTATCGATACGCCCTGTTTGACTAATGTTGACCAGACCATTTGTGCAAGGGCAGTATCGATACCCTCTGACCTGAAATGACAGATTTTTATTGGTTTTTATTCGATTTGACCTGGAAATTAGTATCCAAATGCAATGAAACTTTACCAGTAAGTTTTAATCATTATAAACTACCAGCATGCCAAATTTCATGTTAATCCAAATCCATTTACTATATTTTTACCCTTTTAGAGCCAAAAATGCAACATTAGCCATTTTTAGCCACTTTTAAAAGGTCATTTAGGGCCACTTAGTCTTATACAAACATAGGCAACGTTTATACCTCAAAATAGACATAATCAACTAGTTTAACCACTTTGCCACCATTCTAGGAGTTCATAAGGACAAAACACATTACTCTAAGCTTGAGGTGACTTGTCGATCTTCCAACTAATCCCGATCTCGAACCGATAACTTTGTTAACCTAAAATGTGGGAGATGAATGCATTAGACTTATATAGTCTAAGTGAGGTAGCCATAAACAATGAATGAACATGATATGCAATAACTCATAGTTCAATGGCAAGCTTAATGGCATCTTAACATAACAATACATATATGCATATCGTAACATCAATATAAAGCATAATAATCATACTCGATATCGATATTCAGACATCATGGCAATGGCATCAATATCCAACATAGTAATCATAGTCAATAGCATATCAATAGCTTCCACATTAGTAAACAATATCAGTAATCAATAGTTTTCCCTTGGGTCGATTCTCGGTATATGGATACACGAATCCCACCTCTGCACCAATATCAATAATGGTCTAGTCATCATCATCATCCCTCCACAGCACTAGTTTGACCAATACAATAGTCATCCCTCCACAACGCCAATCATAATGGCCGCATCCCAATACCCGTACCAATAAGCTCATGAATTATATGGCATGCCATTTGTATCCAATACTTCGATCCCAAGGCACAATAATCAATAGTTTGATAGCAGCAGTTTCATAGCAATGATTCAATAACAATATCTCAATCATATGATCATAGCAATAGCAATTAACACATGTCAATGATTCAACGACGAAGAACATATATCAATGATTTGTTAACTATATGCAATTATTGATATTCAATACCACACTTACTCATACTTATCAATGAGGCTTTCAAGAGTGTTTATGTAAAATCCTTCAACACAATGGTTAGTCACACAATAAACAATAACCAATGATTCGAGATGGAACCTAGCCAACTCTCGAGACTTTGACTACACTCACCTTGGATTCTGAAGCTCTTAAGGCTCTGGGATCGTAACTCATTTATTCCTGGCTTGATTTGGAGATGATGGCCTAGCTTCTTCCAAACCTTGAGCTAGGAGGAATCAACAAGAAAGTGTTACAATCGATATAACAACGTCGATAACTATTTCAAAGATTAGGCATAACAATACGACTTGAAATTAAACCTCCAATACCCATGGATTTCAAGAATTTCTTGAGGGATTTTACTTACCCAACCGATGGCTTTTCGAGGAAGTTTTCAAATCAAAGAACATTTAAGTTTAAGGTGGCCAACAAAGGAGGTGTGTGCTTGCTTGAGGTTGAAGACAACAATGGAGGTATGTGTTTAGGTAGGAGATGCCGTTAACAAAAGATGGTGTTTTTGCTCCGGTGAAGGTAAACAATGAGGAAACCCTTCTCTTACTCATTTTAAAACAAATTTAGTCCCTGATCATTCCCCACCTCATTTGCAACCAATAGGAAGACTTCCTATTGCCAAAGGTTTGCTTATCTTATTAATTTCTATCCCCTCAAGCCTTTTTAGCCATTCTAAGCAATTATTGGCCATTCATTAGCTTTCCTAAGTCATCCCACGTGAAGGGTGGCAAGAAATAGGTGAATCATCACCAATCTCCCTTTTTTCAATTTAATCAGTAAAACAGATTCGGATAGAGGGCTCTATCGATACACTCGTGGCCATACCAATACGCTCATGCTTAAACATGTAAGTTAGTTAAAAACTGTTAGACCGTACCGATACGGTACTTACCGTATTGATACCCTTAATTCAAATTCAATGTTTTAAGCACTCATAAGGGTTCTAAATCAAAGGTTTGGACTTTAACCAAAGTCCTACATCAATAAATGGGTCCTAAATCAACGTCGATACAATATTTAAGCTTGTTCGGTGTAGGGTTACTGATCGCCGGAACCCAATTCCGACTAGACCAAGTTTTGGGATGTTACATTATATATGTTGTATTATTATTTTAATGTAAATATTATAAATGATATTTTGTTTTAAAGAATTCAAAGTCATAAATATTTTGATTCGAACTTAGATATGGATTGGATTCGGATCGGATCATGACAATATCCATATTCAATCCGCCACCTATTAGGACTCAGATCATTTTTCAAATTCGGAATTTTTTTCAATCGAATTTGGATTGATTTTTTTCTTCAAATCGAATTAGATTCAGATTAAATTGTCATCACTAATTGTTAATGAACTAATATCCAAACATTGTGTTTTTTATGGAAACTCGAGTCTGTGGTTGTAAAGCATGTGATTTTATTAGGCTTTATTGTTTTGTGTTCTCATCGATTTGATGCAAATAGGTTTTCAGGCGATATTAGGGTATTATGGAAGGAAGCCAGCAATGAGAATTGATGTGATTGCAGTGTCAAAATAGTACGCATTCAATTTGTGTGGATATTAGGGAAAATCAAAGTTGTTTTATTTAGGGACGAAAATGAGTGGGCGTGTTTTTGGCCGTCTTATATCGACCTAAAATTTTATAATTTCAATCTGATTTCGACGTGATCTAATTTGAATTTAATATATATATATATATATATTTATTTATTTGTGACCTAAAATTTTTAACAAAAAGCTCGAATATACCTAACTCGTCTCAAAAAATATTAATAAATATATTAAATATAATAGATAAAAATAATATATATTATATAGTTATAAAAAAATTAGGTTGGTCAAAGAATTTTAACCCTAAATTCAAACCCATCCCAAACCTTTTCAAAACCCGATCCTACCCGTTAGATCCGAATTTTTTTACCATCCCTAATTTTATTACTTTTGTCTATGCTAATCCTAACAGTCAGAAACGTTGTAATCTCTGGAACCATCTTCTCACTTTAGAACCAGAAGTCGTGATGCCTTGGTTATGAGGAAATGACTTTTAACTCTATTAGTAATCCGAAGGAAGGATAAGTGGGTTAACTTCAACGATCTAGTGTTAGTAGGGGTTTCTGTGATTCTTCTATTCTAACGCTGGTTTACATGACTTGGGGTTTAAAGGTCCTAGGTTTTTTGGTTTGTGATTCTTTATTTTAACGATTGGATCCTTGTTTATGTAATGGAGATTGATTAAAAATATCTCTTGAAACAGAAGTGTTATATCTTGAACGGGTGGGATCCAATCATAGACCCATTCTCTTAACCACGTATATAAATAAGTCAAACAAGGTGTTAGGCCCTTTTGATGGAAGGAGCATTCGGATTTTGTCTTGGACTCTTTGCACTTCTAGAATTATAGAAGAGTTTAGTATACCTTTACTCAAACGAGACAATATCAAAAAAATACTCTTAATGTTTAACTAGATAGTTATTTTGGTCCATATTCTTTTTTGAAGTACTTTAACATTCAATATTTTATTTTAGGCCAAAATGGCCCATCCGTGGATGAAAACTGTTAGTTAACTAACGTTAGGTGGCTTGAAATGACACGACAAACCTACATGATTGTACACATTGACATAGCAGTGTCATATAGGCAAAGATGCTGACTTGAAAAAATGACACATTAGACAAAAATAATTTTATAGAATTATATAAAATAAAAAATTATTTTTTTCTATTGATGTATCCTTTTTTAAGTCATTTCAAGATGTTTATGATTAGTTGAAAAACAGTTTTCATCTACGAATGGAGCATTTTGACCCAAAATAAACGTTGAGGATTAAAGTACTCCAAAAAAAAATAAAGGACTAAAGTAACTATTCAATCAAATGTTATGGACATTTTTGACATTATGCCTTTTATTTTTGACTTGGTAAGACAAGGGAAAGGCTTAAATGAAAGCCTAGACGTCCTTTAACCCAACTGTGGCCTTAGTTCGGTGGCAAAGCAAAACATGGTTAGGGGTAGGTCACAGGTCAAAATTCCCTAACCACAAGGACTTCATTTTTAATTAAACACTTCATGAATAGCCTCCTAAAAAGGGAAATTATGACCGTATTTCTCGAAGAATTTTAGATAATTCTATCAAACTTTTAGCCTTCATTTAGGGTGTGACACTATAGATTCAATAAGGATAACATATTATGGGTGACTGAAAATAAAATTGCTGTTATGAAAGTTGTTGTAAACTTAAGAAGAATAGAGGATAGGGAGAAAAGAAGATAGATTATAGAGGAAGAAGCTAAAATTAGGGTTTTTGCATGGTTGGTTCAGCTCACCAATGAGCATTTTAAACAAAAAATGCAATAAATTAAATAATGAAAAAATTGATTAAGCCTTGTGGATCCTTTTTCTCCCTGGTCCCTCTGTGCACTTCTAAGATATTCTCTGTAGCTGGAATAGGACCGGTCCCTTGGGCAGTAGTTGGAGGTGGAACCCTGGTGTTCGCAATAGTACCTCCCCCTAAAGAAGAAACCTTGTCCTCAAGGTTTGGCTCGATGCTGGGTTGGGAATCCCTGAACAAGGGCAATGGTGTAAGCCGGTGCAGGGGTTGTCCTTTGCATTACTTCAGTTGGGAGATGTGAAAGATCGGATGAATCCTTGTCCATTTTGGCAACTCGAGCTTGTATGCCACATGACCGATGAGTTGAGCAACCTTGTAAGGACCAAAAAATGTGGGACAATACGGTTGAAGTCGAACAAAGGCCCTGTCACCCACATTCAGCTCTACTTCCCTGCGTTTT
This sequence comes from Hibiscus mutabilis, assembly GCA_019671005.1. Classification (NCBI taxonomy): domain Eukaryota; kingdom Viridiplantae; phylum Streptophyta; class Magnoliopsida; order Malvales; family Malvaceae; genus Hibiscus; species Hibiscus mutabilis. Next base: position 29,388,333 of record CM033712.1, read on the forward strand.
TTATTTGCCTGATTCTTCATCCTCTATTGAGCTTGGGACAAATTATGCTTCAATTCTCGCATGATTTCATGTCGGTCTTGGAGAGCTGTGTCCACTTGAGGATTGAGGGAGCCCCCATCAACCTAGGAAACCAGTGTAGGTGGGTCACGACCATAAAGTGCCCGGAACGGAGTCATATCTGCAGAAGCCTAAAATGTCGTGTTGTACCAGAATTCAGCCCAAGCTAGATAGGTCTCCCATTTACTCGGTTCATCCCCAGTCATACATCGGAGATACATTTCCAAACAACGATTCAGGGCCTTAGTTTGGCCATCAGTTTGAGGGTCGTAAGCGGAGCTGAGGCATAGATCGATGCCTTGTAGTCGAGCGATTTCAGTCCAAACTGTACTGAGAAAAATAGGATCCCTATCGCTAACCATAGATCCTGGAATTCCATGCAACTTCATAATTCCCTAGACCATGACCTTGGAATTGTATTGCACATCGTAGTGTCGTGGAAGGGTAAAGAAGTGCCTGTATTTGATTAAGCAATCAACCACTACCAAAATTACCTCCTTGCCATTTGGTCGTGGTAGTCTCGTGATGAAATCCAAGGAAAGATCCTCGAATACTTGTTGTGTAATTGGGAGAGGTTGAAGTAGACCTGCCGGAGCAAGGGTGTTGCTTTTCATTCTTTGGCAAGTTTGACAGCCGGAAACAAATTTCTGAACATCCTTGCACATCCCTTGCTAAAAGAAATTGTTGGACAAACGGTGAAAGGTTCTGGAAATTTTAGCATGGTCACCAAGCGTAGAGCTATGAAATTCACGCAGTAAACGCGAACGCAAGGCACTCTCATTAGGCACTACCACTCGACAATTGAACAATAGCAAACCCTGTTTTTTTAGTGTAACCTGGAACTGTCAACTTACCATCTTGGATATCGACCAATAATGTAGACAATGCTTCACCATTTCGACTTGCTGTTTGAATATCCTCAAAAACACCAAACATTGGTCGTGTGAAAGCTAAAAAATGTGCACCCACTTCTCTGGATAATGCATCAGCTACGATGTTCAACTTACCAGGGCGATATTTGATTTCAAAATCAAAGCCAATCAACTTAGCCAACCATTATTGTTGTTCTAGGGTCTAGATTGTTTGCTGAGTTAACTCGTAGAGGGCCTTTTGATCGGTGATGATGACAAAACGCCGACCAAGCAAATATTGGCACCACTTACCTACAGCCTGGTGATGGCAAACATTTCCCTATGGTAGGTGGAAGTTGCTTACTTCTTGGGACTTAGTTTCTGACTGAAAAATGCCAAAGGTCGATTATCCTGGGTTAACACTGCCCCAATGTTGACACCAGACGCATCTGTTTCAACGACAAATTCCTTGTCAAAATCAGGAAAACCAAGGATAGGTGTCGTGCAAAGACAAGACTTTAGCTGCACGAAAGCCTTTTGGGTAGCCTCCGACCAAAGAAACGGCTCCTCTTTCTTCAACAAATCTATAATGGGAGTTGCGAGTGTAGCATAGCCCCTAATGAATCGACGATAGTACCCCGAAATCCCCAAAAAATCACAGACATCGCAGACCGTAGAAGGCACATGCCAATGCTGAATGGCCTCGAGTTTGGTGGCATCCATTGCCAAACCCTCGCGTGATACAACATGTCCCAGGCACTCAATAGTTTCCTGTCCAAAGGAACACTTGGACTGCTTAGCCACGAACCCATGAATCTTCAAGATTTGTAGCACCATTCTCAAATGTTGAAGATGCTCTTGCCATGTGCTACTATATACAAGGATGTCATCCAAGAAATGAGGACAAACTTCAGGAGATAAGGCCTAAAAATATCATTCATTGTGGCTTGGAATGTCGAGGGAGCATTGGTCAATCCAAACGGCATAACAAGGAACTCGTAATAGCCATCGTGAGTATGAAAGGTTGTTTTGTGCACATCCTCCATACGAACACGATTCTGATGGTAACCTGCCAACAAATCAAGCTTTGAAAAGAATTGTGATTTGCCCAATTCATCAAATATTTCATCAGCCGTAGGGATAGGGAACTTATCGCGAATGGTGATCGCATTGAGAGCACGATAGTTTATGTAATACCCCAAAAGTGGGGTTAGAAGCATTCTATTAATCCGATTGTTAAGCTAATCATTAAATTGTGTTACATGAAGGATTAATTAAATAGTATAGGACCATTTTTGAAACAAAGGAAATGTGATTAGAAAATTTTGAAAGGGTTAAACCATAATCTATGGTTAAGTAGGGAATTGCAAGCTAAACAAAGATTTGTACAAGGGCTTGTACACATGTCCAAACTAGATTAATTCATGTGGGTGTAATGGATGATTCGGCTAAGAGAAGGATGAACAAAGTTGTCATCCTCTTCCTCAAGGCCAAAAAACACCATTGGAGAGAAATTAGAGAGAGATACTTGGGGGCTTGAAGTGTTGAGCCTTTTTGGACGATTTGCTAGAGTTTTGATCGAGTAGTTAGAAAAAAAGGTAAATCAATCCTTCCTTTGTTCTAATTTGAGCTTTTATGTGAAAGGATAACCATGAATTTATCTTATGATCATGCATGGATAAATTTGTTAGATCCTTTGAATTCAAAATTAAGAATTTGCCTTTAGAATGATTGAATGTGACATATACTAAGTGATTATGTTATTGTGAATTTACAACATGATTATTGGGTTAAGATGGCTCGGTGGTGAAATCTTTGTGATAAGAATTTTAGCATTTGTATGGTACTTGTTGGTTGAATGAATTAGACTCGAAATGTTGTGTGATCTTATGGTTTAATGGGACAATCGGACTGCTTGGTAGCCTCCATTAAGAACTGTTCTGTAAAGAATTCATATGCCATGTAAACACTGATTTTAGGACTGTTTTGTGATAATAGGAACTGTTGAACTCTAATTTGATCATAAGAAAAATGTTTTAAGACTGTTTTGAATTAATAAAAACAGGGGATGGGCTGTTTTGAAAGGTTTAGGGGCTGTTAATGAGCTATTTGTATACATTTTGGGACTGTTTTATAATTAAAATTAAAGGACTATTATACAAAGCTTAAGGACTAATTTGTAATAAAAAATGGACTATTTTAAACTAATGCAATAGGGGAGGGACTATCTTGTAGTACTAAGGCTGTTAAGGGACTGTTTTGTTTACAAAATTGGACTGTTTTTAATGATTTTAGGGATTGTTTTACATTAAAAGCAAGGACTGATTTACAAATTTAATCGGGGGCTGATTTTATATTGTTAAATGACTGTTTTTTGTATCTTTAGGGATTGGTTTGTGGAAAATGGGAAACTGAAATTGTTTTATTTACAAAGATGAAGGACTATTTATAAAGGCATCAAATGGATTGGATTACATTTTGAATAAGGGTCGTTTTGTATGAGTTAGGGGCTGTCCAAGGACTAATCTAGTATGGAACTTGAATTGTATTAAAAACATGCTCATATAGTACGTTCATGACATGGTTGATTTAAATAGGGATAAGTTTTGATGCATCTTATGTTCAATGTTGTTAGATCGAGAGGTAATTGATGAAGCAAGACTTCAAGCTAGTAAAGTGTAGAAAGGCAATCGGGAGTAGTGATTCGGGACCAGCCTTAGCTCGGAGTATTGTAAGTGTAGTTTAAAGTCTTGGGATAGGCTTGTAACCTTCCTGAGCATCTTTTGTTGATTTAATTTTATTGCTTTATCTTTAAGTTAGGCTACGCACTTAAAAGCTTGGATTCGAGGTAAGTGCTTATATGATAAGCATTCTATGAAATGTAATACTTGATTTAATGTTATGTTCATAGAGAAATCAATACATGCTTGATATGTGATCTTTGTTATGCAAACATTTGATTTAGATTTGTGATCAAATTTAGAATCATACATGAATTATGTATATGACTGACATGATAGACAATAAATCATGTTACTTGTTACTCTGATTATGAAGCTATGTTCAGTTCCAATTCTGATATGAACAAGACATGTTATTCGAATAAGATGAAAATGTATTTAGAAATTTCACATGATTTGAATACATGCCTATTATGAAAGGGCAATAAGCTTTGTGGAAATAACATTCTGATAAGGAGCTATGCTCATCTTGTCTTTGATATGATAAGATAAAGTTGAAAGCCTTGGTTTCGATTTAGTCTTAGGTATAGTTGACATGCCACAGAGTTCATAGAGCTCATGTTTGAGGTGGACTACGGTCCTTATTTGGTGACAGTAGAAGGGAAGTGTTGTGGTCACATGGCGGCAGTAGGAGGGATTGACTAGTACTACAAGTACCATTTTATTTGGCGACAGTTGGTTCAGGATTCGTGTACCTAGTTGTTACTTGATTCTCAAGGCTATGCTAAAGACAAAATAATAAAATTTGCAATTCTATCAGATAAACTATCTTGATAACTTATGAGACAAATATCACATGCCTTTGATATGTTATGTTTAATGTCTTATGTGCCAAATAACTCATGAATATGATATGCCATGTTAACATCTTGTATGACAAGAAACTCATGTTTAAGATGAACCATGTTGATGTCTTACTTACCAAGAAACTCATGTTATGGTATATTATGTTTGATGACTTGAGTGTCAAGTAACTTATGTGTTGATAAGCTATATTAAAGAAAAATCAAGAAAGCTTATAAGTTAAATCGATGAATCATTGTAATGTCTTTCTATTGATTGTTGAGTATCTAATTGGGTGAATAGATATGCTAGTTCGAATACTCATATGTATATGTATATGTATATGCTATATTCGAACACCCTTGCGTATGTGTATATATATATATATGAAAATGCATTACTTAAAAATCCATGTGTATATGTACATGCTATGCTCCATTCGAATACCTATATGTATATGCAAACATGCCTGGTTCGAATCACCCATGTATAAGTATAATTGCTTAGTTGAATGTCTGGTCCTAAAATGGCTAACTTCTTGTCCAAACTTGGAATTATATGTATATGATTAGTAGATCTAGGTAAAAGGATGATTTATTGTTTCATGCATTAGATGCTTTAAGCTACCTCACTAAGTAATCATACTTAATTGTCCTTTCACTGTCTTTCAGGTTAAGTTCGCTTTCAGTTAGCTTTTGAACTTGGACAAGATCACAAGAAGTCGAGATTGTATGTCTTGTATTTCCTTACAGAACTCCTAGATGGTGGCACATAATCGTTGGTTATGCATAATGCATTTAGTTAATTCTTTGATCTCATATGTGTATAAGTATCTTAAGTAGCTGTCGCTATTTGTAATGGCCTATTATGCTTTTTGGTTGTTTGTTGGCTAAGTTCTGTTTAATATGGTAATTGAATAGTTGCTTGATAGCTAAGCCATGCTAGGAATATATTCGAATGCCTGCTTGTTGAATAAGTTATGTTAGTTATAATGTTTGAATGAGTTAAGATCATGAATGAATGGAATGACACCTATATGGTTTGAATAAGATTAAAAGATAAAATCAAAATGCTTGTTATGCTATGAGAGGATTGATTAATTGGTTATGAACATAGAAGTTGATTATGCTAGTCAAACCATCTTAGAAAGGTCGGTCCTTAGGTGGTTGTTTGATTTCTTGTATTGCTAGTATCTTACTAGTTATTGCTTGATTGATTCTAATAATGAATAATTGCAAAGTTTTCGTTGAGTATAATATGTTGGAAGTCAAGGAACGAGTCTTGAGGTTTAGAAGCCTCGAATGAATTATACATGCTAAGTAAATGATTGTTTTAGTAAACTAGTAATAATTCTATGGGATTAGATAACGATATAATGGCTCCTATTAGTCGATTTAGTTTTAAGGAAATGATCTATGGATCTTCGATGTCCTTATGTGATAGTTCGAAAAGATGGTATTGGTATAACAAAGATGTAGTTAATAGCTAAGGGTTTTAAGATGTCTCACTAACGAATGAATTAGATTAATCCAGTTGGCCTAATTTGTTAAAAACCTTAGAAGATTAAAATCAAAGTATAAGCTACCTTTGTAAAGAATGGTTGAATGCCTTTAAAAGGTAAAAGACTTCGAACGCTTGTGAAATGAAAGGTCTTAATTGGATGCTTGATGAACAAGTTATGTACTTGAATCTTATAAGGTAACTTGAGTTAGGGTTTAAAATTGTTTCTAAATTTGAGTAATTTGTAGTATAAGCTTGTTTTTGACTTACCTTTGGTGTTTTGAAATCAGACTACATGTGCTAAATCATTCCTTGTTTGTTTTGTAACACCTTCTAGTTCGGTTTACTCCTAAACCGGGTTAGGGGTGTTACACTCTACACAAAACTGCCAAGTTCCATCGTTCTTATGCACCGGAATTACAGGAGAAGAAAAAGAGCTAGTGCTCTTTCAAATCTGCCTAGTCTTAAGCATCTATCGAACCTATTTTTCAATCTCGGCTTTCTTGAAATGGTGATAACGATATGGTAGAACATTGACTGGTTTACTCGTCGCGTCGAGGTGAATTACATGGTAGTTAGCACGCTGGGGTGGTAAGCTGTGAGTTGTTTCAAACACCTTGCTAAATTCTGCAAGTAACTCCTTCATGTCAGCCCGAGTTTTAGTAAACTCAGTACTCGCCGAGTCTTCCACATGCAGTCAAAAGAATTCATCGATGGCCCATGTTTTATACAAACGACGAAGGGATTGCAAGTGAATTTGCTATGGCCCAAACTTAGTGTCACCTTGCCAATAGTAGTGTATATTTCTCCGTGTAAACTTGAATGTCAACTTCGAAAAATCCATAGTGGCAGGCCCAAGGGTGGCCATCCAAGCCATACCCAGCACTACCTCAAAACCTTCAAGGGGAAGAATATAAAAACTAGTTACCAGCTCGGTGCCTTGAACAAGCACCTTAACATCCCGAACACAACCTTCATTCTGCAGCTATTGGCCATTACCCACATGAACATTAAAATTGGGTGCGGCTGTTACAGGTAAACCAAGATGCTTCATCACTCAGAAATTGGATGAAATTGTGAGTGCTGCCTCCATCAATTAAAATACGAACCAACTTACCTTGGATCGTTCCTTGAACCCGCAGTGTAGTTGGAGTATGAAAGCCAGTGAGGGCATTAAAAGACACTATCGAATGCTCACTAACAAGAGGAGGTACAACGTCCGAGGCATCGATCAACTATGACTGTTCGTCGGAAGGACAACATTGCTCGTCGTCCACTATTTCATTGTCGAGCAAAAATAGTTGGGGAGCCTTACATTTATGCCCAGGAACATAATGTTCATCACACTAATAACACAGTCATTTTAACCAAAGTGCTTGAGCTTCAGCCGAGGAAATACGTCGAGTAGTTGGCGTATGATCAGGAGCTAAAAAATTATGGTCGAAGGGAGGGGCGACCTGGTTGCACATTGGGGTCATGGGCTTGCGAGGTGGGGGTTGGCAACAGTGGTGGCCGTTTCGAACCAGAAAATTAGCTTGATGGGCGTCGATCATGAAAGCGAGCTTAGCGCCCCAACCATGGATGTGGAGCGGTGACCCAATACTTCATTCTTGATATCGGCGCGGAGTCTAAAAGTGAAACAATCCAACAGGAATTCATCCGACAAGTTGGATGTATGGAGTGCCAGATCCTCAAAACGTGACTGATAATCTGCCACCGTGGTTGTTTGTAGAAGCTTCGACAATTGGCCAACCGAGGACTCTATTTCCATGACTGTAAAATGTTTCCGAATGGCCTCTACTAAATGGTTCCAGCCCGCGAGCTGTCGTTGTCTTTGCATCCACCGAAACCACTTCTTCACTGTTCTAGTCATCTTGAATTAATGAAGCCATCGTGACTCGATGATGGTCATTCGCACCATAAAACTCGAAGAAGTCTTGGGCCGAGGCAATCCATTCCTCTGGATCATCTCTGGTGAAAAGGGGAAGCTCAACCTGGAATGGCTTTAGATGAAAAGGAAAACTGTCATCAGCGTCGATGTGCATCTTCACCTTACCCCGATTCACTATACTATCAACCGTAAGATCACTGCCGGTAGATGTCGTCGCAGATAATCCCAACTGAGTGGAAATGTTCTAAAGTTGGCGGGCCATATCTTGGAGAGTGGTTTGCGTGGCGGCGTTCCATTTCTCCTAGTTCGCGACATGATTTTCCAGGAAGGTGAGTGAACGTTCATGGCGGGAGGACGTGTCTTGAAGAGAACGGATGGATTTAGTGCTGTTCACCATATATCGAAAACTCAGTGAAGGCACCAAATTCTTATGAACGTTGTTGTAAACTTAAGAAGAAGAGAGGATAGAGAGAAAAGAAGATAGATTATAGAGGAAGAAGCCAAAATTAGGGTTTGTGCATGGTTGGTTCAGCTCACCAACGAGCCTTTTGAACACAAAAATGCAATAAATTAAATAAGGACAAAATCGGTTAAGCCACGTGGAGCATTTCTCTCCCTGGTCCCTCTACGCACTCCCTGGACATTCTCTATAGCTGGAATAGGGCTGATCCCCTGGGCAATAGCTGGAGGTGGAACCATGGTGTCCGCAACAATTACCAACAATGATCATTATAATGTTGTGTGTGATATCGCTTATGGTGATACAAATGAAAGTAAAGTTAACACTTATAATGATATGAAGATCGAGTCACTTTCAACATCCAAACTTGAGTATGATTTGGACTTGTTTGTCATTTAATGTTGATTAATATCCTTAATAGGTTTGTGAAAAGGATGTATGATTCATTTCTCATTGAATTTGAAATTTTTAACGAATATTTGGATTTTTTCTTGTACTCTTTGTAGTTCTAGAATTCGTATTAAGGTGGAGGTTGATGGTGCTTGTGACAAGAATTAAATTAGATTTTGGTTTAAAATATAAAACCTACTTTGAGTTGATTTCTTGCTATCAAGTTTCTTTTGCAAACAAGTTAATTATCCTACAAATATGTAAGGTGGTTTAGGGTAGGGGTGTTCAAATCTGGGATTTTTGGATATTCGAGGTCTCGGGTACCCAATTTTTCGAGTAGTATATTTTTCGGCCCGTGTTTCGACTGTGACTACTAGCTACCCGTATAACCTAGGTACCTATAAAATTGGGTACCAGGTACCCAATTCATAATTTTTTATATTTTAAATCTGAAATGTTTTTAAAATATTCACATAAAAAACATATAAAATTTAAAAGTTGATAATCCAAACACAAAAATTAGTAATTTGAAGTTACTTTTAAGGGAGAAATATATATATATATATATATTATTGGTTCATCGACTTTGTTGACACATCTTGCTCAGTTGATCGCTCAAGATTGGATGGTGGAATTTAGGCATGTTGGCAGATCTGGTAATTCGGTGGCAGACGTAGTTGCTAAGTAGGCATGGTCTTAGACTTTTGGTTATACACGGTATTTGGATCCCTTAGGGTTGGAATTAGGATTTAGAGTTAGCTGGGCAAAACATAAATGTTTGAAAGTGATGGAACAAATTTATAAATAAATCAATTTTTTAAACAAATTATATAAGGTGAAAAAAATTTCGAGGGTAGGGAGGGGCAATTTAGTTCCTCCCCAGGATCCCCTGCTGGTATCTTTGAGGAGCTTTCACCAGGATGGTTGTATTTCTAATCATGCTACTCTAGTTTAGAACATGTCTCTCTTTACCCAAAAAAATTAAGCTTTAATGAAAAATAAGTGCTCAAACTATACCACTTTTGAATTTTAGGTGCCTAAAGTATTTTTTTTTGTAAAAATAAGTGCCTAAAGTTTCAACCGTTATAATTTTAGGTGCCCGACCATCAATAACCATTAAAAATGATTTTCCAATCATAACTAGAAATGTGGTAGGGAATAATATATATATTTAAAATTTTGAATTTGCTTTTAAAATAAAAAAATCCTCAGAATTTTCAAAATATTCAAATCAGTCCCTAAATCCCTAAAAATAACAAAACCTCAAATCCCCAAATCACCGCCGATCGCCATTATCGACACCACCATTTCGGTCGTCGGACCCAGCCGACCATTTCCCCCAATGTTTCGTCATCGAAAACCAGTGAATAATGTACCAATTGATCTGCTTTTTAACATTCACCGTTCAATGTTTGATTGACACATCGTTTGCCAGTTTTTGGTGATGGAACGTTGGGAGAAATGTTCAGTTGTGTCCGAAGACCGAAATGGTGGGTTCGGGGGCGGCGATCAGCGACGGCAACGGTGATGATTTGAGGATTTGAGATTTAAGTATTTGTGGACTATTTTAGAAAATTTTTAGAATTTCAATATATTTTTTAATTTTTTTAAATTATTAAAAACAAAAAATAATTAAAAGAAATTATAAATTAAAATATAACATGTGTCAAATTTTTATTGGGTAATGGATTTTTAACGGAATTTAAGTCTTGGGCACCTAAAATTATAATGGCTGAAGCTTTAGGCACCTATTTTTACAAAAAATACTTTAGGCACCTAAAGTTCAAAAGTGGTATATTTTGGGCCACTTATTTTTCATTTAAGCCAAAAATTTATCACCAAAAGAATGCATAAAAAATTAATTTTAATCATGATGTTTTCTTTTAAATTTCGTATTGGCAAATTAATATAAATATTTTTGACATTTTAAAACTTAAAAGCACATAATAAAAACATAGAAAAAATTTAAAGATTTAAATTTAGTTTTCATAGAAAATATTAAGGAAGCTAAAATAAAAATATAATTTTAAATTAATATATATATATATATATATATTAAAAGTATCGGCTAGACCAGGTAACCGGTTACAAAAAATTTGGCCTAGACCGAGCTCAACTACCCAAGAAAAATCATGAGTCATGAATTTTTTAGATAAATACCCTATTTTTTAGGGTTCGATTGGCGGGTCAACGGGACGGGCTGGGTCAGGTACTTTTAAACCCCTCTAGTTTAGGATTTTGAGAGAGCAAATTTAGGCTTTGCGTGGTTGGGTGAAAAGTGGAAGAGATGAATAAGGGAAGAGAAAATTAGAAAGAAAATGAATTTAATGGTTGTTTGGTAGAGTAGAGAGTTGTACGAAAAGAAAATAGGAAGGGATGTAGTTTTACTTGCTTCTATACAAATAGTTTTATCTTCGTAATTGAGTGGAAAATAGGAAAGAAAAGTGAAAGCTATCATTCCTTAATAATAAAATTATCAAATTATACTTAAAAAATTCCAATTTTATTTTCACCATATTTATAATTAAGTTTTATAAATTCATCCAATATTTTTATTATGATTTTATTTTTATTCAGTTTAGTCCCTAAAATATTCATTTAATCCAAAACTGACCCCTATTCATTTCTAATTTTTATAATTTTATCTAATACTTTTACTATGGTTTTATTTTTGTTCGATTTAATCCTCAAATTTATTTAATTTGGAATTGAACTCTATTTATTTTTATTTTATAATTTAGTTCAATATCTTATAATTGCAAACTTTATATTTTAGTAACTAATTTTATACTTGCAATTAAGGATTCGTTTTAACTTGTATTAACCTGAATCTTGGTTTATGTGTCAATTATGATATTGATCTCATAAAATAAGGTTTAATTTTACTTTTTAAAAAATGGTCCCTGTATTTGAGGAATATTTTCAAATTGGCCCATAAACTACCTATTTTTGTAACTAATACTTTATTTTAAATCCGATTTCAAATCGAATTTAAAATTAAGTCTAATTGAGTTAATGAGTCTAATATAGACCTAAAACTAATTTTTTAAATTAAAATCCAACTTATAAATTATTTATATTTTATCACTAAACCTCGATTCAGTTAAATTTAATTCTGTTTGAACTTCGTTTTTTTAGAAAAATAGAGATATAAGATGTTTCTACTTCTATTAAACTTGTATTTAAGTTTTAAATATTTTTTTATATAAAATTTGTAAAATTACCAAAATGCTTTTTTCTTAAATTGTTTATTTTTTTAAAGTTTTATTTTCTCGGGTGACTTTAGTTAATTGTTTCCTCTTTATTTTCATGTTAGTTGTTTACTTTCATGTAATCGAATATGCTTGTTTATTTTTTTAAAAAAAATTAGATCACAAATGGGCCATTTATAGCTTTCGATATTCGGGTTGGATTCGTTTAGACCGGGTATTAGGTGTTACATGGATAGTCAAACTCTCATGATTAAATTATAAAAATATTAGACTAAATTATAAAAATTAGAAATAAATAGAGATCAATTTCAGATTAACTAAAAATTTTATGAACTAAATTGTACAAAAATAAAACCATATTAAAAATATTAGGTTCAATTATAAAAAATAAAATACATATCGACCAATTTGAATTAAAGAAAAAATTTAGGGATTAATTCGAAAAAAATAAAAATACATTAAAAATATTATATTAAATTAAAAAAAAATTAAAAAAATAGGCATTAATTTCATAATAAATAAAAAAATTATGGACTAAACTAAACTAAAATAATCATATTAAAGATATTGGACTAAATCATAAAAATAATAATAAATTATTATTTTCCAAAATTGATTTTCTTTCCTCTTACTTTTCTATTGTACCAAGAAATAAAGAGGAGAGAAACTTATTTTCCTTCTATTTTTCATCCTCTCAACCAAGCACACGATGGAAAGGAAAAATATATTTTCCATCTTTCCATTTTTCCACCACTTCAATTTCCATCCTTCCAATTTTCTTTCCTCTCTGCCAAGAAAAACCTATAAGAGTCACAAATAGGTTTAGCCGCACAAATTCATCATCTTGTATTCATTTCTACATTATAGTGAAATTTCTACTCCTTCCCCTGTGATTTTTCTTGAAAGGGTTTTCCACATAAAATTTTATTGTCTCTTTTATTTTGGTATAGTTCATGCACGCCGTTTACGGGATTTTGGTGGCCCTTAGGCGAACTGAAAAATTAGGCCTCTAATTAGGGATTTAAATTACACTTGCGGTCATGTTACATTTATTGCGGTTGCAGACATAACGGATGCTATTGCGGTCGGTGCGAGTATCGTAGTTCTGAATTTTTTTAATAACATATGTTGTTGTGGACATTGATGACACTTTAAAAGACACGTGTTTTCATTTCATATCCCGAAAAATGGCCTAATCGGAATAAGGCTCCGGTGATCGTAAATTCTATATCGGATATACCCGAAAGTGTAATTTCATGATCCTTGTACCCAATTTTGTAATCAATGAAAGTTGTGGGGCATTAAATTGATCTATGGACCTCTCTGTAAGAAATTCAAAGCTGAAATACTGAAAATAAGTCAAGCGTATTGATACAGTAAGACCAGTATCGATACGGTCTAATAGCCATAACTAACTTACCTATTTTAGCCTAGGCGTATCGGTATGGCTGGACCGGTATCGATACATTTTGAACTAGGCATTTCGATACAATAATACCTGTACTTACCTGTTTAGCTTAGGCGTATTGATACGGCTATATAGGGTATCGATACGGCCCTCTGTAAAAATCTGTTTTAAGGCCCAAATTGAAGGAAATGAAAAGTAAGGTGCTTAGTCACCTCCTTGCTTGTCCCTTCCACGTGAAATCCATCAGATTGAATGATGGATGGTTATCAATTGCCTTAAAATGATAAAAGGCATGAAAAGATGGGAAATAATAGTTTAATCTTTCCCTTGCTATTAGGAAAGCTTCCTATTGGTTCATGTGGAGGTGGGGCATTAATAAAAGGGTTTAATCCCTTAAAATATGAAGTTTTCTTCCCCGTTTGAATCTTTTGAAAGCTAAACCCACCTTTTTGCTTTTAAAATTAAAAAATCCTCAGAATTTTCAAAAATATTCAAATCAGTCCCTAAATCCCTAAAAATAACAAAACCTCAAATCCCCAAATCACCACCGCTGTCATTGCCGATCGCCATTATCGACACCACCATTTCGGTCGTCGGACCCAGCCGACCATTTCCCCTAATGTTTCGTCATCGAAAACCAGTGAATAATGTACCAATTGATCTACTTTTTAACATTCGCCGTTCAATGTTTGATTTGACACATCGTTTGCCAGTTTTTGGCGATGGAACATTGGGAGAAATGGTCAGTTGTGTCCGGAGACCGAAATGGTGGGTAGCGATCAACGGCGGCAACGGTGATGATTTGAAGATATAACTCGGAGAGTAAAACTGCATTATCGATTCAACGATTCCTTTGATCTTTGAGAAGTAATTTCAAGAATTAAACTTTGAGCATCTAAGTTAAGCCCATGGGTTAGTAGATTAATTTTCTTGTTTCGATGTTGTCTACGAGCTTTAATCAGCTTGAAAAACGGTTGTGAGCTAATAGGTTTAATTCTGATGCATTCTTTAAATTTGAACTAGCTCAAGAGTTGGAGGAAATCAATCCGTCGTCCCCAACTAAGCCTAGGAGCAAAGGAATCGAAATTCAGGAATCCTAAAAGCTTCGAAATCAAAGTGAGTGTAGTCTTATCAAGGGATAGGCAATGAGCCATCCCGTTGCATTCGTTTGGCATTATAATTTGTATTTTTGTTTAAGGGATCAAGTAGAGCAAGCTTGTATGGATGCTAATGGTAAGCATGGTAAGTTTCCGACATGGATTAATATGTGCAAGTTCATATACGATACTTGAATTTTTGCTAAGTGTGAATTTGATATGAATATACTATGATATGATATGTGGAGCTAAGGTTCAATTTGACATACGATATGATACGGCCTAAGGGCACAAAGGCAAGATTTATGATGATATGTGAACTTGGACATTTGTGAACACTGGATACTATTGACATGCCATAGGGTTATTTGAGCTCACCAAGTAAGGGATTGGACTACGGTCCGGGGCTACTACCTATATGTGGGGGAGAAAAGGATGGATTGTGCAAGGGACACTATCCGGAGCTACAACTCAAGGCTACGACCTATTTTCGATATGTGTGGTGTACAGGGGAATCCGCGTATCCATTGGTTACCATGTCCAAGGAAATGATATGCTATTATGTTTTACAATTGCTATAGGAAATCATGACAATTTGTTTGAATATGATTTTACATGATTGATGCTATATAAAATGTAACCAAGCATGCCTATATGTCATTCATGCATTTGATAAACTAGTTGTGCATTTTTTATGACTACCTCACTAGGCTATGTAAGCCTACTATTTGTGTGTCTCATGCATTTTAGGATCTTAAAGAATTTTGGCCTTCGATAGTGTGTTGCGGTTGCAAAACACTCCTACGAATTAGATGTATGCTTATCTTTTGCCTTGAACTCCTAGTAAGGTGGCATATGGTCTAAACATGTTATGTATGTGCCTTTTGATGTGTGTGTAATAACCTAAAGGTGACCAAATGTTTAATGGTTAATATGGTATGTTTGCAAATAGGTTAAACTAGTTAAATGAGCCTAAAAGCGCAAAAGGGTAAAAAATAGGTAAATGGATTCGAAACGCTCTAAAATTTTGTATGCTATTAAAAATATGGATATTAGACTTACTGGTAAAACTTGGTAATGTTTGGATAACAAATGGTAGGTTAATTCGAATAAAAACCAGCAAAAATCTGTCATTACAAGGCAGACATATCGATACGGGTGATGGTGTATCAATACAACCCTGCATAATTGGGCCAAGTGAAATAGGGAGCGATACGCAGAGGGGGTGTATCGGTACGAATTTTGACAGTAAGGTCTGAAAAATAAATGGTATCGATATGACCCTAGGCCGTACCGAAACGGGTTAACCCTAGTCAACGCATATCGATACAAGCTTAGGTGTATCGATACGGGTTGTCATCCTTGAATCTAAAAACTAAAAAATTTGGCCTAGCATACCGATATGAACTTAAGGGTATCGGTACAGAGTTAGTTAATTCTGTTAAAATATATAGAAACCAATTTTAAGAAGTTTGCAAAATGGTCACTAAAACTTGTACAACCTAATTGGATAGGTAAACGATCTCCGTTAATAACGAAAACTTCATAGGTTAACAATCGGTAGTTTTAATTGTATTCTAGTAGAAAGAAATCCCAATAAGGACCTATAATTTGTATAAATTATGATTTAGTCCCTAAGTTCCAAAAGGGTTAAAACTGATCCCAGATTGTGTAAGTCTTAATAAGATGATTCTGTTAAGCCTTAAAAGATATTAATAAATGATATGAATAAGTTTTTGTACTTTGATTAAGCTTCTGAATCTCTGATATATTTTCCGGTAGCACTTTTCGACCCGACTCTTTATCAGGCCGTGAAGGAGGTGTTACATTTCGCCTTATTTATTGATTAATTTTCCCCCATCATGTCATCCTTTGCATGCATTTTGGCATTTTATCTTTGCATTTGCTTATTCTTAACTCAGTGATTCTCTCTTGAATTTTCCTTGATTTTATCACATTTCTGCTGCTAATGTCGCTACATGAGTTCTTCCAGAATTGTAGCCAGGACATCGCCGCATTGGGATATCGCTGCATATGCGTTGTTCAGATTGCATCCAGGACTGATGTTGTAATAACAATTGTCAAAAGGATAAGATCAAACGACATTAGCGAAAGGATAAGATCAAAGGACGCTGAGCTGATAGTTTTTTACAACAACTTTTATCTGGATATGATGTTTCTACAATTTTCACTGCAATACCAGCATATCGAAAGAGCCATCGTCACCATAATGACAGCTGTCAGGATAAGATCAAAAGAACGATGAGCTGTCCATAAATACATCTATCCTGCACGAAATTCATAGCTGTAAATCTATAAAGGACACATGTAGACACCCAATTGGAAGATGAAAAGGATATATATACCTATATTCTTACCCTAGAAAAGGGAGGCTCATATCTTATCATCTTTTTCCTTTGTTTTGGAACTCTCTCTTGATGGCTATGGTGGCCTAAAGCTTCCAAGGGGAAACCGAGGTGAATCCGATGCAGAATTAAGTAGCCATGATGGATGCGAGGTAAGAGGAAACATCAAGGAGCAATTGAGTTAGCTAGAGATAGCTTTCCTCATTCGTTTCTTAATGTTTCTTTTGTTTATACGCTGATGATTGTGGTTTAATTTCATTTTGTATGGAAATACTTTATGGATGTTGACTGAATGTTTATCTTATTAAGTTTTTCCACTATACTTTGATTTTTGGGTTTGAATGTCTTTATGCACAAAAGTGTTTATTGTAGCCACTGTCAATGAGAGTTGTAGTGACAGTTCAGATTAACTAGCCATTACAATGAAAGTTGCAAGGGAATACAACAAAATTTGACTCAATTGTTCTTGTATTTGCTTATTAGGTATCACAAAGAGGTGTGGTGAGTGAGCTTATATAATTCTTTGATTAAGGGTAGAAGTTGAGATTGGTAAGATATTCAAGTGCTTTATTGCATCGACAATCATCTTTTCATTTTTTTCTTGCTAGCATTCGTTATTCTGTTGATGAATCACCAAGGGAACCCCACTGCCATCATTATACTGTTTCTGTTTGAATTTTAGTACATTGCTGCGACATTACCTATATCTTTTACCTTTCATTGTGTTAAGTGTTCAAAAGTACTATTTTTATTACCCTTTTTATTCTTATTATTGCTAGACTTAGGCTCATATTAGTTGCATTATTAGTCATTCATGCATGTTTGCATCGTTTCCTTGGTGGACAAGCTTGATTTCATATTTTGCTCAATTTTGTGGAAAAAGATACTGCTTTGGTGTGTTTTTGTGTGTGTGTGTGCAGAATCACTTGCCAAAGCAAGGCTGGAGCTAGTTGCCAGGGCAATGCATGAAGGAGATGCCGAGCTAGTTGCCAAGGCAATTTTCGACAAGGAATAAGATGATATGGCAGTCGAAATTGATGACTAGATAAGCCCAAGATGACGTGGAGCAAAGCTAAATCCCAAAGGAGTTTGATTTCCATGAAGAGGTTAAAGAGAAATTAAATCGCAAGAAGATAGGAGAAGTTCTAGAAGGAATTTAAATATAATAAAGAATTATATTGTTTAAAGATAATTTAATTCCAACTTAACTTCCTCCTCAAAAAAAGACTTTGACCTAGCCCTATAAATTAAAGACCATGCCGTCAACTCCAAGGGGGAGAGAGGAGAGAATTTTCGACAAAGAGCAAGGGAGATTTCGACAAAGAGGCTTCAACCATTCTTCGTCTTTTTCTTCTTTGTTCAATTAGGTTTATGCTAGGAATTATTTGTATTGTGTTTCTTTGGAACCTAGCCATGAACTAAATCTATTTGGCTAAGGTTATTGTGTTTTGCGGTTGTGAGAAACAATTGGATTTTATTTAGGTAATAAGAGTTTGCACTTTCAATTCAAGGTTTACTCATTTTTGGTTCTTATTCTTGTTTGCGAGTGAATTGGGAGAGGATCTCGTAACTTCATCTATTTATCTAATATCGGGAGAGTTAGATTCAAGAAACGAATGAGTATGGTCTTTATTCAATCTATTGACGGTGAAGATTAATCCGGATTAGGAATAGGTTAAGGATTTCAACGGCTAAGAGGAGTGCAAGATTGGTTGTTGTTCACCCTTGATTCACGCAGGGATATATTATTAAGGAATGCACAAGTAGCTAGAGTTTCAACTTAGGGATAAGAAGAAACCATTGAAGAACGCTCCGCCGAACCTTGAAGTTGCTGCCCAGCCGCCCAAGTAGTTGCCCAGACAACCATCGATTAGTTGCCAAGGCAGCCCCGCTGTGCAAGTTGCCACGGCAACTGAGTTGCCCTTGCACTCTTTTACCAAGATGATCCAATCGGCTATCATACCTCAATTCACGATAACCTGGCCTATTCTCTCTCATTTAATTACATCTTCTTTTACTTTATTGCTTTCTAGTTTAGTTGTTAGTTAAAACTCTTACAATCTTTACTTGTGTTCTTTTACTTTTTACAGTGCATGAGATTAGACTCTTGAAGTGGCACCAATCCCTGTGGAGATGATATATTTTATACTATAACTTGCGACGTGTAGACTTGCACAATTGCGGAGCACTTATTACGCGCAACAAGTTTTTGGCGCTGTTGCCGGGGATTGGCAATAGCAACTTTGTTTTTATTTTCTTGCACTTTTTATTTTTCTTGTTTAAGATTCAAAGGGTTAACAAACGTTGGTTTTGCATTGGTATATGACCAGGGCGAGACCGATTACACCAGAATATCCCTTTGATCCAGAAATCGAACGAACCTTGCAAAGACTCATACGAAGGTTAAGAGTAGCAATGGCTAATCAAGACGGCAATATGAATCAGGATGTTCCAGCAGGAGGAGTGATTCTTGCACGAAACAGAACTATTCGAGACTATCTTGAAGAAGATCTTGAAGGACTTAATCCAGGAGTTGTCACACCTGAAATTGAAGCCAACCACTTTGAGTTGAAACCGGTGATGTTTAATATGATCAACACAATTGGTCAATTTGGCAGCTCAGCAACTGAAGATGCACGACAACATCTTAAATCTTTCCTCGAGATTTGCAATTCATTCAAAATACAAGGAGTCACCCCTGATGTTGTACGATTAAGATTATTCCCCTATTCACTGAGGGAAGGACGAAAGCATGGTTGAATAGTATTCCTGCCGGATCAATAGAATATTGGACCGATCTTTGTCGTGATTTCCTTGCTCGGTTTTATCCTACAAATTTGACTGATAGGCTTCGTAACGAAATTACTTCTTTTTGGCAGGCAGATGATGAATCCATGTACGAGGCTTGGGAGCGATATAGATAACTTCTACACAAATGCCCCTACACGGATTCCCAGTGTGGACACAAGTAACAATGTTTTACTACGCTATAAATACACCAAAAGGATGATGCTAGATGCCTCGGCAAACGACATACTCCTAGATAAGTCACCGGAGGAAGCAATACAAATTCTAAACAGGTTTGCCAAGAATGATTATCAATTCCCATCTGCTAGAAGAGGAGGAGTTAGATACCAAGCCACAATACATGAACTGGGATCATCAGACTCAATTTCGGCACAATTGGCCACTCTAACCAAGATGGTCTAGAACATGCAAAAACCAAACAACACACAGGAAGTCAAGGTAATGGATTCCTTTCGTGAGTTATGTGGTGGTAACCATGATTCTTCTGAATGTATGCAGAATCCGGAGCTTTTATATGGGGAATTACAACCGGAAGAACACTATGATGTCCAACACATACAATCCAGCTTGGAGAAAGCACCCGAATTTTTCATGGAGTAATCCCAACAATGCTCTAAACCAGAACAATCAGAATGCACAAGCATCGGGATTCCAGCAGAATATGCCACGGCAATAGCTGCCGCAGCAACAACCGAAAACATCTAGTTCTTTGGAAAATTCTCTCAATGCTTTTATGTTGAAAACTGAATCTTATATGGCTGAGAATAGTAACTTCATAAAAAGAATTGATGCTTTTATTAACAGGACCGAGATAAGATTGCAAAACCAAGAGGCGGCAATCAAATCATTGGAAAATCAAGTCGGGCAATTTTCTCAAAACCTGAATACTAAACCGCTAGGAGGTTTACCTAGCGATACTGAAGTCGCAAGTGGAACTAGCCATGAGCAATGTAAGGCGATCACCACTAGAAGTGGCCAACAACTTATAGAGGCTCAAGCTCGCTCATCAAACAAAAATCCACAAAAAGAACAAGACGAACTCAGCGGCAAAGCCTCAGATGCTAAACCAATAATTGCCGCGGCAACCAGCGATAAGCATGCCTCGACAACCGGCGATAAGAATGTCTGGGCAACCAATGATAGGCACGCCATGGCAACCCCAGTAAACGATGCCTCGGCAACTCCAGTTGCCCCGGCAATGTCATAAATCAGGTTCCAGACCAATGAAAGGATTGAAGATATCCGACTTCCACCACCATTCCCACAAAGGTTGAAGCGACAAAAGCAAGAATATCAATTCAAGAAGTTCCTTGATATCCTAAAGCAAGTCCACATCAACTTGCCATTGGTTGAAGCAACTGAACAAATGCTGAACTATGCCAAGTTTCTTAAAGACATTGTGCCCAAGAGAACAAGGCTATGAGAATTTGAAACAGTTGCCGCAACAGAGGGATGCATGGCCATGTTGCACAATTGCATGCCACCCAAGTTGAAGGATCCCGGAAGTTTCTCAATACCTTGTTCCATCGGAAACCACTATGTTGGGAAAGCATTATGTGACCTTGGAGCAAGCATAAACTTGATGCCTAAATCGGTTTTCTAGAAAC
Source organism: Hibiscus mutabilis (assembly GCA_019671005.1). Lineage (NCBI taxonomy): Eukaryota > Viridiplantae > Streptophyta > Magnoliopsida > Malvales > Malvaceae > Hibiscus > Hibiscus mutabilis. The sequence continues at coordinate 29,409,504 of CM033712.1, forward strand.
TAGGAACCAGGAAGGAAAGACCTACAACAGTTATGCTACAGCTAGCCGACAGATCCTATGTGTATCCAGAGGGAAAAATCGAAGACATACTGGTAAAAGTTGATAAATTTATTTTTCTCGCTGACTTTATTATTTTGGATTGTGAAGCAGATGAACATGTACCTATCATTCTCGGAAGACCCTTCCTAGCAACAGGGAGAACCTTGATCGATGTTGAAAAGGGAGAACTCACAATGAGGGTGAATGACCAGCACGTTAAACTAAATGTGTTCCAAACACTAAGGCATGCCGATGATCCGGAAGAATGCCAACTTCTCCATGCCACGACAGAGTTTAACTTCGACGTGGAATTTAGTTGCCTCGGCAACTACATTGCCGATCAAGAGGAACCTGAGGAGTATGAAGAACCGAACGATGAGGAACAACAAGAAGAGGCAAATTGGTTAGTCAATCGACCAGGTACATACTTTGAACCACTGGATTACTCAGGTAAAGAAGGTAAGCTTGAAAAGCCCTCTATTGAAAAACCACCGATTCTTGAGTTGAAACAGTTGCCAGAGAAACTAAAATATTCTTACTTGGGAACCGATAATACATTGCGTGTAATTATTTCCTCTAAGTTACAGCCTGAGCAGGAAAAGAAGCTGATCAAAATGTTGATGCTACACAAGAAGGCAATAGGGTGGACAATTGCCGACTTGAAGGGAATTAGCCCGGTAGTGTGCATGCACAAGATTTTGTTGGAAGATGATCACAAACCATCAATTGAGGCCCAGAGGAGACTGAATCATGCCATGAAAGGGCTTGTAATGAAAAAAATCATCAAGTGGCTTGACACCGACATCATATACCCTATCTTTGATAGTGCATGGGTAAGTCCGGTACAATGTGTACCGAAAAAGGGAGGTATAACAGTGGTAAGTAATGAAAACAATGAACTCATTCCAACCATGACTGTGACCGGTTGGAGGGTGTGTATGGATTATCGAAAACTAAACAAAGCCACTAGGAAAGATCACTTCCCATTACCCTTTATTGATCAAATGCTTGTCCGTCTTACAGGTAAACCCTTTTATTGTTTTCTTGATGGTTATTCAGGTTACAATTAAATTGCCATAGCACCAGAAGATCATGAAAAGATAGCCTTCACATGCCCATATGGTACTTATGCTTTCTGAAGGATGCCGTTCGGATTGTGTAACGCCCCGACAACCTTCCAAAGATGCATGATGGCACTCTTTTAAGACATGGTCAAAGACTTCCTTGAGATCTTCATGGATGATTTTTCTATTTTTGGTAATGACTTCGACAGCTGCCTCGACAATTTAGAGAAGGTGTTGGCAAGATGTGAAGAAGCTGATTTAGTCCTTAATTGATAGAAGTGCCATTTTATGGTAGATGAAGGAATAGTGCTCGGCCACAAGATTTTATCCAAGGGAATTGACGTAGACAAAGCCAAGGTGGACGTGATTGAGAGATTACCCCCACCAAGTTAGGTTAAAGGAATTCGAAGCTTTATTGGACATGTAGGTTTTTACAGGAGGTTTATTCATAATTTTTCTAAAATTACTAAACCCTTGTGCAATTTGCTTGAACAGGATAAAGTCTTCAATTTTGATGATTCTTGCACCCAAGCATTCAAAACCCTAAAGGAAAAGCTTACCTCGACACCTATTGTCGTTCCACCAGATTGGACGCTACCTTTTGAGCTCATGTGTGATGCAAGTGATTTCACGGTAGGAGCAGTCCTAGGCCAACGCACAGGTAAGACCTTTTATGTGATATACTACGCTAGTAAAACTCTTAATAATGCTCAAGTGAATTACACAACAACGGAGAAAGAGTTACTAGCCGTAGTTTTCACATTTGACAAGTTTCGATCCTATTTGATTGGTACAAAGGTAATTGTTCATACGGACCATTCGGCAATTAAGTATCTATTTGCTAAAAAGGATGCCAAACCTCGTTTGATTCGTTGGATATTGCTTTTATAAGAGTTTGACATTGAAATTAAGGACAGGAAAGGAACAGAAAATCAAGTGGCCGATCACTTATTACGCTTAGAACACAGTAGGGAGGAGGACACGGATTTAGAGATATGTGATGCATTCCCGGATGAGCAACTATTAGTTGCCTCGGCAACTATGGATGCGCACGCCTCGGCAACCACTGACGCCTCAGCAACCATGGATGCGCATGCCTCAGCAACCTTCGATGCTTTAGCAACTCTCGACGCGCACACCGCGGCAACCACTGATACGCACTCCTCGGAAACCATGGACGCGCACGCCTCGGCAACCCTTGACGCCTCGGCAACCATGGATGCGCATGCCTCGACTACCGTCAATGCTTCAGCAACTCTTGACGCACACACCGTGGCAACCACCGATACCACGCCTCGGCAACCATGGACGCGTATGCCTCAGCAACTCTAGACGCACATGCCTCGGCAATCTTGGAAGTAGTCGCCACGGTAGCACATGCCTCGGCAATACCTTGGTACGTGGATATAGTTAATTTCCTTGTTTGCGGCATTTTACCTTATAGCCTTACTCACCAAGGGAAGAAGCGGTTCCGCCATGATGCTAAGCATTACTTTTGGGACGAGCCTCTTTTGTTTAAACAATGTGTAGATCAGGTTATACGCCGACGTGTCCCTGAAGAAGAGCAGCATAATGTACTCTTGCAATGCCATTCTTTACCCTATGGAGGACATTTTGGAGGAACACATACCGCGACCAAAGTTTTGCAATCCTGTTTGTAATGGCCAACACTGTACAAAGATGCCCAAGAGTTTTACCAGCAATGTGATCGATGCTAGAGGACGGGCAATATATCTAGACGACATGAGATGCCGCTCCAAAACATCATTGAGGTGGAATTGTTTGATGTATGGGGGATTAATTTTATGGGACCTTTCCCATCTTCGTTCGGAAACCTCTACATTCTACTTGCTGTTGACTATGTGTCTAAATGGGTTGAGCCAGCTGCAGTTCCCACCAACGATTCCAAGACCGTGCAAAGATTCTTGCAGAAAAATATATTTGCACGGATTGGGATACCAAGAGCAATTATCAGTGGTGAAGGAAAGTACTTCGACAACAAACTCATCGCCAAGATGTTACAACGCTTTGGTGTATCTCACAAGATTGCCACGGCATATCACCCACAAACCAATGGGCAAGCAAAAATTTCCAACTGGGAATTGAAAGGTATACTCGAGAAAGTTGTAAATCCCTCTAGGATGGATTGGTCAGTAAGACTAGATGACGTACTTTGGGCATATCCTACTGCATTCAAAACACCCTTAGGTATGTCTCCCTTTCGACTTGTCTATGGCAAAACATGCCATCTACCGGTGGAAATCGAACACAAGGCATATTGGGCAATCAAGACCGTGAATATGGATTGGGAAAGTGCCAGGCAAAAGTCTTTGTTGGACCTCAACGAGATAGAAGAATTTCGTGCACTCGCCTATAACAATGCACAAATCTACAAGGAGAAAACAAAGCAATGGCATGACAAGAAACTATTGCCGCGACAATTCATGCCAGGGTAACTAGTTCTCTTATTCAATTCTCGGCTAAAACTTTTCCCGGAAAAACTAAAATCAAGATGGTCGGGACCATTCGAAGTTGTCAAACCATTCTCCCATGGTGCCGTGATAATCAAGTCCATCACTGACGAACATGAATTCAAAGTTAATGTACAAAGATTGAAACACTATAACGGTGCCCATGTGGAACGTAACAAAGAAATGGTCACCTTAGGAGATGCATGAGCATGCCCTCCTTTCTATATTTTCTTTTTCTTTTTCTTTTTCTTTTTTTTCGAACTATTTAATTTTTATTTTTATTTATTATTTTCGATTATTTTTCTTTTTAGGATAGATTTATTTATTTTCTTTAAGATCAAAACTACATCTTTCTTTCATATTTATCTTTTTAATTTAAGAATTTCTTTGCACATCTTTGTTTATTAGTTTATCCTTAATTTTAATCCTTATTTTATTTGTTTTTGAATTGTAGGAAAAAGAGTTCAAGATAAAAGATAAATTTTGATTCAAGAAGGAAACTTATTCAACAAGGAAATTAATTGGCTGAATCTAAGGCTTATATGAAGCCTCCAACTTACCCTAAATAAACCCCTAGCCGTCACCCTTCCCCTAAATCGAAACCCCTTTCTTCTTTATTCCAAATTAATCCCACCCACCATATTTACTACCTATCTTTTCTATATAACCCATCACCCTTAACTTCCAAGAAACCTATTCCTACTTTTCATCTTGCAACTCTTTAGTTTCTTTTGATTTATTTTCTTTGTTTTTTACCAAACTCACAACCAAGATCATCCATGGCATCCAAAATTGAATTTTTGGTTCATCCAAGTTCCTCCAAAGAACCAAGATACAAGAAGTTTGCTACACCGGTGGTTCAAGAAAGATTTCACTCCAAGTTTGAAAGCCGGAAGATTTGTGAAGAACAAGGCTTTGAATACTCCAACTCTCATCAAGATTTCATCCTTGAACCATTCATCTTCGAAAGGATTGCACATCAAAAGTGGCAAATCTTTTGCCATCAATCGGAATCGGGTAACATCTCATGGGTAAGGGAATTCTATGCTCACTCACCTAACCCAGATAATCCTTATGTTTTTGTTCGTGACAAGGCTATACTCACAAGCCCCGAAAACATCAACACCTTTTACGGGCTCTACATTGAGAAGGACGAGCATCAAGCCTTTGTTGATCAACTCACTCCCAAGCAACTTGACAAGGTGCTTCAAGATCTCACTCTACTAGGAACTCATTGGAATGACGGTAAATACAAGGGCACAGTAAATCGCCTTCGGCTTAAACCCGAGGCAAAATTATGGAAAAGTTTGTTAAAACTTCTTTAATGCCCACCACACACAATACTACCGTTGATACACCTTGTCTTTTGCTCATACATTCTATCTTGCATAATCGCATCATTAACATTGGAAAAATTATTTGTGATGAGATTTTTGTATGTAGCACAAAAGACAAGGGTTCTCTTTTCTTCCCTTGCTTAATTTCCAATCTTTGCAAGGAGATGCATGTCCCAAGTGAGTCCACTAATGAAAAGGCCCTACCAAAGTCCGATTGGAATCGAGCACAAATCTGAAAGCTAATGGGAGAGGCACCAGTAAAATCCCCAACGCCTTCAATTGTCGCGGCAACTCCTAATGCCCAAGCAACCGATACCCAGACAACTAGGATAGCAGCCCCGGGACAACTTGAAGCACTCTTACAACAGTTGGCGAGCCGTCTTAGGCAAATTGAAGACCGGCAACTAATGTTCATATGGTACATGAAGGATCACAACAATGCCATCACCCAAGTCATCTTGGAAAAGTACCCAGACAGTCGCGTGCCGTTCCCAATCTTTCCTGCCGAAATCCTTGCCACGACAACCAATGAAGCAGTCACCACGACAACCACAACAGATGATGCCGCGGCAACCTACACCGCGCCTGCCCAAGCAGTTGCCACGACAACCAACACTGAAGATGTCTCGGTAACCAAAGCTAAAGACGCCCTGACAACCACTGCAAAAGCCAAAGGTAAAGCACCTATGCCCGAATCAACTCGTACTGAATCATTTTTTGATCTTTTAGATTCGGACGAGTCCTCCATTGCACCAACAAAGACCGCACCAATCGAATCCTCTACGCCCAAGCGAATAGCCAATGACATTGACGAAGAGGACGATGAGGACAACCCCATACGAGGATCGATTCCACCATCGGCAACAAGGAAGCAACCACCGCGTTCAAGCAAAAGAATCAAGACACCGACCAAAAGGAAACTAATCATTCACGACGACGAACTCTCGGAGTAAGTCCTCATTTGCATTTTACTTTTCTTTATTTTTATTTTTCTTTATTGCATGCATTGAGGACAATGCCTCACTCGAGTTTGGGGGGATTGTTATTAGTTAGTTACCATGTTTAGTTGCATTCATCTTAAGTATTACATTTAGGATACATAAATTGCTTGTCATGCCTTTAGTTGGAACAAGAATTGCCTAGATTTGATGAATATCCGATGATGACTTTGCATATGTACTTAATTGATAGAACTTTTTATTCTAGGATAAACATGAAAACACTTAGAATCGTACTATGACGCTAAACTTGATGAAACATTGTGTGGCTTGATTGATTTAAGGAATTCTAGCGAACTTAGGTTGATAGTTAAAAAAGTTGAGGGATTAGAATAAAAATTGGATGAATACTAGAGGTGCCCGAAATTGGCTCTAGTATGCGCTAAAAATTAATTACTAGAGGTGCCCGAAATTGGCTCTAGTATGTGCTAGAAATTGATCGCTAGAGGTGCCCAAAACCGGCTCTAGTCGAATAAATTAATTAACTTAAGAAAACTAAAAACAAAACACTAGAGGTGCCCAAAACCGGCTCTAGTTAAAACATGCTAAAAGAACCCAATGAAGTAATTTGAAAACCTCTTGTTTGCATAGAATCCGAAAAATCAACTTGCACACAACTCCGCACACACTCACAAGCATTATAGTTTGATTATGAGTAACTCCTAAGATGTCAGAAAAATGAAAAGCCAATCATACTTTGTGCCCCGGTTCTGAGAATTGAAATCAAGTTCAAAGCTAAGTTTGTGAAAATTGAAGTCTTGGCGGGTAATTATTAGTTTGCATTGCTTGAGGACAAGCAATAGTTCGAGTTTGGGGGTGTGTTAAGTGTTCAAAAGTACTATTTTTATTACCCTTTTTATTCTTATTATTGCTAGACTTAGGCTCATATTAGTTGCATTATTAGTCATTCATGCATGTTTGCATCGTTTCCTTGGTGGACAAGCTTGATTTCATATTTTGCTCAATTTTGTGGAAAAAGATACTGCTTTGGTGTGTTTTGTGTGTGTGTGTGTGCAGAATCACTTGCCAAAGCAAGGCTGGAACCAGTTGCCAGGGTAATGCATGAAGGAGATGCCGAGCTAGTTGCCAAGACAATTTTTGACAAGGAATAAGATGATATGGTAGTCGAAATTGATGACTAGATAAGCCCAAGATGACATGGAGCAAAGCTAAATCCCAAAGGAGTTTGATTTCCATGAAGAGGTTAAAGAGAAATTAAATCGCAAGAAGATAGGAGAAGTTCTAGAAGGAATTTAAATATAATAAATAATTATATTCTTTAAAGATAATTTAATCCAACTTAACTTCCTCCTCAAAAAAAGACTTTGACCTAGCCCTATAAATTAAAGACCATGCCGTCAACTCCAAGGGGGAGAGAGGAGAGAATTTTTGACAAAGAGCAAGGGAGATTTCGACAAAGAGGCTTCAACCATTCTTCGTCTTTTTCTTCTTTGATCAATTATGTTTATGCTAGGAATTCTTTGTCTTGTGTTTCTTTGGAACCTAGCCATGAACTAAATCTATTTGGCCAAGGTTATTGTGTTTTGTGGTTGTGAAAAACAATTGGATTTTATTTAGGTAATAAGAGTTTGCACTTTAATTCAAGGTTTACTCATTCTTATTTCTTATTCTTGTTTGCGAGTGAATTGGGAGAGGATCTCGTAACTTCATCTATTTATCTAATATCGGGATAGTTAGATTCAAGAAACGAATGAGTATGGTCTTTATTCAATCTATTGATGGTGAAGATTAATCTGGCTTAGGAATAGGTTAGGGATTTCAGCGGCTAAGGGGAGCGCAAGATTGGTTGTTGTTCACCCTTGATTCACGCAGAGATGTATTATCAAGGCATGCACAAGTATCTAGAGTTCGACTTAGGGATAAGAAGAAACCATTGAAGAACGCTCCGTCGAACCTTGAAGTTGCTGCCCAGCCGCCTAAGTAGTTGCCTAGCTAGTCGCCCAGGCAACCATCGATTAGTTGCCAAGGCAACCCCGCTGTGCAAGTTGCCCTTGCACTCTTTTACCAAGACGATCCAATCGGCTATCACACCTCAACTCACGATAACCTAGCCTATTCTCTCTCATTTAATTGCATCTTCTTTTACTTTATTGCTTTCTAGTTTAGTTGTTAGTTAAAACTCCTACAATCTTCTACTTGTGTTCTTTTACTTTTTACAGTGCAAGAGATTAGATTCTTGAAGTGGCACGAATGCCTGTGGAGACGATATCTTTTATACTATAACTTGCGACGTGTACACTTGCACAATTGCGGAGCCCTTATTACGCGCGACACATTGCTTCAAAATTACTTATTGTATTTACCTTATTTTTTGTACTTATTGCTCAAACATTGGTAGATGTTTGAACAACTGTCCTTGTGGGATCGATATTCGATAGGAACTACCTATCAGCTATACTTGCATCGACATGTGTACGCTTGCGCAAATCGTGTAATGTTATTTTACCGATAAGACATAACAATTGCAAATATCACGATTTTTAGATTATGTCATTACCCCTATATGACAGTCGTTGTTGCGATTGTGAACCGTTATTTAATTGATTCTCCCTAATAACGAGTGTTAAAATATTAATTTTTAAGAGTAGCTCCATAATAACTATTGAAAAAAAATTGCGCCTGTAATAAGAAATATTGAAAAAATTAAAATTTAAGAGTATGCCCATAATAACAAATATTAAAAAAATTGAACCCTTAATAAAAAGTATTAAAAAATACTCTTAATGTAATACCCCAAAGACCAGCTAAGTAGAATTTTACCATTTTAATGTATTCTAAATGACATTTTCATTTTGTAGACCTAGATGAAATAAGGGTCAAGGACATATTCGGAGGTCAAAAATTTATTCAGAATATTTTATTAATCTCATTTAAGAATTTACAAGCTAACTTATTAACAATTTACTAAATTTGGGGTAAATTTTAAACTTTTACAAACTTGGGGTCTAAACATGGATTTTACAAATTAAGGGTCCATAACTGAAATTCATGTTACCTATATGAAATTAAACTTACTAATTACGATCCCGTGAAATTTCATTACTAATAGAGGCCATTTACCTATCCAATTTTTAGCTTTGATTATTCAGGGAGTAATTTGTGAAAGCTAGAAACTTCATTTTTATAACCTTTAACTAACCTAACAGACACTTGTACCATACCCCTAATGGCCGTATCGGTACGGCAGGTTTGGCGGATAGGTATATTAATTGGGACAAAGGATCCATACCGATACGCAGTCACACCGTATCGATACCCCGGTCCTAAGGGTCAAAGTAGAGGTTCTGGAAAGGTTAGCCATATCGGTACGATATAAGTTGTATCGCATACCTAGTGAGTTCGTTAATTCCGTTGGTCCATACCGATCCCCTGTACCGGTACACGAAGACCGACAAAAACTCCAACTTAATTTTGACCGACCGTATCAGTATGCCCTAGATCTGTATCGGTACGGTAACATATTACAAGTTCCAGCGATCAAATTTCGTATTAGTACACCCTTGGGTGTATCTATACGCCCTGTTTACTAAGTCCAATTATGCATACCTGTATCGATACGCACTAAGAAGTATCGATACGCCCTGCACTGTAATTACAGATTTTAGCTGGTGTAAGTGTCTTTTACCCTACCAAACATTGCCAAAAGTTTTACCCATAAGTCGTTTAACAACATTTCTAATAGTATGCAAAGTTTTGGTGCGTTTCGAATCCATTTTCTATGTTTTCACCTTTTTTTGCCTTTAAGCAAATTTAGCTAGTTTAACTACTTGCATAGCATACCAATTTTCGTATACACCATTTAAACACTTTTAGGCCATTATAAACATATCAAAGTAGTCAAGTTTAACATGTCTAAGCCTTATGCCACCGTACTAGGAGTTCAAAATAAAATGCAAGCATACATGTGATTGATGGAAGTGACTTGCAACTTCAACCACACGATCAAAGCTCGGATTCTTTCAAGGATGCATGAGACACACGAATGTTACGCTTACATAGCCTAGTGAGATAGTCATAAAAAATGCATAATAAGTTCTTTAATGGCATGAATGACATGTAGGCATGCTAGAATGACATATATACATCACTAAACATATATGAATCATACACAACATCAAAGTATCATAATTTCATATATATCAAAAGTAAAGCGTATATTCTTTATTTTTCCTTGGACATAGCAACCTCTGGATACGTGGATCCCACTGTACACCAAAACTTATTGGAGTTAGGCCGTAGCTCTGGAGTCTCTTACACAATCCATCATTTTCTCCCCCACAGATATAGGCCGTAGCCCCAGACCGTAGTCCAATCCCTTACTTGATGAGCTCGAATAACCTATGGCATTCCAATTGTATCAAAAGTCCACAAGTGTCCAAGGTTACATATCTCATCGTAAAACTTATCATTGTGCCCTTAGGCAATATCATATCAGATTGCATATTGAGCATTGGCTCTAAATAACATATCACATCATTTATGCATCATATCAACTCCTATGGATATCAATATTAACATTAAACATTTTCACATATAACGTATGACAAATGAATCATAAAACATCGAAATGCATCCAAAGCAATAGGGTGACCTTACCACACTTACCACATGAAGCCCATATTTTGTAAACTCTACTTGAGCTACCCTAATGAAGACACAACGTACACACAAATTAAATGCAATCGGGATGGCACCTAGACAATCCCGAGATACAACTACACCCACCTAGTGCTCAGGAGCTTCAAGGTTCTCGAATAACGATCTCTTGCCTTTGGAAGAGCTTGGTATCGAAGATGGTGAAGATGGTTTATCTTCCAACACTTGAGCTAGTTCAAAAATTAGAGTATTACATTAGAGTCAAAACTAATGATTCAAAAACGCTTTTCAAGTTTACCAAATCTTGTAGGCAACATCATAACAAAGAATTAAATCTCTAAACACATGGGCTCAGCTTACATTTTCAAGACTTTAATCTTGAAATTACACTCTAAGGATTGAAGGAATTATCAAATTGACATAGGAGTTTTACTTACCAAGCTACAAGCTTTCAAATGGTATATTGAATTCAAACAAAGATCAAAGATTGGATTGAGGTGCTTCTTGAGCTTGAGGAAGAAGATGATAATGGTGATGCTTAATTTTCTTCATGAAAATTTAGTGGAAAAGTATGAAGAAAGATGATAACAATTGAAATAGGCTTAAAGTCAAAATAACAAAAATGTTTTTTCTTCTTTTATTTTCCAATATGCTAACTGATGGAGATTACCTTCCAAGTAGGGAAACCTTAAAATACCATTTTCCATCTTTTCTTTCTTTTTTTGCACTAATTAAGGCTATATAATTAGCCATCTCCCTTAACTAATCTTATTGCAATTTTCCATGACATAAATCTTCCATTCCCAATGATTTGAAAGATGGTGACTCATTTTTAAAAATGGTATAATTACAAGGGTAGTCCCTTAACTTTTCAAAGTTTGCACTTTTGCCCTTAAACTTTAAATTTTCACAATTTAGTCACTAAATGACTTTCATTCCTTACAAAAAGGTCCAACAACTTCAATTAAGCTCAATTAACTTCCATTACTTCAAAATTGGATACAAAGATTGAGCAATTATATCGTTCGGGCATAGCCGGTACTAAATTTTTGATCGCCAGTACCTTATTCCAAATAGACCAATTTTCAGGGTATGACAACTACTCTCCCATTTAAGAAAATTTGTCCTCAAATTTTCACTCTAACTGAAAAGATGAGGGTATTGCTTTTGCATTGTCTCCTCTGGCTCCCACGTAGTTCCTCCATTGAATGACTTCTCTAGAGGACTTTTACTAGGGGCACGAACCTATTTCAATGTTTCTTGACTTCTCGTGCGAGGATCTGCACTGGTTCCTCCTCATACGTCAAATTGGACTAAATCTCTACGGACTCTAGTTCAATCACATGAGAAGGATCGGACCGGTATTTTCGTAGCATGGACACGTAGAAAACATTATGTATACGACTTAATTCTTCAAGGAGAGCTAGTCAGTAGGCAACAAGTCCAACTCTCTCGATCACCTTGAATGGGCCAATAAAATGAGGACTTAGCTTTCCCCTTTTGCCAACACGAAGGATCTTCTTCCATGGAGATACCTTAAGGAAGGCTTTCTCACTAACATCATACTGAATATCCCTCTTTTTTATATTAACGTAAGCTTTTTTCTGGTCAAATACAGCTTTAAGCCGATCACGAATGATGTTTACCCTTTCTTCGGTCTCCCAAAGTATGTCAGGGCCCAACATCTTGCCTTCACCAAGTACAAACCAACAAAGAGGAGTTATACATAAAGGGCTTCATAAGGAGCCATCTTGATTGAAGCTGATAGTTATTACTGTAGGCGAATTCTACCAATGGTAGGGATTTTTCCCAGGTACTCCCGAAATCAATAACACAAGCTCGTAGCATTTCTTCCAGAATCTACAAGGAAGAATTGGAATTGGTCCGAAATGTTGATACATATAAATAGAAGAGATATAAGGTTACCTGAATAACCCTTTCAGATTGACCATCGGTTTGGGGATGGAAAGCGGTGCTTAGGTGTACTCGGGTTCCCAAAGCTTCATATATTGTTTTCCAAAACCAAGATGTGAAACATGGATATCGGTCGAAGATAATGGATATGGGAACTCTGTGCAAACAGATGAGTTCACAAATATACACTGAGCAAGTCTAGACAACCTGAAGTTTATTCTCACAAAAAAATGAGCAGACTTGGTGAATCGATCTACAATGACCCAAATAACATCATTTTCTTTGGTGTCATTGGTAGACCACTTACGAAATCCATCGTAATATGCTCCTATTTCTACTATGGAAGCTCAATGGGTTGCAAAAGACCCATAGGCACCTTGTGCTTAGCTTTTACTCGTTGGCAGGTTAGACACCTAGCCACAAAGTCCGTGACTTCACGTTTAATGCTAGACCACCAATACAGCTCTTTCAAGTCTTTATACATCTTGATAATGCTTGGGAGTACGGTACTTATGTAATTAGGGAGCATGTATGTCACGTCCTGTTTTCTATTTGAGTTTAGAACTCGTTTTATAACATGTATTTATGAACACTGTTATGTTACACGAATGATTTCTAAACTTATATTTTAAATTCAAAATTTGTTTTATGGTTTTAAATGGTTTGATAATTTATTTTATCTAAAATTTTAATGTGGGTAGCTTCGATGACCTAAATATGACACCTCAGATTGAATCAGGTGACCTGTATCAGTCAATGTGTTACATTTAATGGTATCAAAGCTTAGAGTTGAGTTTTCTAGGTAGATCGGCCGATCGTCTGTTGTAGGCTATCCAGTGAATACGTGCCACTAGGTTATAATCGTACTTTTTTGAGCAAGAATACCGATGTCGAATCTTATTTTATGTAATAAGTGTTTCCAAGTATTATGCTCGTTAGTTCTCGATTTGAGTTGGAAAAGGGATGGCGTTAGTGTTGAATTGTGTTTTGGATTCACGTGATGGATTTGAATTCAGATAAAGTTCCTATAATGGTTGTTGCCTGTGAAACTGAACATTTAATTTAGATTGGGAATAAATGTCCAATTGTGTGAGACGAAGTATGACTGATTCTAGCAAGATTTCAAGTTGAACTTGATCTAGTTTTAGAAGTCATAAAGAATGAAGAAGTTTGTTTAAGCTTGAATAAGATGATTTCCCCTTATGGTCTTCATTGATGAACCGAATTGGAGAATTTCTAGAATCACTCTCATTCCAATTTTAATAAATTTGGAATTCTAATAAGTGGCAAGCCTTGTACCTCAATGTTATGAACGTTATGAAATTATGCTTGGAAATATTCTAGTGGAAGTTTGTTTTGGAGTAATGTGTTGATCATGTTATTGATCTTAGTAATCAACTTAGAAGGGATAGAAAGATTATGAAATTGAAAGGAAGATGTTTATATGTGTGGTGAGAGTGTAAATTCTAAAATGATTCTATTATATCCTAAAGAAGAAGTTATGTTTGAATGTTGTGTTGTAGGTAAGCAAGTTATATCTGCCTAAAGCTTTGGTTATGCTGGATGCATAATTCTTGAGTTAACAAATGAATTTGTTTACGCTAATCATGTGAAGTTTATGTTGACACTCAAGATTGACTAGTTTGGTTTGTAACTAATATGTAAAAGATATGGTCACTGAAGGTATATATATATATATATATTTGAGTGAAAGAGTAAGCTATTCCTTACTATCTAGTTGGTTAAAAGTTATCCTTAATTGTCTAGGTGAGGTTTTGAAAAAAAACGTCTTGTTAATCTGGAAGATTGTGACATCGAGTTCATTGTTGAAGTTTAGGTAATATTAGAGTATCTCTATATGGGAAAATATTGGGATTTTCAAAGAGTTGGGAAAATGCTTATTAGCTTGAGTTGCCTCCTTAGCATGGTCGTATTCATGATGTTTTTTACATGTATTTATTGAGGCAATACCACTCGGATCTGAGTTATATTATTCAGATTTAGGATGTGAAACTGAGGCCATGTTTGTCTTATGATGAGGAGCCCATACTGTTTTTTTGATCATGATGAGAAAATTCCAAGGATAAGACGTATACTAATGGTTATAGTTTAGTGGAGTAACCGTAACACTACAGAAGCTACCTGAGAGACTAAATGAATCAATGAAATTTCTTTCCCAAGGATGAAATTTCTTTTTAGGGGGAAGACTTGTAACACCCATAAAATTATATATTAAAGACTAAAGGATAAAATAATAAAAAGAAAAGAAAAGAGAGTGCTTTCATGAGGTGTTGAACCCTTACTGTGCTTGGTAAGCACAAGCCCTAACCAAATGAGCTAAAGCTATTTGTGGGATTGAGTCACCTTAGTTTAATCTGGAGCTTTATTAGGTGGTTATACCAATAATAAATGAGCCAACCAAGACCATTCCTCAACCTTGCCCCCCAATTATGAGAAATAAACCATCTGGAGAATTCCAAAAGTTTACCCAGACCCATCCATCCTCCATTTTCATTCGAGATTCGATGTGCCACTTGCAGACGTCCGTGGTGTAAAATACCACCATCAATGTGACCACCTTGCCCTTGTGGTCAAAACTATGCCCACCTATCCTTGTTCTCGTCCTCCCTTCGTAAGGTAATAGTATGAAATTGTTCGACCTCACCAGCCTCGATCTACACTATCATTGATTCGTGACCGACACTGGTGTTGTCCTTGCATTCATCGTTGCACCTTGAACGAGTCATGACCCACACTCACTATGAATCCTCGTCGTCCAACATGGAGAGCGTCAAGAAGCTTCAATGATAAGAGGTTTGTTTTCCCGGTGTGGTTTCAAATAGTTTTTGGTAGTTTATCATCACCTCAAACCTTGGTAAGCCTCTTAAACCCACGTATTTAAGCTCTGTGCGTCATCTCCAATCGTTTCAGATTGTTTTTCAGCTGTTAGAGCCACGCGTGGCTTTCCTACGCCGTTAGGTGGCAATTTTCGGCCACCATGATGATGCCTTTCATCTGAACCGATGATGGACTGGTTTGGTCACCAAACTGAGTCAGTTTAACCGCCTTGACTAAGCTTATTTAACAAAACCTAGTTCAAGGACCCTAATAAGCCCTGAATTAAGCAAAAGGGTCAGCCTATTTAGGGCCCAACATCCCAAAGTTGACCAACAAGAGTCTATTTGACCCGACTTGACCCGTCTGACCCGCCCTTCACCCGACTTGGCTGAGTCAACCTGTTAACCGAGTCAACTCGCCTAAGTCAACCCATTAATTGAGTCACCTCAGTTGAGTCAACTAAACTGAGTCAACCTAGTTTATAGTTGACCATTGATCGTTGACTTTGACCAAAAGTCAACTTTTTTTAAAAAAACCTATTTTGGGTTTTTCGACGTCCTAAGTAAATTTTTTATGTTTGTTTCGCGAAATTCTAAACTAAAAGCCTCTGAGTCTAAACTTGAACCAGAGCGTGCATATGTGTTATATTGATTAGTTTAAGAGTAATATATTTGATTTAAGGACTGTAACCCCCTAGACCCGGCCTAGACGCTATACCGAACCGAGTGAGCTGCATTGGGTTTTTCGAAACAAACCCAAAACGATTAACTAAACTTAGGTCCATTTTTTCTATCTTTTCTAGATGCGACATTATGTCCTATAGTGTGCATGCCGGTAGCGATTGAAATCTCAACTCAATCGGGTGTCGAATTGACATCTTGTTGCGCATATTTGCAATTTAGGGACAAAATTGTAAATCTAGAAAGTTACGAGGACTTAGTTAAAATTTGAGTTACCAATCCTCAATTAATCAGATTACATGCTTGCTTGCCAAATTTTAGTTGAAAACAATCATTCAGAATTACGAATATCAAGGACCAAAATATAATATTTCAAAACATTTTTAACTTTGTAGAAATATCCTCACTGTAGGTTTCGAAATCTCTCTTTAAGGTTTTGAAACTTTCATTCCAATAGAAAAAGATGGCCTCCTATTTTCGAAAACTTAGGGCTCGTTTCGGTACCAGCTTTAAAAGGTTTCGAAACTTGTTCATATGGTTTCAAAACTTACCTACAGATTTGCAAACAATACATATTCGAGACACTGTAGACCCTTCCTGAATAAAACAAAATCTTCCCCAAACACTCTAACTCACAAAGCAACATACTTGAAACATTATACAAACATCATACCCACTAAAGACATTCCAAAGATCACTAGGATATGGAAGCATAGACATCATGACAACAAAGGTAATCAACAAGGTAAACCTATAGGCATGCTTTCTAGTCAACATGCAAAACATAAATCCACATCAAAATCAAGCATATAAAGCCTCATACAAATTCACAACAACATTATAAACTTGCACATAACGAGAGTTTAGCAAATAACCCTCCCAAACAACAATGAACCCCATTGTCTTTATTACTACTAGTCTAGTTCGAAAACCATACTTTCAAATAGTTCAAGTCCATGGATTCCTCTTCGATTTCTTGCTACCTCCAACCTTATTCCCCTACATCGATGGACAAAGAGAGCGTAAGCACACTAGGCTTAGTGAGGAGTGCTCAAAATAAAACACCATCAACGCATTTAAAACTGGTTTCCAACTCACAATGAATTCACTAACAAGAGTTTTCGGTACCATACAATCCCTCGACCGTTAGGGTACTCGTGATGGAGTATTCAGTATACATAAACCCCTCAACACTCGAGGCAAGTTATTATAGTGCACTATCAATCCTATGGCTGGCCAACTATATCCGATAACATTTTATACTACATCACTTGCCCATATAATTTACTTTTAACCATGCACCTCACTATTTTTATATGTAACATTCAAAAACCATTTCCAATGCATTAAACCATGCATTCACAAGTATTCCTCATACTTACATGGACTATTTTCCCAATGCATCCACAATCATTATATGTTCAAAAATTAGTATAAAACATACTTAAAACATGCTTAAATAGTAGGTACCATGTAATTCAAAAACAAGTGCATAAAATCAATTTCGCTTAAGCACGACCGAGGAAGAAATCTCATCATACTTACTTCTGAGTTTAAACCAGCTTTTCAAGCTTAATTTAAACTCCCAAAACAAACTTTAAACCATTTCAAAGCTGAAATCCACGTTCTTACTCACCGACTACACAAAACTTCGTTCGTCGATGCAAACTACTCCAAAGCTTCCGAAACAATGCCACAAGCTTGATGATTAACTTCCCCTAATTTAACCATACAAAAGCAGAGGATTCAATGCATCTAAATGCATTCAAAGACTCAACAACATTAATCCACAACAACTTCAGCCAAAAACCCTTCACAACAACCGAAATCAACATCAAACACCTTCCAAACTGAACCCAGTCAAAACCTAAAGGTTTAATCCATCAATTATATTCAATTAACATCCAAAAACAACCAAACATCATCCTTATACCCCCAACATTCATAAAATACCCATAAGTCACCAAAAACACAACACTAGCAACCTAGGAAATTAGAGATTCACTTAGTTTCAGTATTCCAATGTTACAACTCACTTATTAACATAATTAACCATCAGAATTATGATTAGAACCAATCAAGAACTCAACATAATAGATCCAAAACAAAAATCACTTAATCTCATCAATTAAACCTTGATTTAACCAATTTCCATAATTAAATCATTAAGACTCATTAGAAACCATTAAACAAGTTCAAAGACTTGGGAATTTCAGTAAAAAACCATTCATTAGAGGAGAAGAATAAACCTTACCTCTAATGAGTGAATTTTCCTCTCAATTGGATGTTTTACTCTTGAAAAAAGGAAAACAATAAGATTTTGGAAAACAAGATTGAATTATCTATAAGAAATCAATAATTTAAGAAATCAAGAATATTACCTCAAACATTTGATGCAAAAGAGAGTGTTTGACTAAAGAAACTTTGAGAGAAAGGTTTTAGAGAAAAGAGTTACGTAAAAAATCGTTTTAAGAAAATAACTACCTTTCCTTAATTAAATCTCCTTTAATCCACTAATTAAAACTTATTTAAAATAATCAAAATTTAGAGAAAAAATATTAAAACATTTGATAAATTTACTTCTTAAAGATTCTAAGATTTGACCCTTTTTCAAAATAGTCACTAAAACAGTTTTTCACTCTTTACATTTTAGTCACTAGCCAAAATGTCCAATTTTCAAATTCCATTTTTCAAAATTGACTTTACCAAAAATATCCATTTATTAAATTATGATTTTAGGATATTTTCCCATATATTTTCTCACACAAAAATATTTATTCCAATTTTTATCCCGAATCCGACTCGAATCTCTAATCTCGACCCACCAGACCGTCTAATCAACATAGAAACTCCTAGGCCCAAAACTGAGGCGTTACAAGGACTATTTTGATTATGATAAGTGAAGGCATTCACATTCCTTGTATCTGGATTTTTGAGGGATATCGAGTTCGGGTTCAAGAGCGATGAACGAGAGTATCAAATGCCGAACGATGTAGCCGGAGTTGAGGTAATACTTTACAACCTATTGCATGCTTTACAAAACTCTTTGGTAAATTTGTTAATGCATGAATGGATATGATTGATCATGTTTTTTATCATTAATTATTATAAAGTTCTGTTGATAATGGTAATGGATAGTAAATTGGTTAAGACCCGAGTTATTCTAATAAGAATTTTGATGACCTGTAAGAAATATAAGTTCAGTGAATAATGGATAAAACAGTTAACCTCAAAAGATTCAATTCTTATTATTACTTCTAAAAGATTTAATGCCTGGAATAATGGGTTGAAAATTTATGAAAATACCCTTAAGGTATAAAAAGGACCTGGATACCCCTTTCAGTGGAAATGATCTGGAATTCAAACTTAAGCTTACAAAAGTACTGGTTCACCTATTAATTTTTTTTATATATTTGGAGAATTATGATATTCGGTTTCTAACTTCCAAGATTTTGGTAAAGCCTAGATTTCCCAAATCTTGGAATAAACATATGAAACCTTTTTCCTAGAATAATTCAAATAAATATCTGAAGACCAATTTACTGGAAGTACTTCATATGATAGGATTGATTGAAGTGACTAAAATACCTATGGGTTCCAAAATATCTGAAAATACCGTTAAGCATGGAGAAATGGCTATAACACCCTCGATCACTAAAATAACTATAATACTTCAATGACTTAGAATAAGTGAAAGCCTTTTAATACTGAAAGTACCGATACAACTTAAATAATTGTAATACCCCTACGGGTTATAAAGCCTGACTCATGTACGATAGTCACTCCTAATACTGCTACATGTCGACTGACTAACACTTGGCAAATAATCAATGAATTAACGTAAATATGCTGGTAAATAATGTCAAGTTTAGGTCTTTTTGCGTGCAAGTATACACGGTCAGTAGGTAATATAGTAGTAAGATGAGTATAGTATCCACAAGGATTGTCCAGGAATTAAATGCCACGATATTTTACTTGTGAAAGGGAACAAATGAGTTGAGTTGGAATTTGGAGTTTATTTAAGAAAATAACTAAGGAACATACAGTGAAAGTGCAAACATATTGGCAAAAAAAATATTCAAATGGATGGTAGGCGTTGGCAATGGATGCCTAGATTTTACGCTATCAAAGATAGTAGTTAATAATTTTTAGCCTTGGTTTTATTGCCGAGCAGATTTTAAGGTTAGTATTGCCTCTGTCGATGACAATACTCTAAGTTAATCACGATTAACCCCTATATGTTTGTAGTGAATTTTTTCACTAATTAACTTGATAAGGTTTTAATCTTTACTCCTAGGGGGCAGATTAGCTTCCGAAGCAAGATCATCTACTTGAACATCTTTTATCGAAGTTTCTCTCTTTAGTACCTGGAAATTAATCGTTATCCCCTAAGTCTATAAGATATTAAGAGATAGTAAGCATGAAATGCCAATTGTCGTTTGGTAAAGAATTTAAGCAAATTAAACACTAGCAGAATAAACAATTATGCAAAGACATTCAATTATTAAAAAAACTTAGAAATAGCTAAGTGATCATCGCAAAAACATCCCCAGCCAACTTAAAAAGAATTAGTTCATGGATGGGGGTCCATCCACAATTCATCATTTCTTAACATCACCATCTTAAAGAAAATTAAAACAAAGAGAAATGGGCAAAGAAGGAGATTGGTCGATGCATCCCTTTAGTGGATCAATATATCTCGGTCTAAGCCTGGTCGAACCACGAGTTTCCCTCTATCTTCTTCCTTCACCACGGTGCAACCTCTTGGCACATTGATCGTCTCTCTTTAAATAGGCACGCGTAGAAGCCCTATGTTGGGTTTGAATCTTAAAAGTTAGTTCTGCTCCAAGATAGGCACATTATCCTTTTATCCTCCTTTTGAATTTTTAAAGCTAATGTGTTCTTTGACCAACGGCTACTTGACCGGGCATCGGTCATCCTTCTTTTGGCAACCGAGCATGGCAATTCTCTTCCTACTTTGTCAACCACAACTTGGCTTTTCTCTTCTGCTTCTTTGTTTTTTTGCTCCTGTCATGCTATGCCAAACCTGTCCTACTCCTATCCTACCATCAAAACCAAAAAAATACCCCTTCACTCTGGAAAAAGAAACATTCCTAACTCCTTAATGCAAATGCATGATTCTACTAGCAAAAAAAAAACCAATATATACTCAAAGGCAAGAAAAAGAATGGTAATATATGTATGAAAAGTAGTACTTTTGAGGAGTTAACACTCCTCCAAACCTAGCTCATTGTTTTTCCTCAAGTAATGCAACTAAAAACTGTAAAAGCGGTAAATGACATAAATACCTCGGCAAAATTGTTCTGATTAACAACACATGCTAGCAAGCAAAATATGACCCTAGTTCCGTCCTCAGATATCCAATGCAGTAATGCCAACAAATCAACAAATTCAATTGCAACAACATAACTCTAGTCTAGGGGCATGAAGTGCGCAAGAAGTGCGAGCAATTTGCATCAAGTATCCTTTAACTCCCTTAGTCATCATTACTACCCAAACTCATAATTTTTTTACTTTTATTTAACAAGGGCTTCTTGGGTTGGCAATAAATTTTGGTTCACATTATAATGTTGTTTGGCATGAGAAGTAAGAAGGAGCAAACCACTAACCCTCACGTTAATCTAAGCTATATCACTAGCTTACCCATTACACTCATACCCTAAAGTTTTGTTGGCTTGAGAACTAAGAGGGAGCAAACCACAAAGCCCCAAGTTACTTATTGCCTCTAAGGTAGATGAGTGTGCTAAAAATTTTTAGCCGTTGGAAAAATATTGTTGCCTTATTTTTTCTTTGTACCCTGGCATTGTTTCTCTATTATTTTTTTCTTTTTTATTCCAAGTTTAGTTTTAAGAATCCTAAATTTGTCTTGGGAACTAGATGCATACTACGTGTTAAGTGATAGTAAAGTTCCCTAAACTAGAGATCAATTGCCACATGTTTCTTTCTTTTTAGCTTGGGTTTTGATGTGGTAGTGAAGGCCCTCACATCATGGAGTACCTCCTCTATTATCCTCGCTAGCTCAGAGGTAGTGGGGGCGGCAGGAGCGACGAATGAAGCAGGTGCAACAAGTGTTGCATTAGTCTTGGCAAGTACTTCCTCATCATACTTTGGCAAAGTCTCAATTCTGGTAGATTCTACTTGAACATGCAAAACAAGGACAATGGCATCGGATAACTAGGTCAGGATGTGAACATATTGGGGATTGGATGGCATTCCTTCATTGGAAAGAATCTCAAATAGGAACTCAAGAAATGATGGCAAAGTATTTGCGGACATGCCATCAAGAATGGTCTTGAGGGTATGGTCCCAAGCGTCGGTATATTGCTAGGTGCTATATTTTGGTCTTTTCCTTCTCGATTTTTTGTAGTATGAATTCCTAGCGTTGATAAATCTGGGAAATTAATGCCAAGCATCAGCTAGCATTGGCAAGATAGGTTCTGCTTTCAGCGTCTTGGCAACAAACATCGGCTCAGCAACTGCCTCTCTCATTGGCTTCTCTACCAATCAATTGGTTCCACAATACAAGGGTAATGGCTCCCTTACATTTTTGGGTATTATAGAGAGATTACTGAAGGAAAAATCAAACTTCCATTTCCCTTACCAGCACACTTGTAGGCTTCGTCCATGATCAAACGCCCTACAATGATTTTCCTCCCCACCATGATGGAATGCGACAAGGCCATCCCCTCCTCTAAAATAACTCGTTGTGCGTAGTTGGTACAAGGTTGGCTTTCAAGAAGTGATTTCAACCCCTCGGTTGTGGCTTTAATGCCAATCTCTTTACAGTCCTCTTCCTCTAGGACGATGTGTTACACTATATTCCTAATTCACATAAATCCTTCAAGAGCAGCTATCTTGTGGCAACATTCATGGATTCCACGAATGCTGAATGCTCCTCACCTGCACCATCTATGCTAAACAAACCATTAACATACCTTTCATCAAATCGAACGCACATACCTCGCACAAATAGAAAAGGTGAATCCTTTGTTGTGAGGTGGGTATAGAATTCGCAAACAATGATGGAGTCATCCTCCCCTGGTTTTTGGCAAAAGGTCTCCCACTTGTTCTTCTTTACGATGGCAACCACCTCCTTCGAGAATCCCAAATTTGGTTTATTCTTGGAATCAAAGCCCTTCTCGTAATAAAAGGTACGAGAAGCAAAATTTTCCTCAGACTTTTACTTGATTTCATCATTGAAAAAGATTTGAAAGTGTGTTGAAAAAGATGCAATGAAAAGAAAAAGATTGGGACAAAAATGGTGATCAAAGAGAAATGATGAAGGAAAGATAGCTTCTCGATTTGCTTGCCCTGCGATTGAGTAAAAGAGAAAGGAATTCTTGTTAAAAGAAAATTGGGATGTCTAATGGTGAGGTTAGTGGGGATAATGATGGTTATGGCAGTAATGTGTGCATGTGGGAATAAAGTGATGATGGGTTTAGGAGTTAATAGAGGTGACGACGCGAGAAAGTGAAAAGGTAAAGAAGGTAGGGTAAAAATTCAAAGTTTGAGAGCTACCCTAGGCAGCTAAGGGTTTCCCGCTTCAGCAAAACTTATCCTCTCTTCGGGCATGACTCGAGGAAGGTCCACTTGTTGTCCGATCTCGTGATGATGGGTGTCCAAATGTCGGCCTGTCCTGACATATTACCCTGGCAAAATTTCACGTACTAACATTCACAGAAAAAACCTTTCAAAGTAGAAAAATAAAAATAAAAATAAATAAACTGAAATATCAAAAAGAAAACAACTAACCTAACTATGTACAATGATCAAATGATGATGTCATAAGTCACTAAATCTGTGGCCATTCACCTTGAATGTTGTCCCTGTTTTAAAGTCTTTGATATCTACTGCGCCATGAGCATAAGGCTTGACAACTTCAAATGGTCATGGCCATCTAGATTTGAGTTTACCTAGAAATAACTTAAGCTTCGAATTAAACAACATAAATCTTTGCCCAAATTCAAATTGCCTTGGCAAAATTTTATTGTCATGCCACCTTTTTGTTCTTTCTTTATAAATCTTGGCATTTTCATAAGCTTGTTCTCTAAATTCTTCCAATTCATTCAAGTCTAATAAACGTTTCTTACTTGAAACCCTCCATTCCATTTTCAGCTACTTGGTTGCCCAATAAGCTTGATGTTCTAGCTCTACTGGCAAATGGCATGACTTCCCAAAAACAAACTTGTATGGGAAAGTTCCTAATGGAGTTTTGAAAGCTATTCTATACACTCACAGGGAATCATCTAGCTCAAGGACCAGTCCCTCCTAGTTGGGTTCACAGCCTTCTCCAAGATATTCTTGATCTCATTGTTTAAAATTTCCGCTTGGCTAATTGTTTAAGGATGGTAGGCCGTGGCAATTCTATGTTGGATTACATACCTGCACAGAGCTTGAGTTATTAAATGATATTTAAAATGGGTACCTGTATCATGAATGATAGCTCTGGGGGCACCAAATCTGGTAAAGATGTGCTTGTGAATGAACTTGGCAACTGCCTTGGCATTGTTTCTTGGAAGAGCAATAGCCTCAGCCCACTTTGAAACGTTGTCAACGGCCTCAACAGTAATGATGTATTTTGATTAGTTCAAAGCAACATGGAAACCTGATGAGTATTTAGAATTCCTAAATTCTGCAAATCATCGTTTATACATTCTTGGGTTGAATTACCAAATTGTCCCTAAAGGTTAAAATGACCATAATGCCCTTGTAGGCTTAAATGATTGGTTCACTCATGATATATCTGAATTTTCAATGATCCTAATGTATTAATTTTCAAATTTCTTAGTGGAGTTGTTAGATATTGTACACTTCCCTTTTACGAATCTCGTTTCCTAAATCATTCTAAAATTATCATAAGTTTAGTGTTCCCTTCCTTGAAAATTACCAAGTACCTCTAAGAAATAATTTGTTCTATCTAGTGTGTTCCACATGCACATGAATATTCTTTCCAATTTGAAACCAAGACTGTCTCTCTAATATGAATCATGACTTCTATCTATCTGAAAAACATGCTCTATAGTTTTTGATATAATGAAATATATGTTCAATTCTTGTTTTTACACTATTACTATTGATTACTACTATTACAGCCTAAATTGTTTTACTGGATACTTGGGATATGATATGAAATCTCTACAGATTCAGCCCTAATCCAGCTGGTAATCCTACTATACTAGGTTCATATGATTCGTCTAAGGTGATTCCTACTGTACCAGGTTCGTACGCTTCGGCTAGGGTGATTCCTACTGTACCAGGTTCATATGCTTTAGCTAGTGTGATTCATACTGTACCAGGTTCCTACGCTTCGGCTAGGGTGATTCCTATTGTACCAGGTTCCTATGCTTCGGCTAGGGTGATTCCTACTGTACTAGGTTCCTACGCTTCGTCTAAGGTGATTCCTACTAGACCTAAGGCATCCCCTTAGGTCAACACGTATGCCAAACGGGCCTGGGTTAAAGCCTTTATAGATGCAGTTATGGGGAACTACATACCGGAGTTCGGTTTTAGGGTAGTTAGGTGTTAAACAAAATCGTCATGCCTCTTTTAAATCTACCTTATTGAATTAATTTACCAATGTCTAAAACTCTCTGATGCTTCCAAATCTGCACTTAATGGAACACTCTAAACTCCCTAGTTGAACTTTCACAATCTATCTCTCTCTGATTCTTCGTACTATAACATCTTTTGGTAGTGTTGTATTATTGAGCTTTATCCAAAGCTCACTTTCTTCTACCATTGCAGGTTAAAAAGGTTTTTACAGTGCAGTTACGAACAATAGTAACGAGAGTTCTTTCAGTACTACTTGCAGAGTATGGTACTTGGGTAATTAGGGGGCATGTATGTCACGTCCTATTTTATATTTAAGTATGAAACTCATTTTATAACATGTATTTATAAACATTGTCATGTTACATGAATAATTTCTAAACTTATATTTTAAATTCAAAATTTTTTATGGTTTTAAATGGTTTGAAAAAAATTTTTATTTGAATTTTTTTAATGTAAGTCGCTCCGATGATCCAAATGTGACACCTCGGATTAGATCGGGTGACCCGTATCGGTATGGGCGTTACATTGTCAACATACCTTATTATCGTCATATGCATTTTTTAATGTTGTTTGTTGTTGGTTTATTACCTTTCATCGTCGAGCTTTGGTGATGTTTGTATCTATTTTGTTTCGAGCCTTTGAGTTAGGATTTTTACTTTTTCTTTGTATGGTCCTATTTATGATCTAGAGACGTTAGCTTTTGTGTTATTAGGAATATGTCCGGATCAAGTTTGTTTACCTCAGTTGTAAACACTCATTTTTATTTTTGAATTTTTCTCTTTTAATAAAGTTTAGGTACTTATATTAAAAAAAAAGAAGAAGTGGATAACGAAATCGCTCATGATACACCACATGATAAGCATTGTACCAGGACTCCCTGTCGTAGTAGTAATATTACAATATCCAACATAATATCAATATATTAGGGTTCAATACCATTAGATCCTAATAACATACCACTTAAACCTGACACTCTAACTAATTTTACCATGTCATTTTTCATATTAAAAATAGTTTAATATTTAGGAAAAATTACATGGGTGGTCACCAAATTATCCTATTTTTTGTTTTGGTCACTAAAATATTTTTTCGACAAAAACGTTCATAACATTACGACAATGATGATGTGGAATTTTTTATTTTTTAATATTGTTTTATATTATTTTCTCTCTCCTCTATAAATTATTTTTTCCTTTAAATTTATTCTGCCAATAAGGTGGTGACAACCTTATTAAACAAAGAAAAACCAAGAAAAATATCAAAACCTATAATTGTGATTAAAGGGATTTGATCCCTAGACACCTTGCATAAGGGTCCACATGCTTAGCCACAAAACTAAGCCTAATTCTTGCCAAACATCCAACAAAACTTATGTTTATGTTATACCAAGTTACCAACATAAAAGAAAGTGGGATTGATTCACGGTATGAGATTCAAATCTATGCACTCTTGGACAAAGATTTTAACACCTCGATCTAACCCGAGGATTCAAAATGTCATATTGGATCACTGACCTGACCTATCAAAATTAAATCCATAATTTATGCCAAAATTCAAAATCGTTATCATTGTAAGTCATTCACACTAAACCAATTAACATTTAATTTACAAAATGTGAGACTTTGATTCAAAGTATCTTATTAATAAAGGGGTTTAATATTTAAAATATTTACAAACTCCACATAGTAAGTTCCTATGAATGCACTAATGAGATCTTGGTTGCAAAATAACTGAAATTCACTAGTTTGCCCGATCGTTAATCGAAGTAAGCAAAGACTTGTCTTGCAAAATGTTGATTGAAGCAGTTGTTAGATAATGCATTTGGAATATGTTGCGAACTGTGCGATCTATGGAACGAATGGTTAGGGTTGTTGGAAATGAGTAATTTGGCGAACATAATGGGTGTAAGGTTTATGGATGATTTGTTTGAAGGTTGGGTTTTGGTGGAAGGAAATAATATAGATTTGTGGGAAAGTAACAAAGGAAAGAACTAATACTATAACGAGTATTGACCCGAATCCTATTGAATGCTTAGTTGATCAAGGAAAGAACCTTTACTATAAGGAGTAAAGACGTGAATCCTATATTGATCAAAAGAATGTGACCCTCTAATTAATAAATTAGGAACCAACAATAAATGGGAAAAAGAATGACACCACAAGTACTAGGTTTGATAAGTCAATTGAATTCTTATAAAACAAGAGAAGTGAAAAACTCACAAACTGAAATGATACTCGTATTTATAACATGGAAAAGAAATAACTTAAACAAATAAAAATCACATGGGATTTATGATCTCCAAATGAATGCTATTGATGGCAATAATTAAGTTTGCATTCTTCAGATTTCCCTTGGTAACCGACAAGAAGAATTGTAGCCTCTGGTATTAATGTAGACAAATTAGAATGAATGTAGACATCAATTTGTCTAAATGAGTTAGACCGTTGAGTTCCAAGCATGAAATATTCTAACTGCTGCCATGATTCTCCTTTAAGTGGTGTAATAATGAAGCTTTTAAATGAACACTTGAAATACTCTAATTGTTGTCATCATTCTCCTTTAAGTGGTGTAATAATGAAGCTTTAAAACATAGTCTTTGAATGCCCTTTATGCCTTAAGAAATCTATAACAGCTTCTCAAGAGTGGTGGCGTAGTTATGATCTCCATTGAATGTTGTTTTCCTCCAACTTTCAACCTTCCTTTATTACTAAAATTAATCATGCAAAAAATTAAAAGGAAAACATAAATAACGTGCAAACTATAATGCAAACTTATATATGCGAACACTATATGCAGCTACTTGAATGCGAATTAAAATTTAAATATGGACGGAATGCAATGTATGCGAACAAGATTGTAAAAAAATAAATAAATGCATACATACAGATATATATTATCACAGACAGAAAATTCTATATGCGAATGATGCATGCGAACATAAAATTATAGGTGAATTAAATTTGTGCACGCAACACATTACATGGCTAATCGTTCATGAGAAGTTCACTCTGATCACTGGAAGAAGTAACAACTTCCCACGCTTGATAACAATTGCGAGTCACATCTTCCTGTAACTTCTTAGCTTTCGCCTTAGTGATTGGACCACTCGCCAATTCTTTCGATTCATTCATATTTGAGGACATGACCTCATCATCCCCCTTCTTGAGAATGATTTATCCTCAAATTGTCACATGCATAAGAAAAAGATAGATTAGCAACATTGAAGGTAGCAGTAACATTGTATTCACCTGGGAGATTTATCTTATAGGCATTTTTATTGACTTTTTCAATGAATTGAAATGGACCATCTCCTCTTGGTAGAACCTTGGATTTCCTTTGAGTAGGAAATCTCTCATTCCTTAAATGATTCCAAACCCAATCTCCATGTTGGAAGGTGATGCGCTTTCGACCTTTGTTGGCTTATTGCTCATGTTGGTTGGTTTGCTTCTCAATATTCTTGCGAACTTGCTGATGGAGTTTCTTCACAAATTCTGTTTTGTTCTTCTCATCCTTGTTCACAATTTGTTCAATTGGCAAGGGAAGCAAATCTAAAGGAGTTAATGGGTTAAATCCATATACCACTTAAAATAGCAAGGACTTGGTGGCACACGGTTTACCACCTCAGTTTGTCTATCTGTTTCTAGATGGCAGGTTTTGGAAAATAAAAGTTTGGTACCAATCTTGCTCCATAATGTGGACCAAAAATGACTAAGAAATTTAACATCCCTATTGGACATAATTGTTCATGGAAGTCCATGTAGGCGAACAATCTCCCTAAAAAATAAATTAACAACATTGGAAGCATCGTCAATTTTACGATAGGGTATAAAATGGCCATTTTTTTAAAACCTATCTACCACTACAAAGATAAACTTGCCAGACTTGGTTCGTAGAAGTCCCAATACGAAATTCATTGATATGTCTACCCAAGGTTCACTTGGATTTGGTAGGGGAAAATATAACCCGTGGGGTTGTAGTTTGGACATTGCCTTCTTGCATATTATGTAATGCTTGCAGATTCTTTCAACGTCCCTCTTCATTTTGGGCCAATATAGATGTTCATGGATGATACTAAGTGTTTTGCTTACACCAAAGTTTCCCATTAGTCCTCCAATGTGGGATTCTTTGACAAGTACCTTGCAATCAGATCCTTGTGGAATGCAAAGACGCTCTTCTTTGAATAAATAACCCTCATGCCTATAGAAATTCTCATGCACTTTCTTCTCACATGCTTTATAAACTCTGCCAAAGTCAGGGTTAGTTTCATAAAGATCTTTGATAAAAGCAAATCCTAGTAGTTTTGGAATCGAGGATAGTTAGAAGTGTATACCTTCGTGACAGCACATCTGCGACTGTGTTATCCTTACCCTTTTTGTATTTGATAACATAGGGAAAGACTCGAAGAATTGTACCCACTTTGCAGGCCTCTTGTTCAGCTTATGTTGAATTTTAATGTGCTTAAGGCCTCGCACTCAGTGTGAATAATGAATTCCTTTGGCAATAGATATTGTTGTCAAGTCTCTAACACACGTATAAGCGCGTATATCTCCTTCTCATATGTTGGGTAATTGAGAGTAGCTTCATTAAGCTTCTCACTAAAATATACAATTGGCCTTCCCTATTGAGTCAGAACTGCTCCAATTCCAATACCCGATGCATCACATTCAATCTCAAATAATTTATCAAAATCAGGTAAAGAAAGTAAAGGTACTTTGCTCAAACACTCTTTTAGTTTTTGAAAAGCTTTCTCTTGCTCTTCTCCCCCAAAAAATATCGAATTCTTCTTAATAAAGATAGTTAAAGGTGTATCAATGGTGCTGAGGTTTGGTACGAATCGGCGGTAAAAACTTTCGAGTCCATGGAAGCTTCGCACTTGACTAATGCTTGTGGGTTATGGGCATTCTTCAATAGCTTTAACCTTCTCCTGATCAACTTCCAATCCTGCGGAACTCACAACGAAACCTAAGATTTTGTCAATACAAAATACATATTTCTTATGGTTAGCGTATAACTTCTCTACTCTTAAGGTATTAAGAACAGACCTTAAGTGTTGCACATGTTCATCAAGAGTTCAGATGTAAATTAAGATATCATCGAAATATACAACACAAAACTTACCAATAAAGTGTGTGACAATATGATTTATTAACCTCATAAACATACTCAGAGCATTTGTTAAACCAAATGGCATGACTAACCATTCATATAAACCTTGCTTGGTTTTGAAGATTGTCTTCCATTCATCACCTTCTCACATTCTAATTTGATGATACCTACTTTTCAGATCTATTTTTGAAAAGATGTTGGATTCACTTAACTCATCTGATATATCGTCTAGTCATGGTATAGGATGACAATACTTGATGGTTATATGATTAATTTCTCGGCATCTATACATATGCACCACGTTTCGTCCTTTTTTGGAACCAATAGAACTGGAACCGCACATGGACTAAGAATTTCACAAACATAGCCTTTCTTTATTTATTCGGTTAACTGCCTTTGCAAATCTTTGGTTTCCAATCAAAGTTATTTTGAGCTGACCAAACTTGCAACTTCTTTATTGAGCTTCCTTAGCTTCCACGAGCTAGGTGAGCTTTCCTTTTAAGCCTTTGAGCTGCCTCGAGCTGAATGAAGCTGATTAAGCTTGTTCCGAGCTGTTTTAGCTAAGTTAAACTGCCATTCGTTTACCCCTTTGAACGTGTGAGCTAATTATAACCTAAAAACAATTCAAACAAACATAAGTGAATGC
The DNA here is from genome assembly GCA_019671005.1 of Hibiscus mutabilis. Taxonomy (NCBI): domain Eukaryota; kingdom Viridiplantae; phylum Streptophyta; class Magnoliopsida; order Malvales; family Malvaceae; genus Hibiscus; species Hibiscus mutabilis. Next base: position 29,440,787 of record CM033712.1, read on the forward strand.
ATATAATTCAAAGCAATGTTATAAGCTAAACTTTAAAGTAAATATGTGGTTTATATAACTATGTATGCATGATCATTACTTAATATGCAAAGTATAAGGTATGATGAATAGAAATGCATGATAATACTCAAACACATATTTACTTTATTTCAATTATAACTATGCTTAGCCTTATACATTATGTATTCGAGTATTTGAACACAAAACTCATCATTTGAAGGGAACACAAATATGAGCAATTATTGGAGGGAAACCTCTAAAATAGGTGACAACTTCACTTGCAGGGAGACACCACCTTTGCCGAATGGTGACCAAGCAATTGGAGGGAGACACAAGCCTTAACCGATTAGTTAGAGGCCTTTTCACCCATACCCCTTGCAAACTATAAATAGGCCATTCGACCATCATTTGCAAACAACTCATTATTCTTGAATTAAATATACTTTGTGCGATTTTCTCTCAAAATTTGTTCTTTTTAGAACTTCATCAACTTATCAAGTATCTGCTTGTGGCGTCACCCATTCTTGATACTTCGGGTTCCTAGTTCTATAACTAGAGGGTCCAAGTCCTATCGGTTGTAGATCAATTAAGGTTCGGGTTTATACTTTTTAGTATAAGTTCTTCCTTGATTCAAAATTGTCCCTATCTATCCTTCCATCACCCTAAACATCACTCATCATCCTTTGCATTCCTTTTACTCATCTTCGAACCCTTCACCCTACAAACCAAACCATTTCCTTCTATTCATCCAATTCCTTAAACACCACGCCTACACTACTTCCGCACCCTTAACTATTTTCATCAGTCTTCTTGTTTACATTCGGAATCACTTGCATACATGCATTCTATGGTCGGGAACAATCAAAGCTACACTCAACATCAACAGTTCAAGAGTGGGAGCATATCATGTGGGATGATGCGATCCTAATCCACAAACTACTAATGTTCGCTACACTTTCATCTTTGTTCACAAGGATGAAAGACGGGGGGAGTTTTTACTTGCTTTCTTTATAGTTATTTTAAATACAGATTGCTATTATTTATAATTATGCATTCTAGTATCATTATTATCACTTATGCTCATGTTATAACTATGCTTAGCCTTATGCATTATGTATTCGATTATTGTCATGCATTCCCATTCATCATACCATATACTTTGCATATTAAGTAATGATCATACATACATAGTTATATAAACCACATATTTACTTTAAAGTTTAGCTTATTACTTTGTTTTCAATTATAAGCATGCACTTTAGGTTTGTTTGAATTGTTTTTAAGTTATAATCAGCTCACACATTCAAGGGGATAAATGAAGGGCAACTTAACTTAGCTCAAACAACTCGGAACAAACTTAATCAGCTCAAACTAGCTCCAATTAGCTTGAGGTAGCTCAAAGATTAAAAGGAAAGCTCACCTAGCTCAAGGGCAGCTCGTGGAAGCTAAGGAAGCTCATGATCGCAAATCATCAACAATCATGTCTCAAATCCAACCACAAAAGCCATCAAACCACAACAATTAAACCATCACAAAACAACCAAAATCCAGATTACATATCCCCTAAAACATGGTAACACATTGCCTTATTTACCGAATTTAAAACCAAGTTCTCTTACTCAAGTAAATGTCTTGATCTTGGACCTTCATTGCCAAACCAATGTTTCCCCTCAACTCTATTGCTCTGCCTCAATAGTAAAAGAGAGCGTAAGCACAATTTCTTAGTGAGGATGCTCATATACAACATTGATGCAATTGAAAACCGTTTGAAAACCATAAAACATCTTGTTTCCCAAAACATGCTTACTTCCAAAGCATTAAAACAAATGCGTTTTTATCAACTCATGCTTAACTACCCAAACATTTCACATTTGATTGAAAATCCATTTGAAATTGATAAATAATCTTGTTTTCAAAACATGCTTAACTACCCAAGCATTTTATCATTTGTTTCCAAACAAATCATGCATAGCAACCATATGCATCATAACTAATTATAAAACTCTTTTATCACCTATATTCTCATATATTGGCATTTAGAGTGGCCTGGATAGACTCACCTCTATCCATGGATAGCACTACCCCTATCCATACATGTTTGGATACACGAATTCCCTTGATGGCACTACCCCATCAAGTCTCATGGCGGTACTACCTCCACCATAGCTCACTTTGGCCAGGAATAGAACTACCTCTATCTCGTTGTGATAGCACGACCCCTATCACTTCATAATAGCACTACCTCCATTATGTAACCAAAGAATTTCACATGATTGATTTTATATTTTATAGTGCACTTTAATACTATGGCTAGCCAACTATATCTGATACTTTCTCATTTACGTCACATAGCCAATATATCATTTTCAAACACATTACTCACTATTTTTCAATTCATTTCACGAACCGTTTCATATGCAAAACCACATTGCCAATGGCAACAACACATTCCCTTTAGGAACAAATCTTAATACTCATAGGCATTCATTACTTTGTTTAAACATTGCATATTAATCCAAAACGATGCATTTACAACAAGTGAACCAAACCATGTTTAATCCTAAAACATGAAATCTGCAAGCACATATCAAAGCCGATAACCAAGCGAAATAAGGGAAACTTACACTTAAGCTTAGTTAACTTTTTAGGCTATAACTAAACCCCCATGATCCATCAATAACACCTTTAAAGATCTTTAATGTGTTTAAACACTCGCCGATACCCTTGTCTTGCTCGCCAACACGAATCGAGCCACCGGTAAGCAACATACGCAACTCAGCAACCTCACCTTGATCATCCCCTATTTAACCACATAAAACTATAGGGAAAATGCATCATTATGCATTCAAGTCATTATAAACAAGGATCCCCTACATCCTTAACATTAACCTTCCAAAAACTAGCCGAAACTACCAAATTCAACACCATGTATCTATACACTTCTAACTTCAAACCAGTATATCGATATGCCTAAGGGCTGTATCGATATGCCCCCATGTATCTATACACTTTGAGACTGTATTTGTATGCTCGGTTTTTATGTTAGTTGTTATTGATATTAAAGGTTTTAGATTCTTCTGTTTTGGTCCCTGATTGTTATGCATGCAATTAAAGGAGTTCGAATGCTCGTTTTAAGCTGAAATTTAACATGTAAGCAATAAACCTATCTAGTTAAGGAATGGTAACTTTAAAATGGATTAAGTCCCTATAACTTTCTAGAATTACAATTTGGTCCCTAAATTGTAATTACGTGCAGTTGGATGTCGATTCGACGCCTAATTGAGTTAATTTTTTACCCGTTGCCAGCATGCACACCATAGGTTATAATGTTGCATCTAGATAAGATAAAAGAAAAAATGGTTGTAATTCGAGTTAAATCTTTACGGGTTTGTTCTGCAAACCGAATGTAGCTCGCTCGGTTCGGTCTAACGACTAGGCTGAGTCAATGGGGTTACATTTGGTGGTATCAAAGCCATGTTTGTGATTTTTGGGTGTTTTTGTTAGCTTCTTCACTGATGTTATGTTGTTCAAATACATGTTTGTAAGTGATGCTATTGATAATTGTTACGTTAGGGTATATTTGGGGAACACATTGCCTATTACCATGGTTTTAAAATGTTTTGTGAAGTTGTCTAGGATCCTTCGCCAAATGCTAGCCTGGCTTTATTGAGTTATGTTGTGTGAATAGGCTTTTGTAAGTATGGTTCCTCGACGTAAGACACGTGCTAAAGCAAATAATGTTCAGAATGTTTAGAATCTTGAGGATGGTGTGATTCCTCCTAATGGAGTACCTCCTCCTCCACCTATTCCTCTGTTGGTGCTGGAGTTAAGGTGGGTAGTGGACCTCAAGTTATGCAAGGGTCAGTGTTTGGCGATATGACATTGTTGATTCAAGCGATGATGGGAGCTTTTCAGGCAGCGATAGTTGGGATGCATGTGCAAGCACCAGCGCCTGTTATGGTTGTTAATCATGGGTTGCCTTTAGAGTGTCTTCGTAGCTTAGGAGGTATGAAATTTAGAGGATTAAATCTTGAGGCGAATGAAGAGTGGCTTGAGAGAACTATTTGTATTCTCATTCAGATGGACTATAATAATACGTGTAAGTTGGGTTGTACTGTGTCCTTGCTGTACGGTGATGCATAACATTGGTGGGTAACCATAATTGTAGGAGTTCTTGAGGTAGATGTAAACTAGAAGTTATTTTGGACAGCTTTCAAGAGGAAGTATCTCGGTTCGCAGTATCTGGATGCTAAGAAGTGTGAGTTTATGTCATTGGTGCAAGATGCAATGACGGTGTTTGAATATAGGGTGAACTTTGTATAGTTGAGCCATTATGCCCCTAAGCTGGTTCCAAATAATAGACAGAGGTGTGACAGGTTCTGTTATGGGTTTGCTAAAGATATCAAGACATACTTGCTGGTCGCATATTATACAAATTTTGATGTGTTGGTCAATAGGGCTAAGGATATTGAGCAATCTTTGGGTGGTTCTGCACGAGTGGTGAATACGGGTGCGGGAAAGAGTACTGTGGATTCTAGTATTTTTGGAAGGTAGAATAAGAGGTCGTGTGATAAGCGATACAAGCTAGATCATAAGCATGGTGGCGGTGGTCGTAATCAAGGAGTGCGGATTGCTACTAATTGTGAGTGTTGTGGTAGATGCCATGCGGGTGCGTACTGGGATCTTCTGGATCTTGTTGGGAATGTGGGTCACCTAATCATCTGAAGCGTGATTGTCCTGGTGTTGCGAGAGATGCACTAATTCAGGCTGCTACACCTGCTAGAGGCTGAGGTCGTGGCAGGGGTAATTTTTAGAGGCATGATGATGTTTAGAGGACTGTGGCTCATATAGTTGCTTTACAACTATAGAATAGTGGGCTGGCACGAATCTATGCTCATCGTGAGGGCCGTAATGACTCTGATGTAATCATAGGTACCTTTACCTTGCAATATTTGTCATTATTTTCTTTAATTGATTCGGGTTCTACTCATTAATATATCTTGAGTAAGCATGAGCATTTGTTGAATGTTCTTGTTGAGATTTTGAATGTGGGTATGTTGGTAACTAGTTCTTTTGGTGAGACGATTATGATTAGAAGGTTGTATAGCAGATGTCCTTTGGTAGTTCAAGGTCATGAATTTTCCGCAGATTTGATAGAGTTTCCATTTCATCGCTTTGATGTTATCTTGGGTATGGATTGGTTAAGTGAGCATAAAGCAGTTTTGGATTGTCAATCTAAAATGATTTCTTTGAGGCTTGCTGATGATTATAAAGTTGTAATGGTTGGCGAGAATATTAAATTCTTGTCTAACGTTGTTTTAGCAATGAAAGTTGATAAGTTGATGCAAGGAGGTTGTCAAGCTTATCTAGCAATTGTTATGTATCTAGAGGTAAAAGGGATTTGAGTGCAAGACATTCGGACGGTGTGTAAATTTTTCAGAGGTTTCCTAAAGAGTTATCTGGTCTACCGCTGGATAGAGAAATAGAGTTTGGCATAAGAACGCATGCGGGTACAACTCTGGTGTCTATCGCTCCATATCGAATGACACTGAAGGAGTTGAAGGAATTAAAGACTCAACTCCAAGAGTTGTTCGATCAAGGATTTATCTGACCTAGTGTTTGTCAGTGGGGTGCATCAGTTTTTTTTGTGAGAAAAAGGTCCGTATGTGCATTGATTACTAGTAATTGAATAAGTTGACGGTTAAGAATAAGTATCATTTACTACGAATTGATGATATGTTTGATTAATTTTGTGGGGCGGTTATGTTTTCCAATATTAATTTGAGGTTGGGGTGTTATCAGTTAAAAGTTAAGGATGTGGATGTGCCGAAGACTGCTTTTCGAATGAGATATGGGCATTATGAGTTTTGGGTTATGCCGTTTGGTTTGACAAATGCTCCAGCTACTTTCATGGATATGATGAATAGGGTATTCCATGAATATCTGGATCGTTTTGTGGTCGTGTTTATTGATTATACCCTTGTGTACTCACGTACTGAGAAAGATCATGATCGGCATTTACGGATTGTTTTGCAAGCTTTGAAGGAAAATTGGTTGCATGCTAAGCTAAGTAAGTGTGAATTTTGGCTTAAGGAAGTGATATTTCTTGGTCATGTGGTTTTGGTCGAGGGTATTCGTGTTAATCCATAGAAGATTGAGGCTATCCTTAATTAGAAACAAAGTCCGTGTTCGAGGTTCATAGTTTCCTTGGGTTGGCTGGTTACTATCGTCGCTTTGTAGATGGTTTCTCTAGTATTGCTATTCCGTTGACAAAGTTGTTGCAAAACAATGTTCCTTATGTGTGGACGGAGAGTCAACAACGTAGTTTTGAGAAGTTGAAGGAGGTTTTGACACATGTTCTTGTCCTAATTCAACCTGAGTCTGGTAAGGAGTTTGTAGTCTATAACGATGTGTCCTGTGTTGGTTTGGAATGTGTGTTGATGCAAGACGGTAAGTTTGTGGCTTATGCATCAAGGCAGTTGAAGGTTCATGAGTGAAATTACCCGACTCATGATTTGGAGCTTGCGGTGGTCATCTTTGCCTTGAAAATTTGGAGACATTATATTTACGGTGAGAAGTGTATTGTTTACACCGATCACAAGAGTTTGAAGTATTTGATGTCTCAAAAAGAGTTGAATCTTAGGCAACGAAGATGGAATGAGTTGCTTAAGGATTATGATTTGACGTTGGAGTATCATCCGGGTAAGGCTAACATGGTAGCAGATGTGTTGAGCCATAAGGTTGTTGTTGAGCTTAGGGCTATGTTTGCAAAGCTAAGTGTGACACGAGAAGGTGGGTTGTTGGCTGAGTTACAAGTTAAGCCTACGTTATCTCAAAGGATTAAAGCGAGGTAACCATATGACAATGTGTGTCACATCCTGAAAATCGGCCTAGCCGAAATTAGGTTTCGGTGATCAGAAATTTTGAAACCAATGTAATGATGTTTGTAATGATTGACTTTTGTATCCCTCGTGATAAATGAAAATACATTTTAGCCCTATGTGAGTAAATGGACCCTTGTATGAGATTCGAAGCCCAAAGTGCAAATATGAGCAAGTCGTATTGATACGGCCATGTGAGTAACAAAACGGTCTAACCGTCAATAACATTCTTATTTTGCAAGGGCGTACTGATACGGACAAAAGCGTATCGATACGGGTCCCCTATTTTGGGCCAAAATAATGTCGTTTTGTAAGAAAATGAAAGATGTAAGTGGTGAGTCACCATTTTGGCTGCCATTTCACGTGATTGGGTCACCCTTGTGCTGAAAAGATGATAGCTTAATCCCTTGATTTATGAAGTGGTTTGGGATTAGCAAACCCTCAAGTGAGGGAAATGCTCCTATTGGTTGTTAGGGTGGTGGAGAAATGATTGAGGTGTATTATTTTAAAATAAACAAAAATGGAAAAGCTTTCTTCATTTTGTTCATCCCTCCCGAAAGCAAAACTTTCCTTCATCTTTCACAATAAGCAAGCACCACCATTGTCTTCAACCTTGAGCTCTTAAGCACACACCTCTCTTCTTGCCCATCCTAAGCTCATCTTTTCTTCACTTTGAAAGTACCATTATAAGGCTATCAATCGGGTAAGGAAAAACCCTCTATCAATTGTTGGATTCCATGAATAATCGGAGTTTAATTTTGAATCAAAATTCTAAGTCTACTCTTTGAACAAGTGCCATGTCAATATATCAATTGTAACGATTCTTTTTGTTTTCGTAGCTTAAAATTCGAAGGAGAATAATCCACCATCTCCTATCGTGGCAAGGACCAAAGGAATCGACATTCGCAAATCCTGAAAGCTTTCGTACTCTAAGGTGAGTGTAGTGTGTCAAGGGATAGGCTCGCTGCCATCCCGTTGCATTATTTGATGAATATGTTGCATTTGATTAAGGGCTCATGTAGAGAAACTATATTGAATTCGAATGGTGATTTCGGTAAGTACCTTGTATTTCTTTGATATGTGTAGTATGGACATGACATGCAAGATATGTGATACATGGAACTAAGACCCATGTAATGATGCTTGTAATGATTGCCTTTTGTATCCCTAGTGATAAATGAAAATTACATTTTGACCCTATGTGAGTAAATAGACCCTTGTATGAGATTCGAAGCCCAAAGTGCAAATCTGAGCTAGTCGTATCGATACGGCCATGTGAGTATGGATACGGTCTAATCGTCAATAACTAACTTTCTTATTTTGTGAGGACGTACCGATATGGATAAAAGCGTATCGATACGGGTCCCCTATTTTGGGCCAAAATGATATCATTTTGTAAGGAAATGAAAGATGTAAGTGGTGAGTCGCCATTTTGGCTGCCATCCAACATGATTGGGTCACCCTTGTGCTGAAAAGATGATAGCTTAATCCCTTGGTTTTTCAAGTGGGTTGGGATCAGCAAACCCTCAAGTGAGGGAAATGCTTATATTGGTTGTTAGGGTGGTGGAGAAATGATTGAGGTGTATTGTTTTAAAATAAACAAAAAGGGAAAATGTTTCTTCATTTTGTTCATCTCTCCCAAAAGCAGAACGTTCCTTCATCTTCTATAATAAGCAAGAACCACCATTGTCTTCAACCTTGAGCTCTTAAGCACACACCTCTCATCTTGCCCATCCTAAGCTCATATTTTCTTCACTTTGAAAGACTATTAATCGGGTAAGGAAAAACCCTCTATCGATTGTTGAACTCCATGAATAATCGGAGTTTAATTTCGAATCAAAATTCTAAGTCTACTCTTTGAACAAGTGCCATGTCAATATATCAATTGTAATGATTCTTTGTGTTTTCCTAAATCAAAATTCGAAGGAGAATAATCCACCATCTCCTATCGAGGCTAGGAACAAAGGAATCGAGATTCAGAAATCCTAAAAGCTTTCGTACTCTAAGGTGAGTGTAGTTGTGTCAAGGGATAGGCTCGGTGCCATCCTGTTGCATTTGATTAAGGTCTCATGTAGAGCAACTATGTTGGATTCGAATGGTGATTTTAGTATGTACCATTGCTTTGATATGTGTAGTATGGACATGACATGCTAGATATGTGATACATGGAGCTAAGGCTCAATTTCGACATATGTTATGATATGATCTGAAATATATGGAATATGCTAATTATGTGATTTTTGTGTAAATGTGGACATTGGATACAATTGGCATGCCATAGGATTATTTTGAGCTCATATAATTAAGGGATGGACTACGGTCTGAGGCTACGGCCTATATGTGGTGGAAATAATGATGGATTGTGTAAAGGATCTTTTCTGGAGCTACGGCTCAAGGCTACGACCTATTTTCCGATATGATTGGTGTAAAGGGGAATCTGTGTATCCAATGGTACCAATTCAAGAAATAATGTATGCATATGAAGCATAACTTGATGATTATGAACTTGTATGATTTGTGGATTAAGCATGAGATTCTATGTTACAAATCTTGCATATGTTATCCAATTGTGAAATTCCGTTAAAAGGTTTGAGAAACAGTTTTAAAAGACTACAAATTGGTTACTAATAATTATATGGCACAAATGGATAGGTTAAAAATATCCAAAAACAACGAAACCTCTCATGTTAATAATTGGTGAGTCTAATTACAAGTTGGTAATAAAGAATCCAGATTAGGGTTGTTAATTTGTAATGTTTGTAATTTAGTCCCTTTTAATTTGAAAAGTTTTAAATTAATCCCTACTTTCGATTCTGATCTTCGGTTCTGCTTTCGGATAACACTTTCTAACCCAATTTTGTACCAGGATGGGAATGGGGTGTTATAGTTGTGGTATAAGAGCCTAGGTTTAGTCGATTTTGGGACTAAACGGGTATCCGTTATGGGTCTGCATTTGTATATGCCACTTAGGAGTTTATTTGTATATGATATATGTGACTTGCAACTTACACGATTAAACCTTTTATGTATAAATAGATTTGAAAAAAGTCCGCAGCCACTGATAGGCGTGCTGTAAATGAATCACACCCCGGCTCCTCCTCGACACAGGGGGACAATCAGAGGGCAGAAGTAAGGAACAAACAAGTAGGGTAGAACAGCCCACCTCATTCACCTCCGATGCCTTCAGTTCAATAGGAGCATCTTTTGTCGATGGCAGATATGATTAGGCAAGTTGTGTTGTCCCTCCGATAGGAACCACTTCCTCAGCCTGCTGAAGCTTCTCAGCTTGTGTCCTGAGCTCCAATTGATAAGCTTAAACAGATCCCAGTCTATACATTCACTGGCCAGGATCTGGACAACCTCGAAGTCATAGAATACTGGATAGAGAACACCTTAAAAGTGCTGAACAAGCAAATGAAGTGCCCTAGTGAGCACAAACTCGAATGTGCTTTGGCCTTGATTGTGGAAGAGGCCTAGAGCTGGTGGGACACGGTGACTCTCACTATTTTTGAACACCGTATTACATGGGACTTCTTCCTTCAGGAGTTTCGTAAGAAGTACATCAGTGATCATTACATTGCTGAGAGGCGCAAGAAATTTCTCCACTTGAGACATGGGGGAAAGGCCTGTGGAGCAGTACATTCAAGACTTTTGCAAGTATGCAAGGTATGGTACTGAGATCATATGCACGTTGAAAGAGAAATGTCGAATGTTCAGTGATGGCCTATGTGACGAATTGTGCCCCCTCTTCACCATCTTGGAGTTAGAAGACTTTCAGATGCTAGTCAACAGAGCTATCAGTACCGAGGCTTCCCAAAAAGCTTCTGAGAGGAGGAAGGAGAACCAAGCCAGATACGATAAGAGATTTTGTGAGGATTCTAAGCCTTCAATGTCTTAGAAGAAATGTAAGCATTGGGATTAGAAATCTATCACCTTCCAACAACTGCCCCGGCCTGGATACGTACCATTATTCTAGTCTGCAGAGACGTCTATTACTCGTACAGCTTCGGTGGACAGTGCGGGTGGTTTTGCAAAAGGTTCTCAGATCCCTCTATGCAACTACTGCCATAAAAGGCATCGAGGGTAGTGTCGTAGACAGTCTGGATCTTGCTATCTCTATAGAGAGTCTGGCCACTTTATTCGACAATGTGCATCGAATCTACACGCATCTACATCCATAGCTTCTCAAAACAATCCCAGTAATGAGAGAGGAGTGAAGCCAATACCATCCGAATCCACAGGAAAAACTCGCAACAACAATGCACCTACAGTCGGCCGTGATCCACAAACTTCGGCTCAAATGTATCATGTTCAAGGTCGTGAGCAGGAAGATAACCCTGATGTGATTGTTGGTATGGTAGAGCTATGCTTCGATTATGTTTGTGCATTAATGGATCCAAGCTCTACACACTCTTTCATTAGTGAACCGATGATTTTGAAGTATACCTTGGACTCGGAACCGGTCGCTTATGAGATAGTTGTCTCTAATCAGCTAGGAGATAGTGTGACCATCCGAATGATTTGTAAAGATTTCCCTCTGAGGATCCAAGGGACCCCATTTTTGGCCAATTTGATGGTTTTGCCCTTCAAAGAATTTGACCTCATCCTAGGCCTTGATTGGCTAGCTGAACATCAAGCTTGGGTGGATTGCTCGAATAAGAAATTGTACCTCCGTGGGCTCGGTAAGGAGAGTATAACCTTGATGAAGTCCAAACCTGAGCCTAAAAAGACCCTTATGTGTGCCATGGAATCTAAGGAAGACTTAAAGCTCAAAGATGTACCTGTTCCAACGTATTTCCCAATGAGCTTCTGGGACTCCCTCCCACCCGATAAGTGGAATTCAGGATAGAAGTGCAACCTAGGACTACTGAAGTCTCTATTACTCCATATAGAATGGCTCCGGTGGAGTTAAGAGAGCTAAAGACCCAAATCCAAGACCTTTTGGATAAGGGATTCATCCGACTGAGTTCCTCACCCTGAGGAGCACCAGTTTTGTTCGTAAAAAAGAAGGATGGATCGATGTGCCTGTGCATTGGCTATCGCTAGTTGAATAAAGTCACGATCAAGAACAAGTAGATGCTTCCAAGGATCGATGACCTCTTTGATCAATTGAAAGATGCTTCGGTCTTTTCCAAGATTGACCTTCGATCTGGATACTACCAAATGTTGGTGAAAGAGTCTGATGTTCCAAAAGCTGCTTTCTAGACTAGATATGGCTACTATGAAATCTTAGTGATGCCTTTCAGGCTCACAAATGCACCGACAGCTTTCATGGACCTAATGAACCATGTATTCTAGCCCTATCTCGGTAAGTTTGTGGTGGTCTTTATAAACAACATCCTGATCTATTCTAAAGACTCTACTGCTGATAGAAAGAATTGGACATGTTGCCTACCGATTAGCTCTTCTTGGGGAGTTAAGTCAAATCCACAACGTCTTCCATGTGTCTATGCTACGTAAGTATTGGTCAAATCCGTCCCACGTGATTGAACCGGAATCCGTAGAGATTCAATTAAATCTAACATACAAAGAAGAACCTGTGCAGATCCTCGCACAAGAAGTTAAACGACTTTGTAATAGATTCGTGCCCCTAGTGAAGGTTTTGTGGAGAGGACATTGTGTTGAAGACGCAACGTGGGAACCTGAAGAAACTATGCAAAAGCAGTACCCTCACCTATTCAGCAAAGGCAAAAATTCGAGGACGAATTTTCTTAAGGGGGAGAGAGTTATCATATCCCAAAAACTGGCTTAGCCAAAATTAGGTTCCGGTGATCGGAAATTTTGAAACCAATGTAATGATGTTTGTAATGATTGCCTTTTGTATCCCTCGTGATAAATGAAAATTACATTTTGGCCCTATGTGAGTAAATAGATATGAGATTCGAAGCCCAAAGAGCAAATCTAAGCTAGTCGTATCGATACGGCTATGTGAGTATAGATACGGTCTAACCGTCAATAACTAACTTTCTTATTTTGCGAGGGCATACCGATACGGACAAAAGCGTATCGATACGGGTCCCCTATTTAGGGCCAAAATAATGTCATTTTGTAAGGAAATGAAAGATGTACATGCTTGGGTCACCCTTGTGCTAAAAATATGATAGCTTAATCCCTTGATTTATGAAGTGGTTTGGGATTAGCAAACCTTCAAGTGAGGAAAATCCCTCTATTGGTTGTTAGGGTGGTGGAGAAATGATTGAGGTGTATTGTTTTAAAATAAACAAAAAGGGAAAAGCTTTCTTCATTTTGTTCATCTCTCCCGAAAGCAAAACATTCATTCATCTTCCACAATAAGCAAGCACCACCATTATCTTCAACCTTGAGCTCTTAAGCACACACCTTTCTTCTTGCCCATCCTAAGTTCATCTTTATTCACTTTGAAAGTACCATTATAAGGCTATCAATCGGGTAAGGAAAAACCCTCTATCGATTATTGAACTCCATGAATAATCTGAGTTTAATTTCGAATAAAAATTCTAAGTCTACTCTTTGAACAAGTGTCATGTCAATATATCAATTGTAATGATTCTTTGTATTTTCCTAGCTCAAAATTCAGAGGAGAATAATCCACCATCTTCTATCGAGGCTAGGAACAAAGGAATCGAGATTCAAAAATCCTAAAAGCTTCCATACTCTAAGGTGAGTGTAGTTGTGTCAAGGGATAGGCTCGGTGCCATCCCGTTGCATTATTTGATGAATATGTTGCATTTGATTAAGGTCTCATGTAGAGCAACTATGTTGGATTCGAATGGTGATTTTGGTAAGTACCTTGTATTGCTTTGATATGTGTACTATGGACATGACGTGCTAGATATGTGATACATGGAGCTAAAGCTCGATTTTGACATATGTTATGATATGATCCGAAACATATGGAATATGCTAATTATGTGATTTTTGTGTAAATATGGACATTGGATACTAGCATTCCATAGCATTATTTTGAGCTCATATAAGTAAGGGATGGACTACGGTCTAGGGCTACGACCTATATGTGGTGGAAATAAGGATGGATTGTGTAAGGGATCTTCTCCGGAGCTATGGCTCAAGGCTACGACCTATTTTTCGATACGATTGGTGTAAAGGGGAATCCATGTATCCAATGGTACCAATTCAAGAAATAATGTATGCATATGAAGCATAACTTGATGATTATGAACTTGTATGATTTGTGGATAAAGCATGAGATTATATGTTGAAAATCATGCATATGTTATCCAATTGATCACTATGCCATCCATGACACTAGTTATTATTTGCACTTGTTATAACTACCTCACTAGGCTATGTAAGCCTAACATGTGTGTCTCGTGTATTTTTAGGACCTTGAAATCATGTGCTTCCGTTGCAAGTCACCCCTTCGTAAGCTATATGTATGCCTATCTTTTTCCTTAAACTCCTAGTTAAGTGGCATATGGTACGGACATGTTTTGTATAAGTTTTTTTATGGTTGTGTAAAGGTCCTATAATGACTTAGTGTTGAATGCATGAAATGGTATGTTTTGGGGATGGTTAGTTAGTTACAATGAACCTAAAATGAGCTTAAAGTGAAAACTAGGTAAACAAATTCGAAATGCTATAAAATTTGGTATGACAATAGAGTAATGGATTTTCGACTTATTGGTAAAATTTGGTAATAATTGGACAACTTTGGAGGGGTTAAATTAGGTAAAAACTAGATAAATTTGTCATTACAGGCCAGTCATATCGATACAACCTTACATAATTGGACTTGATGAAGCAGGGATTATCGATACACTAGGGAGTGTACCGATACGGACCTTGACAGTAAGGTCTGGAAAATTAATTGTATCAGTACGATCTCAGGTGTTCCGAAACGAGTCAACCCAAGTCAAAGTGTATCGATACGGGCATAGACATACCGGTACGGGGTCGTTGACCTTGAACCTGGAAATTATGAAATTTAACATAGAGTATTGATACGGCCTAAAGTGTATCGGTACGGTGTCGATTAATTATGTTAAAAGGGTTGAGAAATAGTTTTAAAAGATTACAAATTGGTCACTAATAATTATATGGCACAAATGGATAGGTTAAAAATATCCGATAACAGTGAAACCTCTCAAGTTAATAATTGGTGAGTCTAATTATAAGTTGGTAATAAAGAATCCAGACTAGGGTTGTTAATTTGTAACGTTTGTAATTTAGTCCCTTTTAATTTGAAAAGTTTTAAATTAATCCTCAATTTTGATTTTGATCTCCAGTTTCTCTTTTCGATGACACTTTTCAACCCGGTTCTCTACCAGGCCAAGAATGGGGTGTTACAATGCGTTGGTACCATATGTTAAGGATATTTTAGATGATAGTTTAACAGATTTCCAATTTGATGGTAATGGTGTTTTGTGCTTCAAGGGTTGTATAGTGGTGCCCAATGATCTGGAGTTGAGGCACACTATTTTGACTAAGGCTCATGCTAGTCCTTTTGCTATGCATCCAAGTAGTACGAAGATGTATCATGATTTGAAGTATTTGTACCACTAGGTTGGTTTGAAGAAGGATATGGCCGAGTTTGTTACTGATTGCATAGTGTGTCAGCTGGTTAAGGCTGAACATCAGTTTCCTTTTGGGTTGTTACAACCAGTTCAGATTCCGGAATGGAAGTGGGAGAGAATCACCAAGGATTTTGTGACGGGTTTGCCATTGACACCATCCAAAAAGGATTTTATATGGGTGATTATAGATCGCTTTACAAAGTGTGTGCATTTCCTCGCTCTGCATACAACGTATATGTTTGATAAGTTGGTTAATATGTATATTGCCGATATAGTGAGATTGCATAAAGTTCCTAAGTCTATTATATTGGATGGGGATCCGCTTTACGTTAAGGTTTTGGGAAAGTTTTCAAATGGCTTTGGGTATAAGGATTAATCTCAATACGTCTTATCATCCTCAGACGGATGGACAATCTGGACGTGTTATTCAGATTTTGGAGGATATGTTGAGGTGTTATGTAATTGAGTTTCAAGGGACATAGGAGAAGTAACTACCATTGGTGGATTTTGCTTACAATAATAGTTATCAGTCAAGAATCCAAATGGCTCCCTATGTCGTAGGTGTCGTACCCTTCTTTGTTGGGCAGAATCAGGTGAAAAACATGCGGCAGGACCCGATTTGCTTAAATATACAATCGAGAAAGTGAAACTCATTTGTGAGAGGCATAAGACGGCTTCGAGTTGGCAAAAGTCCTATGCGGATTTGAAGCGAAAAAAGATTGAATATGAAGTGGATGATAAGGTGTTCTTATAGGTTTCACCTTGGAGGAAGGTGATGAGATTTGGACGTAAGGGTAAGTTAAGCCTTGGGTTCATTGGACCTTATGAGGTGATTGAGCGAGTTGGTCCGGTCGTGTATAGATTGAGGTTACCGGTTGTACTTGAGAAGATACATGATGTTTTCCATGTGTCGATGCTTCAGAGATATAGATCGAATTCGTCGCATGTTGTCTCTGTTAAGGAGATTGAGTTGTATTCGGATTTGTCTTATGATGAGGAGCCTATGGAAGTGTTGGATTCGAGCATTAAGGTTCTACGTAGAAAGACCATAGAGTTGGTCAATATATTGTGGTGACATCAAGGAGTTGAAGAAGCCATGTGGGAAACAAAAGAGGACATGACGAAATAGTTTCCTCATCTCTTTCCTTCAGGTAAATTTTGAGGACAAAATTTCAACCAGATTGGCTGATTTAAGGATTTAATATTTTAAAATATGAGTGGTGGAAATTAAAATGATTTGAGGGTTTTAAAAAGGGTTATAAATGTTATCAAGTAATTTTGTAATTTAATTGAGGGTTTAATAAGTCGAATTAAGTGGAATTGCATTTTAGTGACTAAATTGTAAAATGTGCAAAACTATGTTAGTGACGATTTTGTAAATTGGCCAATACTAAGAATCCTTAGAGAGCTATATTTTCTAAATGTTTTAATCAGAAATATTCACCTTAATTGAGTAAGAATTGACGATTAATTGTTTTTCCTAAATCATTTTACAATTGTTTGGATTTTCCCTCATTTTCTCTCCTTATTTTCCCTCACTTTTCATTTCAACTTCCAAACAAGATTCTCCAAAATTCTTTTCTAATTTCCAATGGAGAATTTATCATTTTATTCTAAATTTGTTCCTTAACAAAACCTTACAAGATTTTCTCAATGATTTCATCTATTTCACAAATCAAGTTTCAAGAAAATCTTACGTCAACTTTGGTGGAAGCTTCTTCAAAGGAGAATTTCTTTTTCTCTCTTTAAACTAAGGTTCTTTATTGATATTCCCTAGTAGTTGGCTGATTATGGATTGATATTATCATGGTTTAGCATTGAATTTCAAGATTTGATCTATTAATGGTAATTTTGATAATTTGCTTAAAGATTTGTTTAACTTGATGAAACCTGGAGATTTTAATTGGGTAATTCATGCTTTAACAAGGTAATCATAATGTGAAATGAGATTTTGAGAATGAATTCCGAAACTACTAGATTGGCCGATTGTTAGAGGTGTTTTTAGTGGTTTTTAGGGCTGTTCTATGTGTTTTTGAGTTGCTGGAGGTATAAGGATGTTTGGAAGGTGTTTGTGGGTATGTTTTGATGTGGTTTGAATGTTAGAATCGCTGGTTTGAGGTTAGGAGTTGGTAGAGTGAAGTTTGGTGATGACTTCGGTAGTTTCGGCTAGTTTTTGGAGGGTTTATGTTGATGATACAGGGGATCCTTGTTTAGCAACGAGTTGAATGCATAATGATGCATTTTTTCTCTGGTTTTATGTGAATAAAACAGGGGACGATCAAGGCAAGGTTGCCTAGTTGAGTACGTTGCTTACCGGTGGCTTGATCCGCGTTGGCGAGCAAGGCGAGGCGTATCAGTGAGTGTTTAAACACATTAAAGCTCTTTAAAGGTTTGATCGATGGATCATGGGGGTTTAGTTATAGCCTAACAAGCTTAACTAAGCTCAAGCATAAGTTTCTCTTGTTTTGGTTGGTTATTAGCTTTGATATGAGCTTGCGAATTTCATGTTTTTGGATTAAACATGGTTTTGTTTTACTTGCTGTAAATGCATCATTTTGGATTAATATGCAATGTTTAAACAAAGTAATGGATGGCTTTGAGCATTGAGATTTGTTGTTTCCTTTGGCAATGTGGTTTTGCATATGAAACGGTTTGAGAAATGCATTGGAAAACAATAAGTAAATGTATTTGAAAATGATATATTGGCTATGTGACGTATTGTGAAAGTGTTAGATATAGTTGGCTAGCCATAGGATTAACGTGCACTATAATATATAAAATCAATCGTCCCATAGTCCTTGAGGAAAAACGATTTAACTAGGCTTCTCGGACTATTGGGTTATCACTTGGGGTATGCGGTTTAACTAGGTAGCCCAAGTTGATGGTATCTTACGGTTTAACTAGGCAAGGTATGGGATTTGGTGGAGGTGAGTGCACCATGAGAAATCTGTGTATCCAAACATGTATGGATAGAGGTAGTACTACCCTAGGATAGAGGTGAGTCTATCTGGGTCACTCTAAATTCCAATATATGAGAATATATGTGATTAAAGAGTTTATAATTGATCTGATGCATATGATTGTTATGCATGATTTGTTGTGGAAACAAATGAGATAATGCTTGGGTGATAAAACATGTTTTGTAAACAAAATGGTTTATAGTTTTCAGATGGTTTTAGTCACATATGAAATGCTTAGGAAGTAAGCATGATTTAGTAACAAAAGGCTTAATGGTTTTAAAGTTATTTCAAATTGCATCAATGTTGATTATGAACATCCTCACTAAGCAATTGTGCTTACGCTCTCTTTCTTTCCATTGATGCAGGACAATAGAGTTGTGGGACAACATTGATTTGGCAAGGAAGGTCTAAGATCAAGACATTTGCTTAAGTATGAAACTCAATTTTAAATTCGGTTAATAAGGCAATGTGTTTACCAATATCACAGCGAATAAACCATTGCAAACAACCCAAAAACCTGGTAAACACATTGGTTTGGGGGTTTGCATCAAGACATTTGCTATGGTTTATTCGTTGTGATTTGTTGGTCAATGTCACTAAGCAATTGTGCTTACACTCTCTTTCTTTCCATTTTTAGGTTGTTTAGGGGTTTGCCAAACCAATGCCAAATCAATGAATGGCCTATTCCCTCCGCCTCGCCAATTGACCAATATCACAATATCCCCCTACCTCGCCACAATAAAGGCCATAGCCAAGGACCGTAGTCCACTCGTACTAATGAGCTCATGAATTCTATGGCATTCCAATTGTTTCCAATGTCCTTTTGAATCCAAGGTTCAGTAGCAATTTCAATGTTCAATATTTCTCAATAGCAATATCAGTAGTCAATGATTCAATATCAATATTTCAATAACAATAACAATACCAATTTCAATGTTCAATGACAATATCAATAAAAGTAGCTATAAAAATGGCAATGTCAATGTTCGATGACAATAACAATATCAATGTACAATGCTTAATATTTCTATATTTCGATGTTTCAACAAGACCGGTAACAATAACAATGTTTCTATAGACAATAATTGAATGCAATACTTACTGATGCTTACCAATAATCTCCTAAGAGATTCGACGCGATATCCTTAGGCACAATATTAGCTATACAAAAATCAATGTCAATGGAAATTGAAAAAAACACCTAGCTTAAATCTGAGACTCCGACTACACTCACCTTGATTTTTGAGGCTCCTACGGCTCTGGGATGACCACTCCCTTGCTCCTAGCTTTTGTTGGAGATGATGAATTGCCTTTCTCCAATTCTTGAGCTAGGTAAATACAATAGGAGATTTTTAGAATCGATAATACGATATCAAAATCAATATAACAATATCAAATTCAATATCTAAGCTTGGAATAGCAATTAGACATTAGGTCTCCATGGACTAAAGCCTTGAAAGCTCTAGATTACCATAGATGGTCAAAACTTTAGCTTAAAATTAAACATAATTTATCCACGTAATTGATTAATTGTTTAGCGGCTTAAGCTTACCCAATTAATGGCTATTTAATGGAATCGTTGGATCGAAGAAAACCTAAGCTTAATATCAACCTTTAATGGAGGTACTTGTTTGTTCAAAGAAAAGGTTGAAGATGAAGATGAAGATGATACTTTGCTAAAATGGATAACCGGGTAAGCTATCCTAATTCCCTTTCTATTTTCCACTTTCAAATGGGAGCTTTCCTCCAGGTGAAGGAATCCAGTTTTCCATGCCCTATGTATGTGGTGATTAAGCTTGGAGAGGGGCTAATCGCAAGGTTAGTCCCTCAACTCCCAATGCTTTATACTTTTACCCCAAACTTCCAAATTTCACAATTTAGCCACTTTTAAATTTTTAATAAATTCAATAACGTCCTTAAACTATGAATTGACTAAATTAGAGTCCATCATCAAAGTAATTGACCACACATTCAATGTCAATGCAATATTTGGACCTTTTCGGTATAGGGTTTTTGATCGCCAGAACTCAATTCTTAGAATAGATCAAGATGTCATCAATAAATACCACTATGAAGGTTGCCGGTGCATTGGTTAGCCCAAAGGGCATTTCCAAGAATTCGTAGTGCTCGTATCTTGTACGAAAAGCAGTTTTGGGTACATCACATTCTTTGACTTTCATTTGATAGTACCCAGACCATAAGTCAATCTTAGAAAACATAGAGGCTTCTTTGAGTTGATCGAATAGGTTGTCTATTCTTGGCAATGGATACTTATTCTTGATGGTTACTTTGTTCAGCTGTCAGTAATCAACCCCGAGGTGAAGAACTCGATCAAATGAAGCCTTTACCAAGCAATCCTTGAATCTGGGCTTTCAATTGTTTAACTCGATAGCTGCCATTCGATAGGGTGCAATGGAAACCAGAGCTGTTCGAGGTTGCACTTTGATGCCAAATTCCACTTCACAGGTCAGGGGTAAACCCGAAAGCTCATCAGGAAAAACATCAGGGAATTCACACACAGTATCGATGTTTGGTAATTGAGGTTCATCCTTGGATTCCAATTTCAAATCATACAGTGGAGCATTTCTTGAATTCATCAAAATGATGCTTTCCTTCCCAATGCCTCAAAGGTACGACTTCCACTTAGTGCAATCCACACAAGTTTGATGTTCACTGAGTCAATCTAATCCTAGTATAACATCAAACTCGTGGATCGATAATGCAGTAAATTGGCTGAAAATAGAATCCCTTGAATCAATAAGGTACAATTCTTACATACAAGGTTCACGGTGACACAATCACCCAATGGATTAGTTACAGAGATTCTCGATACTATAGCTTTAGAAGACAATCTTTACTTTTCAACTAACATGGTGCTTATAAAGGAGTGAGTAGAACCAGGGTCACTCAATGCATATAAAGAATGAGGAAACAACTCAATGGTACCTGCAATGACATCAGGTTCATCCTCCTCTTCCCCG
This sequence comes from Hibiscus mutabilis, assembly GCA_019671005.1. Taxonomy (NCBI): domain Eukaryota; kingdom Viridiplantae; phylum Streptophyta; class Magnoliopsida; order Malvales; family Malvaceae; genus Hibiscus; species Hibiscus mutabilis. Next base: position 29,462,122 of record CM033712.1, read on the forward strand.
CTCCTCGTATGATACATCTGGACAAGGGCCATTGATTCTTGTCAATTCGATGTCTTTCTAGAGCCTCTAGGTCTCCTCATGGCTCCTACCGATCCTTGTCTTGATCCCTTGCCTTGAATGGATTGAGCAGGGGTTGCAATATTAGCCACTGTAGTTGTGGACTTGGTAGCATTGAGAGGACAATCTCAGCTAAAATGTCCTTGCTCGCCATAATAGAAACAAGCTCTAGACTGCTTATGACTGACCCGCTGGGTGTTTGTTCTAACAACAGTTGTAAACAAGATACGAAGAGCTTCGATTTGAGCCTCTAGTGCTATCAACTGAGCCTCTGTGGCTTCTCAATGTTCCCTGAACGGAAGGTTATGGGTATACATTCTACTTAGGGCCTTTGTACTTTCCTTTATTGTTCTACTTAGGAGGTCGTGAATCATCCTGAACCTCTTTTCTGATTTGCCCGGCCCATCGGTCCTATTGGCTCTATATGCTGCTTTAGTGGCTTTGACTTGGTTCATGAGATCTTGGAAATCCATAATGCCTAATGCGGTGAACATAGGGCGTAGCTCATCACTATGCCCAACAACTTTTTTGATGTATTCGATACCATACCAGCAATAGTTGTAGAAATCATGGATGTATTGCTCGATAGGCCGTCCACCTTGCTTGAGATGGAGGAAGATACTGCGCCTTTCTATGAGATAGAACTCGTTGATGTATTTCTTTCGTAATTCTCAAAGGAAGAACTACGACTTTACAGTGTCTTCAAAGACTGTAAGGGTAGTAGTCTTCCACCAGTGAAGTGCCTCATCAGCAAGCAACACAAGGGTACACTTTAGCTTGTGTTCATCGGAACATTGCAGCTACTTGTTCAAGATTCTTAGTATGTTATCCAACCAGTATTCAATAGTTTCAGGATTGTCATCATCATGACCGGTAAAGGTATAGGCTCGATGTTGCGATAGCTTGTCAATAGGGGCCCGAGCATATTGGATAACAGGTACGGTAGGTTGCACAACTTGATCAGCTCTCATTAAAGTCATGAATTGTGTTAACTCCTCAAAAGTACTATTTTTGTGCTTGTTTTACAAAGCCTTTGCTAGCCCTTTAAGTACATTTAGTTAAATTCATGCATTTGCATAAGAAGTTAGAAATAGGGAATTTTTGTTCTTTGCTAGTGTGAAAGGTTGTTTGTTGGCATCATTACAAGCTTGGCATAGCTGAGCAGACATGGCAGGGTAGCGCAGGAGAAGGAAGTAAGAGGACCAGAAGACCAATGCCAAGCATCCTTGGCAATACGTTGCCAGAAATTTTTTTCCAAGAACCCTTGGCAATACCAACCCGAAAAGATAGGACCAGATCAGACTATGGAAAAATAGTACTTGATCAAGCTTCAAAAAATAGGATGGAGAAAAAATCGAATGCCAAGCTGGTCTGGCACAGATAGACCGAGCGATGCTGAGCTCGGCTAGCGAAAGATCAAAGACTAATGACATCAGCCCTAGTCAAGATGACATCAGCCCTAGTCAAGATAATGTTATCCCCTAGGATTCAAAGTGCGGCTAAGATGATCATAAGCCTTAGCCCGCCCAAATTAAAACCCTAAGGCTTATCCTAGGGTTTCCCATGCATGCCTATATAAAGGACATCAAGCAAGTACATAAAGGACGACACATTGGAGATCAAATTGAGGAAAGGTTGCCTTCTTACACACTCTGTTAGTTTATTAGGTTTTTATTTGATGATGTTAAACAATTTTGGTTTTTGGATGGAACCCCCAACCATGAACTAATTTTCTTAAGTTGGTTGGGGGATGTTTGTGATGAACGCTGATTTTAAGTTTGGTTTTAATAAACTATATGCTTTGGTATTATTTTCTATATGGCGCGCACTTCAAGTGTTTTTAGAATCCATTGCCATACGAAAGTTGGCATGATTTTCAGTTTTCTAAATTTTGTGCCATGCGACCGCTGGCATAATACGCTTATTGCAGCTTGATATCTTAACAGACTTGAAGGGCAACTATCAGTTGTTAGATACTAAGACGAGATGCTTCGACAGAAGATGTTCAAGTAGATGAACTTACTTCGGGAGTAATTCTACCCCTTAGGAGTAAAGATTGACATTTAATCAAATTAATTGATGATAAGCGTCACTATAGACATATAGGCTTTATCGTGGTTAATTTAGGGTATTGCCATCAATAGAGGCATTACTACATTTAATCTGCTCAGCAATAAAACCAAGGCAGAACGTTATTAAAGGCTGGTATGAATAGCATGAAATCTAGGCATCCTCTGCCAATGCTCATCATCCATACGAATACCTTTACGTTGCCAACATTGTTTTATTTTCATTTCTTTTAAATCGTTTTCAAAACCAACTTCAAATCAAATAACATTTTTCTTCCCTTGACAAGTAAACTCTTAGCCAATCCCTGTGGGATCGATAACCAACTTACTGTTGTATTATTTGCTGACCGTGTACACTGTAGGTAAAAGACTAAATCTTGAAACTATTTTTATACATTTCCAAAATATTTTCTACCATTTGCCAAGCACTCTCATGGTCGAACAAATTGTTTGAACATGTTAACCATGTTTTGATAACATTCAGCTTGAGCAGTTTGTGCTTCCGGTTCAATATTCTGAGGTGGGGGATTTGGTGGGTTCGGAGGATCTCCCCCTTATCTCCTCGCCATGTGTCGAGGAGCCAATAGTAGGCTCATTAATATTAGCTTCATTAGTCTCAGACATACCTATAATATAAAGAGATCAGATTAGTCAAAAAGTCACTATATACACAATAAATAACTCCTAGGTGGAAAAGTAACACAATAACAATACAATAGACTTTAGTTTAGTCCTAGAATCCACTAAACTCTAGCTCTGATACCACAAATGTAACACCTCTTCCCTGCTTGGTAGGAAACCGGGTCAGAGTGTATTACCGATGATCAATATGATGATTGGAACAATGATTTAATAAACCAAAACCTATACAATGATTGATTCGGTGTCTTATAAAAATACTAGATTTATATAGGGAAGCGGTGATTCGATTTAACTTATTATACTTGAATTTAGGACCAATTTTGAACTTTTACAATTTTTAGGGACTAATCTGAACATTCAATAAAAATGGGTCATACACTGAAAGTAACTATACTATAATGAAATTCATCCTATAATTAGTAATCATTCAAATTTTCATGTTATTCAGAGATCATTTACTCAATCAATTAGACCAATTAATAATTAATAACCAAAATACAATTTTTCAGAATTATTATCAAAGTTATTAACTGAAATACCTGTCACCGTACTGATACTCGAAGAGACCATATCGGTAGGCCATGCACATTTTATAAGTTATTAGATTCCAGTGACCAAAACCCGTATCGATGCAGCCTTGATCGTATCGGTACGAGTACATTTGTTTCGATATGCCTTTGAGCCGTATCGATGCAATTTTACAACCAAATTCCAATGTTGACTTTTTGTACTGGAACACCCTTTAACCGTATTGATATGCCTAATTGACCAGCTTTACTTTTGTCCCAATATGCATACTTGTATCAATACGCCATGACCGTATCTATACGCCTTATATTGTAATGACATGTTTTAACTGGTTTTTATCCAAATTGACCTATCAAACCTTGTCCAAAAGCAATGGGATTTTACCAGCAAGTTTACAGCAACATAATCTAAAATCATGCCAAATTTCATGGTTATCTTTATCCGTTTACTAGGTTTTCACATTTTTAAGCCAAATATGCTAGTTTTACCACTTTTAGCCTACTTTAAAGCAACATTTAGGGCCGTTAGCCTTTATACAAACCATGTGCAATACGAACATACCAAAAGGGCTAAAAGTGACTAATTCAACTACTTTGCCACCATACTAGGAGTTTGTAGGATCGATATACATTACTTGTAGACTTGCAGCGACTTGCCAAAAACCTCCAACATCTCCGATCTTACAACAATGAATCCTTCAACCAGTAATGCATGAGATGAAATGCCGTAGGCATATTTTGCCTAGTGAGGTAATCTTAAACTATAACCAATACAATAAAATGCACTCCAAATCATGTAATGACAATGACAATTGTACAAAAATGCATAATGACAATAATAATCATATTTCATTATTATCCATTGGATCGAATCAAGATAGTGGATACGCGAATTCCTACGCCTCGTCAAATAAATGAATGGTCTAGACCCTCCACCTCGACAATTGACCAATATCACAATATCCCTCCGCCTCACTACAATAAAGGTCGTAGCCAAGGACCGTAGTCCACCCGTACTAATAAGCTCATGAATTCTAAGGCATGTCAATTGTATCCAATGTCCTTTCGAATCCAAGGTTTAGTAGCAATTTCAATGTTCAATATTTCTGAATAGTAATATCAATAGTTGATGATTCAATATCAATATTTCAATAACAATATCAATACCAATTTAAATGTTCAATGACAATATCTACAACAATAGCTATACCAATGACAATGTTGATGTTCGATGAGAATAACAATATCAATGTACGATGCTAATATTTCTATATTTCGATGTTTCAATGAGACAGGTAACAATAACAATGTTTCTATGGACAATAATTCAATGCAATACTTATTGATCCTTACCAATATAATCTCCTAAGAAATTCGATGCGATATCCTTAGGCACAATATTAGCTATACAAAAATCAATGTCAATGGAAATCAGAAAAAGCACCTAGCTTAATTTTGAGACTCCGACTACACTCACCTTGATTTCCAAGGCTCAAATGGCTCTAGGATGGCCACTCCCTTGCTCCTAGATTTTGTTATAGATGATGAATTGCCTTTTTCAAATTCTTGAGCTAGGTAAATACAATACGAGATTATTAGAATCGATAATACGATATCGAATCAATATAACGATATCAAATTCAATATCTAAGCTCGGAATAACAATTAGCTATTATGTCTCCATAGACTAAAGCCTTGAAAGCTCTAGGTTACCATAGATGAGCAAAACTTTAGCTTAAAATTAAACATAATTTATCCATGGAATTGATTAATTGTTTGGGGATTTAAGCTTACCCAACCGATGTCTATTCAATGGAACCGTAGGATCGAAGAAAACCTAAGCTTAATATCAAGCTTTAATAGAGGTGCTTGCTTGTTCAAAGAAAAGGTTGAAGATGAAGATGATACTTTGTTAAAATGGATGACAGGGTAAGCTAAAATGATACTTTGCTAAAATGGATAACCGGGTAAGCTTACCCAATTGATTAAGCTTGTGGAAGGGCTAATTGCAAGGTTAGTCCCTCAGCTCCCATTGCTATACTTTTACCCCTTAACTTCCAAATTTCACAATTTAGCCATTTCTAAATTTTCAATAAATTCAATAAGGTCCTTAAACTATGAATTGACTCAATTGAGTTCATCATCAAAGTAATTGACCACACAATCAATGCCAATGCAATATTTGGACCTTTCTAGTGTAGGGTTTCCAATCGTTGGAACCCAATTCTAACTAGACCGATTTTCGGGGTGTTACAATATATATGTTTATGTTGAGTTAAAGCATGCTTGAATCCTTGTTAGAGAGAAAAATCAACAAAATTGGACATTTCAGGTCGAGGGTACAAGTAGAGGCGTATTGATACGGATAAGTGTATTTTTGGCCTGCGTATTGATATGGGTAGAGGTGTATCGATATGATTTTGAGCTATTGGAATTACGGGAAAATGTTTTGAAACCCGCTTACCGATACGCCTAAGGGCCGTATCGATAAGCTCCCGCGTATCTGTACACTTTGAGACCGTATCTGTACGCCTGGTTGTTATGTTAGTTGTTATTGATATTAAAGGTTTTAGATTCTTCCATTTTGGTCCTTGATTGTTATGCATGCAATTAAAGGAGTTCGAATGGTTGTTTAAGCTAAAATTTAACATGCGAGCATGAAACCTGACTAGTTAAGGACTGGTAACTTCAAAATGGATTAAGTCCCTATAATTTTCTAGAATTGTAATTTGGTCCCAAAATTGCAATTGCATGAATTAGATATGGATTCAACACCCGATTAAGTTGATTTTTACCTGTTTCCAGTATGCACACCATATGTTATAATGTTGCATCTAGATAAGATAAAAGAAAAAAATGGTCGTAATTTAAGTTAAATCTTTACGGGTTTATTCGGTAAACCTAATGTAGCTCACTCGGTTCGATCTAGCGACTAGGTCGGGTCAAGGGGGTTACAATTGTGCTCATGAACTTTTAACTGCCTTGATGCTTAAGCCACAACCTTACCGTTTTACACCAACACACAAACCAAACCAACATAAGACGCATCACTATAGACTACAAACTTCTTACCAAACTCAGGTTGAATTAGGACAGGAGCGTGTGTCAAAACCTCCTTCAACTTCTCAAAACTACGTTGTTGACTCTCCATCCACACATAAGGAACATTCTTTTGCAACAACTTTGTCAATGAAGCAGCAATACTAGAGATACCATCCATAAAACAACGGTAATATTCGGCTAAACTAAGAAAACTACGCACCTCAGACACCGACTTAGGTTGTTTCCAATTAAGGATAGCCTTAATCTTCTACGAATCACCTCAGCCGAAACCAAATAACCAAGAAACTTCACTTCCTTAAGCCAAAACTCACACTTACTCAAGTTAGCATACAACTGATGTTCCTTCAAAGCTTGCAAAACAATCCGCAAATGCTGATCATGTTCCTCCTCGGTACACGAGTACACAAGAATATCATTGATGGACACCACCACCAAACGATTAAGATATTCATGGAAAACCCTATTCACCATATCCATGAAAGTAGCTGAAGCATTTGTCAAACCAAGTGACATCACCAAAAACTTATAGTGTCCGTATCTCGTGAGAAAAGCAGTCTTCGACACATCTGCATCCTTAACCTTTAACTGGTAATACCCCGACCTCAAATTAATCTTGGAAAACACAACGACCCCATAGAATTGATCAAACAAATCATCCATTCGTGGCAAAGGATACTTGTTCTTAACCATCAACTTATTAAATTACCGGTAATCAATGCACATACGCATCGTCATGTCCTTCTTTTTCACAAAACGAATTAGCGCACCCCATGGATAAACACTAGGTTGGATAAAACCTTGATCTAACAACTCCTAGAGTTAAGTCTTTAATTCATTCAACTCCTTTAGCACCATTCGATACGGAGCAATGGACATTGGGGTCGTACCCGCATATGCCTCTATGCCAAACTCTACCTCTCTATCCAGTGGCATTCCTTAAAGCTCTTCAGGAAACACCTCCAAAAAACCACACATTGTCCAAATGTCTTGTACTCGAACCCGTTTAACCTTCGGATACATCACAATCGCTAGATAAGCTTAACAACCTCCTTACATTAACATATCATCTTGTATTGTCGAAACAACATTAGACAAGAACTTAACATTCTCGCCAACCACTACAACTTCATAATCTTCAGCAAGCTTTAAACAAACCCTTTTGGATTCACAATCCACCACCGTTTTATGCTCGCTCAACCAATCCATACCCAAAAAAACATCAAAGCCATGAAATGGCAGCTCCATCAAATCAGCGGCAAACTCATTGCCTTGAACAACCAAAGGACATCTCCTATACAACTTTCTAACCGTAACCGTTTCACCAAAGGAACTAGTTACTAACATACCCACATTTAAGATCTCAACAGGTAGGTACATGTAACAAATGCGCATGCTCACTTAGAATGTAAGAATGAGTGGACCCCAAATCAATTAAGGAAAATAATGACACAGATTGCAAGGTAAAAGTTCTTGTGACCATATCAGTGTTATTACGATCCTCGTGGTGAGCATAGATCCGAGTTAGCCCACCATTTTTTGGTCGCATAGCAACTGTATGAGCCATAGTCCATTGACCATCATCACGCCTCTAAAAATTACCCCTGCCACGGCCTCGGCCTATAGCAGGTGTGGCAGCCTGAACTGGTGCATCTATCGCAACACGACGACAAGCACTCTTTAGATGACCAAGTGACCCACACTCCCAACAAGTTCCAATGGTTCCCCAAAATTCACCAACATGGAGTCTCCCACAACGCTCACACTCAGTAGCAATACGTACACCTTAATTACGGCCACCACCACCACGCTTATAGTCCGGTCTGTATTGCTTATCATGTGACCTCTTATTTTGCCTTCCATAAAAACTAGACTCCACGGTTCTCTTTCCCGAACCTGTATTCACCACTTGCATGGAACCACCCAAGGATTGTTTGATATCCTTAGGCCTATTGACCAACACATCAAAATCTGTGTTATTTGTGGCCAGCAAGTACGTCTTGATGTCCTTAACAAGTCCATAACAGAACCTGTCACACGACTGTTTATCATTCAGAACCAGCTTAGGAGTATACTAGATCAACTGAACAAACTTCACCTCATACTCGGACACTGACATGCCACTTGTACCAATGACATAAACTCACGCTTCTTGGCATCTATATACTGCGAACTGAGATACTTCCTTTTGAAAGCCATCCGAAAGAACTCCCAATTCACAGTAGTATCGGGAACTCCTGCAATTATGGTTACCCACTAATGATACGTGTCACCGTGCAACAAGGATATGGTACAACCCAACTTACGCACGTCATTACAATCCATTCGACTTAGAATACGGATAATGCTTTCAAGTCATTATTCCTCCACCTTAGGATTCAATCCTCTAAATTCCATACCTCCCAAGCTACGAAGGTGCTCTAGAGGCAACTCATGATTAACGACCACAACATACGCTTGTGCTTGCACATGCACCCCAACTATCACTACTTGAAAGGCTCCCATCATTACTTTAATCAGTAGTGTCATATTACCAAAAATTGGCCCTTGCGGAGCCTAAGGTCCACCATCAAATCTCGTGTCGACACCAATCGGAGGGATGGGCGGAGGAGGAGGTAACTCAACATTTTGTCCATCTCCGGCATTATTCACAACTGCTCGAGTCTCGTGACGTGGACCCATACTTACAAAGGCCTATTCACACATTATAACACAATAAAGTCAGGCTAGCATTCGACGAAAGATCCAAGACAACCACACAAAACATTTTAAAACCACGGTAATAGGCAATGTGTTCCCATTAATACCCCAACATAGTAATTATCATCGGCATCACTCATAACCATGTATTCGAACAACATAACATTAATTAAGCAGCCAAAAACAACACCCAACAATTGCAATCCTGTCTCTAATACCACATAATGTAACCCCTCAACCTGACCTAGTCGCCAGACCGAATAGAGTGAGCTACATTGGGTTTTGCCAAAACAAAACATGTTACGATTAACTAAGATTAGGTCAATTTTTTCCTTTTTATCTTGTCTAGATGCAACATTAGGATCTAATGTGGGTATGCAAGCAGTGGGTGAAAACTCAACTAAATCAATCGTCTAATCAACATCCAATTGAGTGTAGTTGCAATTTAGGGACCAAATTGCAAATATGGAAAATCATGAGGACTTAATTAATTTTAGAGTTACTATTCCTCAATTAGTCAGGTTACATGCTTACTTATCAAAAACCGGCCTAAAACAATCAGCCAAACTCAAACAATTACGTACATAAGAACCATGGACCAAAATGGAAGAATCTCGAAACATAAAATCTCCACCAACCAACTTAATGGCCAAACGTACTAGTAGGTCCCAAGGCATATCAGTACGCGGGCCACACAAGCTAAAATCAGATTCTAGTGGCTCAAGGGCGTACAGATACATGTCCCCATGTACCGATATAAGGCCACCAGATGCACATACTCGTACCGATATGGAGCCCCGCGTATCGGTACGCCTGGACCTGTAATGTCTAAAATTGCTAGTTTTTCTCTCGAACATGGATTCAAACATGCCTTAACTAAACATAATCATACATAAAACTAAACTAAGGATCAAACCGTGCTTTAAACACAAAGTAACATGATCAATTCATGAAGAGATACTTCAATCACAATTTTAGAGGCATGCTTCTTATGAACCATCCAACTCAAAATCCAAAAAAGGATTCAAGGAACATTTCATCATAGGCATGAAATCAACAACCTTTTAGCAACATTTAAAGTATTCTAGCATCATAAAAACATGATCATAGTCATTTCTGACCAATATACATACCGAGGGAAAACCATAAAGCATAAACTCATGCTCACAAATCATCAACAATCATGTCTCAAATCCAACTACAAAAGCCATCAAACCACATCAATTAAACCATCACAAAACAAACAAAAATCCAGATTACAAATCCCCTAAAACATGGTAACACATTGCCTTATTTACCGAATTTAAAACCAAGTTCTCACACTCAAGTAAATGTTTTGATCTTGGACCTTCCTTTCCAAACCAATGATGCCCTCAACTCTATTTCTCTACACCAATGGGAAAAGAGAGTGTAAGTACAATTGCTTAGTGAGGATGCTCATATACAACATTGATGCAATTGGATACTATTTGAAAACTATAAAACATCTTGTTTCACAAAACATGCTTACTTCCAAATCATTAACACAAATATGTTTTTATCAACTCATGCTTAACTACCTAAGTATTTCACATTTGATGAAGGAGGGCATTGTTCTCGAGCACAAGGTGACCAAGAGAGGATTAGAGGTTGGCAAAGTAAAAGTGGAGGTAATCAAGCAATTTCTACCCCGTACAAGTGTAAAAGGTATAAGAAGTTTTTAGGACATGTAGGTTTTTTATCGACATTTTATTAAAGATTTTTCTAAAATTTCTAAACCTTTATGCTTGCTTTTAGAACAAAATGTTAGTTTTGTATTTGATTATTCTTGTTTAAGGGCGTTTCAAGAACTTAAGGAGAAGTTGATTAATGCCTCTCTAGTCGTGGAACTGGATTGGAATGAGCCATTTGAGCTTATGTGCGATGCCAACGACTATGCCATTGGAGCAGTGCTAGGACATCAGCGTGGCAAAGTTTTTTATACCATTTATTGTGCCATCTGAACATTGAATGAAGCATAACTAAATTACACCACTACTGAGAAAGAATTTCTTGCGGTTGTTTCTGCTTTTGATAAGTCTAGATCTTATTTAGTTGGTAACAAAGTTATGGTATATACAGATCGTTCGACATTACAATACCTCTTGGAAAAAGAGTATGCCAAGCCTAGACTAATTCGATGGATGCTTCTGCTATAAGAATTTAACCTCGAGATCCGAGACAAGAAGGGTACTGAAAACTTAGTAGCTGGCCACTTATCTCGCCTGGAGCATCACCTTGAAGATGGTAAGACCGCTGCCATAAGAGATGAATTTCCATATGAATATTTGCTTGCAGTTAATGTCATCCCATTGTATGCTGACATAGTCAACTACCTGGTAAGCAATATTCTGCCATTAGATATGGCATATAATGCCAAGAAAAGATTCTTGCGAGAAGTTAGGCAATATTATTGGGACAAGCCAATATTGTTCAAATAGTGTGCTACCCAAGTGATAAGACGGTGTGTGCTACAGGATGAGCAGCACAATATATTGCAATTATGCCATGCAGCACCATATGGAGGTCACTTTGTCGGGATGAAAACTGCAGCCAACGTGCTATAGTTAGGATTCTTTTGGCCCACGCTATAAAAAGATGCCCATAACTTTGCCACGACATGTGATCGATGCTAGCGGATAGGAAATATGTCTGGCAGACACCAATTGCCGCTCCAAAACATTATGACAGTGGGTATGTTTGATGTATGAGGGATAGACTTCATGGGTTCATTTCCTCTATCATTTGGTAACGTATATATCCTTGTGGTTGTTGACTACATTTCAAAATGGGTTGAAGTTGTTGCTTTGCCAACAACTGATGCCAAGGTTGTTGCCAAGTTCTTGCACAAACACATTATACTCGATTTGGTGCTCTTATAGTGATTATTCATGATAAGGGTACCCATTTTAAATGCAATGTAATCTCTAAAGCTTTGTGCAGATATGAAATTCAACAAAGGATTGCCACGGCATGCCATCCCCCAAACAAATGGCCAAGCAGAGGTTTCAAACAAGGAGATCAAGAATATTTTAGAGAAGAATGTAAATCCAACAAGGAAGGACTGGTCCTTGAGACTAGATGACTCCTTGTGGGCTTATAGGACTGCTTTTAAAACTTCCTTGGGAACTTTACCATTTAGACTTGTTTTTGGAAAATCATGCCACTTACCAGTGGAGATGGAGCACCTTGCATATTGGGCAATCAAAACGCTTGACATGGCATGGAAGAATGCTAGAGAAAAGAGGTTATTAGACCTAAATGAGTTAGAGGAATTCAGAGCACACGCCTATGAGAATGCCAGACTCTACAAGGAAAGGACAAAACATTGGCATGACAAAAGGATATTGCCTAGGCAAATTGAGGTAGGCTAACATGTTTTGTTATTTAACTCAAGGCTAAAATTGTTTCCAGGTAAACTCAAGTCTAGATGGCCGGGACCCTTTGAAGTTGTGAAGTCATATGCCCATGGAGTAGTGGATATCAAAGATTTGAAGTCGGGAGCAATCTTCAAGGTAAACGACCAACGATTGAAATACTATTTAGAAAGCACTCAAAGGAATGCCAAGGAGGTTATCCTCCTGGCAGATATTTTGTGATCATCATCATTGTGTAATTTTTGTAAATAGTAGGTTAGATATTTTTCTTTCTTAGTATTTTTCATTTAATTATTTTTCTTTTAATTTTTTATTTTCCCTTTGTTGTGTTGAAAGGTTTTTTGTTGAGTAAGTATATGTTTTTGTGCCGGGCAAAATGCCAAAGCAGAGGCTTGGCATGAGGCGGATGGAATTTTGGAGAAAAAGATTTACCCTAGCTGCCCAAGGCTTGATAAAACTCGGCCCATGAAAAGTGCAAATTTTTCCTTTGAATTTTTACCCTAGCTGCCCAAGTGATAAGTTGAAATTTAAATTTCAACTTGATCATTTCACCTTATCACTTCACTTTGCCACCCTATCACTTAAACCCTTATCACATAATCCCTTTTTATTTTCCCCAAACACGCAAAGAAACATCATTATCCCCTCTTAAACCAACTACTTTAATAACCCCACTTAAAACACTCAACCTTTTATACTTCATCTTCTTAAACCCTTAGCCATTTCAAAGATCAAAACCTTTTCATTTTTTCTTTCTTTTCTTTATCAAGCAAGAATCCAAAGACTCACTTTTCTTCTTCTTCCTTTTCACAATCGTTCATGCCCACAACTTGTTTTCACGGCTTCATCATCGATTTCGTTCAAGATCTTTTTCAATAAGGAGATCTGCAAGAAATATGAAGAAAACTTTGCTTCGAGATTGTTTTGTTACGATAAAAAAATTTTAGATCAAGGACGAACCAAACCTGGGATTTACCCTGGAGTTTATGTCAGTGGTAACCAAGCACAAATGGGAGCTTTATTCCAACAGAAGGGAGAAGCTTACTCCAACATCATTTGAGAATTCTATGTCCATCATCCATGAAGTTTACTCCAACATCTGGAGTTTGCTGACTCCATGAACGCCGCTAAGAGGAAGAAGTTGTTCATAGATTTGTGCAAGCGTGGCACTGCATGGACTGTGTCCTTGAAGGGACACCGAACAGTCAAGCGACTGGCTTTAAAATCACAGTCCAAGGGGTGGAATCATTTTCTCAAGGCAAATCTGATGCCAACTACCTACAATGAAACTATCTTGGAAGAGATGCTAGCACTACTGCACTGCATCATTATGGGATGCAAGATTAATGTTGGTCGACTCATCATCGAGAAAACCTATAAATGTGCTAAAAGAGGTAATGATAGTTTATTTTTCCCTTTGTTAATTTCTAACATTTGCATGCAATATTGTGCGTCCAAGCTTAATACAAATAAAGCTCAAATGATAAAGGGCACAACAATCATGACTGCCCTGTAGAGACAACTCACTCCTACCAAGTCAAAAGACAAACGCAAGGGAAAGGAAAAAGAGCCAACTCCCAATCCAATCGTGCCGAAGGCAGAACCTGACTCTCCCATGCCAACTAGTTCAGTGGCAACACTTTCCCAGATCTACTAGTGCTAGGAGATTATTCTCCAAAAAATTAGAGAAAGCTGAGGAGCAAAATCTCAAGCTCTGGCATTATGCTCATGCCAGGGACGTTGCCATCGAGGATACCCTTGAAAGAATATCCCTGGGTGTTTTGCCAACCTTCTTTGAGTTCCCCACTGATATCTTTGCCAGTGAATACATGCTAGCCAGTTCTTATTAAGATCATACTCCGACACACTCTTATGCCACAATCCTAGTTTCACCAGTTCAAGTTGAGTCTGCCAAGACAAAAATAATGCTAGAATCTGAGGAAGAAATTCAAGAGAAACCTACCATAATGCCTACTTCCCCTACATTGTCTCTTGCCACTCGTGCCTCTTTGGAGCTTGTGCAAATTGTTAAGGAAGTCCTTCGCGACCTTGGAGCTTCCACTATCGTCTCAAAGCCAGACATGAAAGGAAGGAAACGCATGGCCCCAGATCGTCAGAGCTTTGTCAAAAGAAAGACCCGTGTCACACGACAAGAACCCTCTAAAGGGGAGTCATCCTTTTCCTAAATTCCTTTACATTTCATTTCATTGCATTCACATGTTCATGCGTTTCAATGTTTTTCATTTGTATATATGTGTTGTTTTCATGCATTGAGGATAATGCACGCCTTTGGTTTGGGGGTGTGCATCCTCACATCTGTTGCCATGCTTGCATGTTTATATTACTGTTTGCATTTTGTTTCCATGCCATATAGATTAGGCTAATTCCATGCATACCGAACCATTAAAAAAAGAAAATGTTACCTCGGTTAAATTTTGAAGAATGCTAACATTTTGCTAGGATAGTATTATTTGTTCTAGAGTATTTTGTTCTATGATGAAATTTTAAATCCTTAGTTTGTCTGTGCCAGCAGAATATAGTAATGATAGGTCTGCTTGGCAATTGATCTCTAGTTTAAGGAATTAAACTTTCACTTGACACGTAGTATGCATCTAGGTTCCCGAACAAACTTAGAACTTTTTAAAACTAAGCTCAGGAAAAAAAATAAAAAATATTGATGCCATGGTGAAAAGAAAGAGTACGGCAACAATGTTTTGCCAAGGAAAGAAAAGAATGTAGAACTCTCCTCTGTCTAGAGATAATAAGTTACTTGGGGCTTCGTGGTTTGCTCCCTCTTAGAGCTCAAGTCAAAACTTTAGGGTACGGGTTGTAGAGTAAAAGCCTAGTAATAAAATTCAGTGTTTAAGTAATAAATTTGACTAAGGGAGTAAAAGGAAATCTTGATGCATATTGCCTACACTTGATTCACTCTTCATGACTTTAGACTAGAGTTATATCGCTGCACTCGAATTTGCTTATCTGCTTGGCAATACTGCACTGGATATATAAGGATAGAACTAGAGCAAGGTCAGAACACTTCTGTACGGGCACCTAATCGTGGCCATTGTGGAAGAAGACATTCGGGGGAGTGTTGGGGAACTCTTAGAACTTGTTGGAATTATGGTGCACGAGATTATATGAGGTGTGATTGTCCACAGTTGGCTAGAGATGGTCAGGCTCCTGCACCTACTGTTGTGCTGCAAAAAGGGCACAGCCGAGGTAATTTCCAGTGTAGGGAGGAAGGTCAATGGGTTATTGCTCATACCGTGGCTGTTCATCCTAAAGGAGGAGGGCATACGAGGCAACATGAGGGAAAGAATGACACGGATGTGATTATAAGTACCTTTACTTTGCAATCTATGCCATTACTTTCTTTGATAGATTGTAGTTAAACACATTCATATATTTTGCGTGAACATACACAACTTCTTGACATACCAGTAGAATTGTTAGTATGGGTATGCGTGTCATGAGTTCTTTTAAAGAAACGGTTGTTGCTAGGAGAATGTTTAGGAGATGTCCTTTAATGATTCAAGGTCTTGTGTTTGCGGCTGATATGATGGAGTTGTTGTTCTATGGTTTTGATGTGATTTTGGGTATAGATTGGTTAGTGGAGCATAGAGCTGTGGTTGATTTTGAGACCAAGCGAGTTTCATTGAGACTCGCTGATGATTATGAAGTTGTCATGGTGGGTGAGAATGTTAAATTCTTATCTAATGTTGTTTCGACTTTGGAAGCATGGAAGTTGTTGGAGTTTGGGTGTCAAGCATACCTTGCCTATTTTATGAATCCGAACATGAAAGAAGTACGCCTTTAGGATATCCGTACCATTTCCAATTTCCCTGAGGTGTTCCCAGAGGAGTTGTCTGGTTTGCCACTGGATAGGGAAGTAGAGTTTTGTATCGAAACATATACCGATACGGCTCCGGTGTCAATTGCTCCATATTGTATGGCTCTAAAAGAGTTGAAGGAGTTAAAGACACAACTTCAGGAGTTATTGGATCGTGGTTTTATTAGAACTAGTGTTTCGTCTTGAGGAGCTCTAGTGTTGTTTGTGAAAAAGAAGGATGACACTATGAGAATGTGTGTAGATTATCACCAATTGAACAAGTTGACAATAAAGAACAAGTATCTTTTGTCACTGATTGATGACTTGTTCTATCAATTTTAGGGTGCTACGATGTTTTCTAAGATTGATTTAAGATCAGCATACTATCAGTTGAAGGTGAAGGATAACGATGTGCTGAAGAAAACGTTTCATACACGCTATGGTCATTATGAATTCTTGGTGATGCCGTTTGGGTTGATGAATAAACCCACAACTTTTATGGACATGATGAATCGAGTGTTTTATGAGTTCTTGAATAAATTTGTGGTAGTTTTTATTGATGATATTCTTGTGTATTCACGTATTGAGGAAGATCATGATAGGCATTTGCGAATTGTGTTGCAAATCTTGTTTGATAATCAGCTTTATGCTAAATGTACAAATGCGAGTTTTGGATTAAGGAGGTAGTTTTTCTTGGTCATGTTGTTTCGGCTGAGGGTATTCGTGTGGATCCACAGAAGATTGAAGCAGTTGTGAATTGGAAACAACCTAAGTCAGTAACGAAGGTTCGTAGTTTATTGGGTTTGGCAGGTTATTATCGTTTCTTTGTGGATAGTTTCTCAAATATTGCTTCTCCTTTGACAAAATTGTTGCAAAAAGATGTTCGCTTTGAGTGGATGGATACTAGACAACAAGCTTTTCAGAAGTTGAAGGAAGCATTGACGCAAGCTCCAATCTTGATTTAACCTGAATCAGGGAAAGAGTTTGCGATCCATAGTGATGCGTCTTATGTTGGTTTGGGGTGCGTGTTAATGCAATATGGGAGAGTTGTGGCTTATGCATCTAGGCAGTTGAAGGTGCAGGAGCGTAATTACCCAACCCATGATATTGAGCTTGCTGCAGTGGTTTTTGAATTAAAGTTTTAGAGGCATTACCTTTATGGTGAAAAATGTGTTATTTACACGGATCATAAGAGGTTGAAATATCTGATGTCGCGGAAGGATTTGAATCTTAGGCAACGTAGATGGCTGGAGTTGCTTAAGGATTACAATTTGATGATTGAGTATCATCTAGGGAAGGCTAATGTTGTGGCTGATGCCTTGAGTAGGAAAGTTGCGGTGGAGTTGAGGGCCATGTTTGTGTGATTGAGTGTTTCGCGGGACGGAGGTTTGTTAGTCGAGTTGCAAATTAAGCCATCGTTAGTGCAGATAATTAAGGAGAAACAATTGTATGATGATTCGTTGGAACCGTATGTTTAGGACATAGAGGAGGATAATCCAACAGATTTTGGTTTTAATGATGAGGGTGTTTTGTGCTTTAAGGGTCGAATAGTTGTGTCGGAGGATGATGAGTTGAGGCACACTATTTTGATCAAAGCTCATTCTAGTCCTTTTTCCATACATTCGGGTAGTACAAAGATGTATCAGGATTTGAAGAATGAATACTTTTGGATTGGTTTGAAAAAGGATGTAGCATATTTTGTTGCTAAGTGCATGGTGTGTCACCGTGTTAAGGCTGAGGATCAATTTCCTTATGGGTTATTGGAACCGTTGAGGATGCCAGAATAGAAGTGGGAGAGAATTTCCATGGACTTTTGTAAGGGTTTCCTTTTGTTGCATGATTTAAGTGTAACACAAACGGTACAAGTATACACGTCGCAAGTAATAAAGTAATATGAATCAAGTATCGTCTTCACAGGGATTGGCTTGGGTCTCTACGCTTAAGTTATTACATAGTAAAATAGTTGGCCGGGTTATCATGAGTAGTGGTGCAATGTCTGAATGGATTGTCGAGGCATTTGATTGCTGAGGCAACTCAATTGACGTGGCAAATGGAACTGGTTTGATTGCCATAGCAATAGGGTTCCTTCCTTCAAAGCTCGGTGAAGTGTTATTCAATGTCTTCTTGTTATCCCTAACAGAAGAACTGGTTGTTTGAGCATGCCTTCGTGATACATCCCTGTGCGAACCTTCGGTGATCAACAATCGATCTACGCTCCTCTTAGCCAGTGAAATCCAATCCTTATTCTTAAGATGGATTAATCTTCACAAACGATCGTTCGAATGAAGAGCATGCTCATTGGTTTCTTGAATCTAACTCTCCCGAGTCTATATAAATGGATAACACTCAAGATCATCTCCCGATTCTCTCAAAATAGATAATTAAAGAACCAAGAATAAACAAACTTTGAATTCAATTGCAATCAAGAACCTAAACAATCTAATCATTTATCAAAACCACAAACCCAAATAACCCCAACCAATTTACATTAGTTCATAGCTTGGTAAAGAAGAAATAACAAGGAAAATAACCCAGACATGGTGGGATTACAAAATAGAAATAAGCTGGAGATGAAACTCCTTTGGTGTGTGAATCCCTTTGGCTTGATTTCCCTCAAAATCGACTTTCTTGGCTGTAATTTGATCCTCTCTATTTAAAGGGGATGATGTGATCAGTTGTTTGCTGATAGGAGGAGTTGATTATTGTTGGAATTCCTTGGAGATAGGACTCTTATCCGATAAAACTCTTGAATTATTTAGATTTGTGTTGTTGATAGGATAAAGCTTGATTTAATTTGGATAAAAGACGATAAATATCTTCAATCCTTATCTCCAAAGACTTCTCACAAGGTTGAGTCTTTATCTCCATCAAATTCTTCTTGAAAATCTAAATCTTGGGGAGTTATCCATTACTTTTCGATTTTATCTCGAAATCTGGGCAAAATACGCAGGTATGTCACGACAATCTGGCTCGGTAAGGCCTTCATTAATATCCCCTACTTTTCATGACAACTACTTCAGAATTGGCCCTTACTTGTCATGGCAAGAAGAACTTGCCATGACAATCATAACCTGCACAAAATATAACACACCAGTAATAACTTTTCGACTAAAATCAACCAAAATGCAATAAAAGCTCAATAACAAAGGAAACTGGGAAATTATGCATGAATGCCTAATAATGCAACTAAAATGTACCCAAGTCTAAAAATAATATAAGTAAAACGGGCAATAAAAATAGTACTTTTACACACTCGTCACCTTTATTGCCATCAAAGAAGAATTTTATTTGGGTAATGGTGGATCGTTTTATGAAGTGTGTACATTTCCTAGCTGTGCATACTATGTATACGCTAGATCAGCTAGCGTAACTAACTTTTCTCTCTACTTTCTCATCAGCCAAACTATCTCTTTCACTCAAAGATGATTGGCAATCAACTCTTTTTATTTCCTTTTTGATTTTCTTAGTTGATCTTGGATTTCTACTTCAAATGTTACTTGATTTCTTGAAGATTTCAATCAAAACATGCCAATAAAGGGGAAGTCATCCATTAGAGGTGAATTTCATTTCTCTCCTCTAATCTAAAGTTCTTTATTGAAATTCCCAAGTTCATGACTCTTTAAATATGTTTCCTAATGTTCTTTGATGATTTAATTATGGAAAAATTGTTTAATCAAGGTTTAATTGATGGAATTTGATGATTTACGAAATTGATCTATTTTGAGAGGTTCTTGATTGGTTTTAATCATGATTTAGATGTTTAATAATGTTAAGTTGATGGTTTTGACAAAGGAATCCCGAAACTATGTGAATCTTTAGTGGTTTAGGTTTCTAGTTTTAGGTTTTTGAGGGTTTGTGGTGGTTTAATACTTGTTGGAGGCATAAGATTGATAGTAGGAAGTTTTTGGATGTTGATTGTTGATAATAAATGGTTTAAATTGTTATGATATGGCTGGGTTAGGTTTAGGGAAAGGTTGATGTTATTTTCGGATAGCGTTTGATGGAATGTATTGAGGAGCAGAGGTTGTTGGTATTATAGATGCAAAATGTTGCATTAATACTCTGTTTTTATGTGCATAAAATAGGGGAGATTGACTCTTCATCGTTGGGCGAGGTTTCGATAGCTCTAGATGCTTGATTTCGGTTCAGCAAGTAGAGCTTGGTGTTGTCGGTGAGTGGAAATGAGTTTAAAAGCTTTCCAAGATTTGAAAGTAATGTTTTGGGAGCTTAGATTGAGCTTGAAATGCTAATCTAAGCTCGGAAGTAAGTATGGAAGATTTCACTCTCGGTTTTTGGTTCTCATTACTTTATTAAACTCATGCTCGTGCTTTTGAAGATGGATTTGTTTACCTTCTATTATATGCATGATTTAGAAATGAGAAATGTTGCAAATGATTCTATTTTGATGATACATGTGTTTAGAAAATGTTATGCAACATGTTTTAGAAGTATTGCCTAAATACATGATTTTAATGTATTTGAGAAGCCTTGGTAGAAAATGGTTTGAGTGATGCATATGAAAAATAGTAAGGTATCTTGATTTAAAAGTGTACATTGGCAAGTGGCAAATTGTTAAATTGTTATAGGGTATAATTGGTTGACCATAGGGTTCAAAGTGCACTATAATAAGTAGCCTCATGTGGGTTAGAGGTAGCTCCCCCATGGGAACCACAACGGTTGAGGTAGAATAGATAAAATTCTCATGCTGGCGGATCTTTACATCATGACCGTTAAGGTGGTAATTGTTCCGATGCCCCGGTATGTATGTATGTAGAGTGTGGTAGAGACGCCACCGGTAAATCCGCGTAAACAATGTGTTTTCGCAAATATAAATGGTTTGTTTTGGGTCACTTCAAATGTCAATTTATGATATTTAATGTATCATGATTCATGAATAAAATTTCTATAATATGGTTTATACATGAGATGCTCTTTAAGCTTTGCTATTAGAGAAACAAGCATGTGAAGGCATAAATTGAGGTTTGCTTTGAAATTGCTAGAGATTCATGATACATGTGAGAAAGTGGTTTATTCAAATTGTTTTAGAGAGAGCATTGAAGCATGACTTGTTATTTGGGCATATTTTAGAACATCTTTTTGAACAAATGGTTTTAAAAGCATTGTTGAGAGTTTTCCTTGAGTGTCCTTCACTAGGCATTTATGCTTACGCTCTCTTTTCTCATCAATGTAGACAAATACGGTTTACAAGGGCTCAATTGAGCAAGAAAGGAATCCCAAGCCTTGAGACTTTCACAAGTATGGCTTTCAAAAACTGATACATAATAATAATGGCAATGGGGGATTTATAATGTTTGGGAGTATATTTTGTTAAACTCCCTATTGGAGCAAGTTTTATTTGGTGGTGTGAACTTGTAAATGGCCTTTATATGTTTGGTTTTGCCTTAGAATGGATTTTGGTTTGTTGATGAATTGTTTGCTTAGGAAGCATGCCTATATGGATGCACTTTGGTATTGTTGCTATGATGAAGCATGATTTGAGGATCTATGTTTGTGCCTAAGTCCCTTAAATGGTTGTAAATATTCTAGAGGCTTGCTAGGTTACCTTTGGATGCATACATATATGAAAAACCAGAGGGATTTGTCATTTCAGGCTTAGGTGTACCGAAACGCTAGGCAACGTATCGGTACGGTATGCCCAATCTAGGCCAAGCATTTCGATTCGCGAGGGACCGTTCTGATATCGTAAGGAAAATTTTGGCTAGCGCTTCGATACACGAGCAGGCATACCAGTATAGGTGCTTAGTCACTGGAATGTGGGAAAATTTTGAGATGGTCACGTACCGATACACTTGCCAGCGTATCGATACACTTGGTAGTTTTGTTAGTTAAATGGAATCTGAGGTTCGCTTTTGTTACATTTTGGTCTCTATTTGAATAGCATGCAATTGTTTGAGTTGGAAATGTTTTTCAAGTTGTAATTTCAACACAAACATGTAATATGTTTAATTAATGATTGGTAAAGCCAATTTGACTTAAGTCCTTATAATTATCTATTTTTGCAAAATGATCTTAAATTGCGTATTCGTATAATCGGATGTCAAACCGATGTTCGTCTGAGTCGAGATTTCACCCGCTGCACGTATGATCACCTTAAGTTAATAATTGCAATTAGAAAAGATAAAAGAAAAAAATGGTCATTTATCGAGCTGAACCTGTCTAGGTTTTCTTCTGTAAACCTAGTGTAGCTCGCTCAGTTCAATCTTATGACTAGACCAGGTAAAGTGGTTATATTTGTTGGTATTAGAGTCAGGTTTCTGATAATTAGGAGGTAAGTTGGGTTGATTTTGGTAGTATTGATTGATTTGTATGGCATGCACGGTGTTTGATAACATGATTCTTTGGTTTAAGTGTGCCATGTTGGGGACCTATTGCCTTTATTACTACGAGTAAGAAATGATTTTGATTTGAAATGGGAACATCTTGGTTTCCTGCTCAAGCTGGCCTAATTATTTTTATTGTTGCATAATCATGTCATAGATTCATACTGTTTTAGAAATGGGGCCAAGGAGAGAGTTGCCATCTAGCACGGTTGCTACTGTCGTTGGGCAGGGATGTTAGGAGGATATTATACCTCCAAGAGGGTTGACACTTCCTCCGCTGAATCTATCTGAGAATATAGAGCAAGCACCACCTATGCCAGTTACGCTAGTGTAGGGTGAAATGATGCCTCTGATTTATGCGATGGCTGGAGCATTTTAGGCCGTCATGGCTGGTATACATGTGGCTGCACCAGCACCTACACCTATTAATCCTAGACTTCTGTTGGAGCATTTACGTAGCTTGGGTGGTACTAAGTTTAGAGGTTTGTCTCCGAAAGCGTTTGAGGAGTGGTTCAGGAGCACTTAGAGGATTCTTGGGCAGATGGAGTGCTCAGATGCTCGTATGTTGGGTTGCACAGTGTCTTTGCTTCATGGTAATGCTTATAGTTGGTGGTCGACTATTATCATAGGGATGGCACCTGCTGATGTGACATATGAGTTCTTTGGTACTACTTTTCAGAGGAAGTATCTGGTACTCGTTACTTGGATGAAAAGAAGCATGAGTTTATGGTGTTGGTTTAGGGTAACATGACCGTAGTAGATTACGAGGTACAATTTGTTTGGTTGAGCCAATATGCCCCTGAGCTGGTTCCCAATGAGCGCCGACGATGTGATCGCTTCTGATATGGGTTACTTAAGGAGGCGAAGACTTACATGTTGGCTTCAGACTATGTGGATTTTGATGTTTTGGTTACTCGAGCAAAAGATATAGAGCAGAACATGGGTTTGTCCTATTGTTCCAAGAATTCTAGTTCTGGAAAGGGAGTTGCGGAATTGGATGCTAGTAGTGGTCGGTATAAGAGAAACTGAGATAGGAGGTATCACCCTAATCAAAGGCGTGGTGGAGGTAATTTTGGGCGCGAACAACAAGGTTGGAACACTTTTGTTTAGGCACCTAACTGTGGCCGTTGTGGAAGACGGCATTCGGGAGAGTGTTGGGGAACTCTTGGAACTTGTTAGAATTGTGGTGCGCGAGATCAGATGAGGCCTGATTGTCCGCAGTCAAATAGAGATGGTGAGGCTCCTGCACCTGCTATTGTGATGCAAAGAGGCCGTGGGTGCGACAGAGGTAATTTCCAGGGTAGGGAGGAAGGTCAACAGGTTATTGCTCATACCGGGGCTATTCAACCTGAAGGAGGAGGGCCTACGAGAGTGTATAACCAATGCAAGAGAAGGAATGACACAAATGTAATTGTAGGTACCTTTACTTTGCAATCTATGTCATTACTTTCTTTGATAGATTTTGGTTCCACACATTCATATATTTTGTGTGAGCATGCACAACTTCTTGACATACCAGTGGATTGTTAGATATGGGTATACTATAAAGAGTTCTTTTGGAGAAACGGTTGTTGTTAGGAGAATGTTTAGGAGATGTCCTTTAATGATTCAAGGTCTTGTGTTTGCAGTTGATATGATGGAGTTGTCGTTCTATGGTTTTTATGGGATTTTGGGTACGAATTAGTTAGCAGAGCATAGAGGTGTGTTTGATTTTGAGACCAAGTGAGTTTCGTTGAGACTTGCTGATGATTATGAAGTTGTTGTCATGGGTGAGAATGTTAAATTCTTATCTAATGTTGTTTCAGCTTTTGAAGCGCATAAGTTGTTAGAGTTTGGATGTCAAGCATACCCTACTTATGTTATGAATCCGAGCATGAAAGAAGTACGTCCTCAGGATATCCGTACCATTTGCGATTTCCTTGGAGTGTTCCCAGAGTAGTTGCCTGATTTGCAGCCGAATAGGGAGGTAGAGTTTTGTATCAAAACATATGCTGATACGGCTCCGATGTCGATTGCTCCATATCGTATGGCACCAAAAAATTGAAGGAGTTAAAGACAAAGCTTCAGGAGTTGTTGGATCGTGGTTTTATTTGACCTAGTATTTCGCCTTGGGGAGCTCCAGTGTTGTTTATGAAAAAGAATGATGGCACTATAAGAATGTGCGTAGATTATTGGCAACTGAACAATTTGACGATAAAGAACAAGTATCTTTTTTCGTGGATTAACAACTTGTTTGACCAATTCTGGGGTGCTACGGTGTTTTCTAAGATTGATTTGAGATCAGGATACTATCAGTTGAAAGTGAAGGACAAAGATATACTGAAGACAACGTTTCATACACAGTATGGGCATTATGAATTCTTGGTGATGTCGTTTGGGTTGAGAAATGCACCCGCAGCTTTTATGGACATGATGAATCGAGTGTTTCATGAGTTCTTGGATCAATTGGTGGTAGTGTTTATTGATGAAGCGGTTGTGAATTGGAAACAACTTAAGCTGGTGACAGAGGTTCATAGTTTCTTAGGTTTGGCAGGTTATTATCGTCACTTTGTGGATAGTTTCTCAAAGATTGCTACTCCTTTGACGAAATTGTTGCAAAAGGGTGTTCGCTTTGAGTGGATGAAAGCTAGACAACAAGCTTTTGGGAAGTTGAAGGAAGCATTGACGCAAGCTCTAATCTTGATTCAACCTGAATCGGGGAAAGAGTTTGTGATCTATAGTGACACGTCTTATGTTGATTTGGGGTGCGTGTTGATGCAAGATGTGAGAGTTGTGGCTTATACATCTAGGCAGTTGAAGGTGCACGAGTGCAATTACCCGATGCATGATATTGAGCTTGAGCGGTGGTTTTTGCATTAAATATTTGGGGGCATTTCCTTTATGGCGAAAAGAGTGTTGTGTACACGGATCATAAGAGCTTGAAATATCTAATGTCGCAGAAGGAGTTGAATCTTAGGCAACATAGATGGCTGGAGTTGCTTAAGGGTTATGATTTGACGATTTAGTATCAACTAGGGAAGGCTAATATTGTGGTTGATGCCTTGAGTAGGAAAGTTGCGGTGGAGTTGAGGGCCATGTTTGCAAGATTGAGTGTTTCTCAGTACGGAGGTTTGTTAGCCGGGTTGCAAGTTAAGCCATCGTTAGTGCAGATAATTAAGGAGAAGTAATTGTGTGATGATTCGTTGGTATTGTATGTTGAGGACATAGCGGAGGGTAATCCAAGGGATTTTGGTTTTTAATGATGAGGGTGTTTTGTGCTTTAAGGGTTGAATAGTTGTGCCAGAGGACGATGAGTTGAGGCATACTATTTTGAGCGAAGCTCATTCTAGTCCTTTTCCATGCATCCAGGTTGTAAAAAGATGTATCAGGATTTGAAAAAATAATACTTTTGGGTTGGTTTGAAAAAGGATGTAGTAGATTTTGTTGCTAAGTGCATGGTGTGTCAGCGCCTTAAGGCTGAGCATCAATTTCCTTTCGGGTTATTGCAACCGTTGAGTATACCGGAATGGAAGTGGGAGAGAATTTCCATGGATTTTATGTTAGGGTTGCCTTTCACGCCATCAAAGAAGAATTCTATTTGGGTAATTATGGATCGTTTTACGAAGTGTGCACATTTCCTAGTTGTGCATACGATGCATATGCTGGATAAGATAGCAGATAGATATGTATATTGTAGAAATTGTGAGGTTGCATGGGGTGCCTAAGTCTATTGTATCAGATAGGAATCCACGTTTTACAGCAAGGTTTTGGGAGTGTTTGCACCAAGCCTTAGGTACACGGTTGAACTTCAATACTTCGTATCATACTCAAACTGATGGTCATCCTGAACGGGTTATCCAAGTGTTGAAGGTTATGTTACGGTCTTGTATCGTTGATTTTCAAGGATCGTGGGAGAAGCAATTTCCGTTGGTGGAGTTTGCTTATAATAATAGTTATCAATCAAGTATTCAAATGGCACCGTATGAAGCTTTGTATGGAAGGAAGTGTCGTACGCCTCTTTGTTGGGCTGAGGCGGGGGAAAAGTATGTTTCCTTGCCGGATGTGTTGAAAGACACCAATGGAAAAGTAAATCTTATTAGTGATCGATTGAAAACGGCTTCGGATCGACATAAATCCTATGTAGATTTGATGCGTAAGGAAGTGGAATACACGGTTGGTGACAGTGTTTCTAAAGGTATCGCCTTGGTAAAAGGTGATGAGATTTGGGAAGTAGGGCAAGTTAAGTCCAAGGTTCATTGGACCCTATGAAGTGTTGGAACGTGTTGGCCCGGTTGCTTGTAGATTGAGGTTACCTCTAGAGTTGAAGAAAATACATGACGTTTTTCATGTATCAATGCTTCGGAGATATAGATTGGATCCGTCGCATGTGATACCTATAGAGGAGGTCTAGTTGAAACTGGATTTGACCTATGACGAGGAACCGGTGAAAATCTTAGATGCTTGCAGCAAGGTTCATTGTGGTAAGGCCATTGAATTGGTTAAGGTGTTGTGGCGACACCAAGATGTCGAGGAAGACATATGGGAAAAAGTGAGGACATGAAGAAGTAGTTTCCTTATCTTTTTCCGCCAGGTAAATTTTGAGTTCGAAATTTCTTAAGTGGGGGAGAGTTGTAACACCCTCAATTTGGGCCTAGGAGTTAGCCGGGTAGACTAGATGGTTCGGGCAAACCGAAATAGGCGGTTCGGACTAGTTTTAGGAATTAATTCAAATTAAATGGTTTTTGGTCAAAATAAAATATGGAAAATAGTTTAAAATATTATAATGATATATTGGGTGTTTTGGTACACTCAATTTTGTAAAATAAATTGGGATTAAGTGACATTTTGAGTTGGTGACTAAAATATAAATTTTCAAAATTATTTTGGTGACTAAAATGTAAAAGGGTCAAAGCTTAGAATCTTTAAGGAGAAAATATAACAATGTTTTTAATCAGATTTTCCCCTTAATTGGGCGTATTTTGGCTAGCGTTCCGGTATGCGAACAGGCGTACCGGTACGGTGCTTAGTCATTGGAAATCGGGGAAATGTTGAGATGGACGCGTGCCGATACACTTGCCAGCGTACCGATACGCTTGGTAGTTTTGTTAGTTAAATGGAATCTGAGGTTTGCTTTTGTTACATTTTGGCCCCTGTTTGAATAGCATGCAATTGTTTGAGTTGTAAATGTTTTTCAAGTTGTAATTTCAACAACAAGCATGTAATATTTTTAATTGATGATTGGTAAAGGCAATTTGACTTAAGTCCTCATAATTAACTATTTTTGCAAAATGATCCTAAAGCGCGTATTCGTAGAGTCGAATGTCAAACCGATGTCCATTTGAGTCGAGATTTCACCCGTTGCACATATCATCCCCTTAAGTTAATAATTACAATTAGAAAAGATAAAAGAAAAAATGGTCATTTATCGAGGTCAACCTGTCCAGGTTTTCTTCAGTAAACCCAGTGTAGCTCTCTCGGTTCGGTCTTGCGACTAGACTGGGTCAAGGGGGTTACACTTTTGGATGGATGCCACCACCATGAACTAAACTTTTACAGTTGGTGGGGGATGTTTGGGTTTAATGCTAGTTATATGTTTAGTTTTTAATAAATCAAATGCTTTGGCATTGTTTCCCTATCTGGCTTGTTCTTCAGTTTTTATTAAATTCTTTGTTAAGCGACTATTGGCATTGTTTGCTTATTGCCCCTTAATATCTTAACAGACTTGAGAGGCAACGATCATTGCCAGGTACTATGGAGAGAAGCTTCGAAAGAAGATCTTCAAGTAGATGAGCTTACTTCTAAAGTTAATCAACCCCTTAGGAGTATAGATTGGAACTTAATCAAATTAATTAATGAAAAACTTCACTATAGACATATAACATGGATAATTTTGGGCATTTCCATCGATAGAGGCAATGCCATCTTTGAATTTGCTCGGCAATAATTCCATGGCAGAACATTATTAAGGCTGACATGAATAGCGTGAAAACCAAGCATCCCTTGCCAACGCTCATCAATCATTTGAAAACTCTTCTTGCCGATGTTGTTTTACTTTATTTCCATTTCTTTAAAACATTTTCTAAAACCACTTCAATTAAACCAACATTTGTCCATGACAAGTAATAATTAAAGCAGTCAAATTCCTGGTCAATTGCTGTGGATTCGATACTCAGCTTACTGTTGTATTACTTGCTGACCGTGTATACTTGCACACAAAAGACTCGTACTTGGCATTATTCTTACTTATTTCCATTACATTTTCTACCCTTTTTCCAAGCGTTAGCACAGTCGACAGGGGATGATGCAAGCATGCCTCCACAAGATCCAAAAATCATGCCACAAGCATCCATCACTCATTCTAAGGCCAAACAACTTACGAAAGAGTTTTCTCATAAGTGCATTCTTGATTTTAGTGGTCAAATGGCCTTAGATAAAAATTTATATAATGTATTACAAGTCAGCATGTAATATGTTATATAAACCACATATTTACTTTAAACTTCAGCTTATTACTTTGTTTTCAATTATAAGCATTCACTTATGTTTGTTTGAATTGTTTTTAGGTTATAATTAGCTCACAAATTGAAGGGGATAAATGAACGGCAACTTAACTTAGCTCAAACAGCTCAAAACAAGCTTAATAAGCTCCAATAAGCTCGAGACAACTCAAAGGCTTAAAAGGGAAGCTCACCTAGCTCAAGGGTAGCTCATGGAAGCTCAATAAAGAAGTTGCAAGTTTGGTAAGCTCAAACTACCTCAATCGAGCTCAAGGCCAACTTGACCAACTCATCTCAGCTCGATCCTACTATGGCAACTCAACACCCCAAGGGACATGTTCCCTCCCAAGAGACATGTCTATCACCCTTTGGAGGAAACACAATGGGCAGAAAATCTTGGAGGGAAACCTCTAAAATGGGCCTCAACTTCACTTGGAGGGAAGCACCACCTTAGCCGAATGGTGACCAAGCATTTGGAATGAGACATAAGCCTTAACCGATTAGTTAGAGCCCTTTTCGGCCATACCCCCTTGTAAACTATAAATAGGACATTCGACCATCATTTGTAAACAACTCATTTCTTTCATTTAAATCAGATTTGTGAGGTTTCTCTCAAATTTGTTCTTTTTAGAACTTTATCGACTTATCAAGCATCTACTTGTGGCGTCACCCTTTTTTTGATACTTCGAGTTCCTAGTTCTCTAAATAGAGGGCCAAGTCCTATCAGTTGAAGATCATTTAAGGTTTAGGTTTATACTTTTTAGTATAAGTTCTTCTTTGATCCAAAACTACCTCAATTTATCCTTCCATCACCCTAAGCACCACCCATTATCCTTTTCATTCCTTTTACTCATATCTGAACCCTTCACCCTACAAACCAAACCATTTCCTTTTTCATCCAATTCCTTAAATACCCTACCTACACTACTTAAATTAAAAAAATCACTCATCTCGTGATTCACTCGGGAAATAGCTTTTATTCCCTTAATGTCCATAGAATGCCTTTTTACCTCTCTTGTTCTTCTCTAAAGTTCTTAATAGAACTTACTCAAGATCGACTAGGATTCTTGTGAAATCGGCTACAAATGGATGTAAGGTCGGGAAGCTGTAGTAAAAAATAGGGTAGGGTTGAGAAAAAAATATTGGCTATCTAGTCTCGATGATAAAAAAGAACTTGGTAACTGAAACGGAAATATACAATTCAAACTCTTTTTTCTATTTTTTTTTATTTATGTTTCTTTCCTTGATGTGTGAAGAAACTTGATAACAGCATTAACAATGCATTTCAGCCACTTAAATAAATGTAATGACTATATGCAAAAACTTAACAACAATGCAATTAAACTAAATAAATGTATGTAATGACCATGTGCCAATATGTTTAGTAATTCTGGAATTAAAAACAAAATTATTGAAATAAAGAAAACAAATAACCGAAGATTTATGCAAGAAACTAAAAATCTAGTATAGAGACGCATGAATGAAAATTTTGCTTATGGCCAATAGAACTTGAGAATGTTTGCATGTTGATAGTCGATTATGTGATTTAAGTAGAATGAATCATGTATTAGGAAATATACTGTTGGAATCTTTGTGTGTTGTATTGAATTATAGAGATGTAAGGTAATTCTTATGGTTGGGAAGTAAGTATCATAATGTAGGATTGCATATAGGTTCGAATTGAGAAAGGAAAATCGAAAATTCCAACTTGATTGATCTTAAACAAGTTGTTACCAGCTTAAAGCTTGATGTTTGTGTAGTATGGTATGTCGATCACTAGTGGAAATGATGAAGTAAATGCTAAGGGCACAAAAGAAGTACTTAAAACATGTTTCATGAATTGTTCTTAAGTGTAATTAGAGGCTAGAACCAACTCTGTTTAAGCAGAATTCTGTAAAATTGTTAATTAGATATTGAATCAAAAGATAGGAAAGTGTGATAGTGATCGATAATTGCTATTTGAGGAGCAAACCTCTAAAATTTAATCCTTAGAAAGGTTGTGATTGCTGAATTTATGAAAGCTATTAGAATATATATATGAATAGGTAAGAATACAAAGGGGCGGCTCATTTAGAATGTTATGCTTCGTGTACTAAAGTAATAGCGCGAGAACTATTATGATTTGACATACAAATAGTTTAAGGAAACATATCAAACATTGTCTTCGGAGTCTTTATAATGTGGAATGGTGAATGAATAGTTAAAGAAATGATCATATAAAATGATTCTAATGCAATCAAATTCTTGTTATTTAGACAATAAAGAAGCCAAGCAAACGGAGGAAAGGCATAAGGGAATATTGATTCAAGATCAAGTTTAGCTTTCTATACTAGTGAGTGGTTCATGTTTCTTTTAATGTAAAGTGTTTAATTATTGAACATTGCTTGATTCGATTTGTGGCATGGGCTGCTTAATAGAGCTTGAAATAGCTAAGGTTTGGCATGTATAGGCCAAGGTAAGTATGAACATCTCACATGCTAAATTGATGATATAGATAGGTGTCATAATTGGTTTTTGGATGTTGTCGATGTTGTGATAGCCTAAGTAAAAATTAGAAATGTTGATGAATTTAATTAAGATCTATTATGGAACTTTGAAGCCTTGGTTAGTGTTAAACCTAGTCTGATTGGCATGCCAATGTTAACCCTGAGCTTAGTCTGAAATAGACCAAGGTCCTCTGTACAGTACTACGGTACTTCTATTAAAATTAAAAGAAATCTGTGTTTCTATGTAATCAAATAACCATTGTTTGATAATGGTTTGGTTCGGTTAAATGTTTCTAGGAATAACAACTAATCAAGGCTATGCAATTCAACTAAGGTTGTTCGAGCATTAATGTATGATCTTTTTGAGATTGAATGTGTTTAACTGAGTACACTTTGTCATGTTTGAGATTCTGATTTCTGCATGTTTAATCAAAAAGAATAACATCTAGTTAGTAGGTGACAAATGAATGAACTATTAGATTGAACCATGAATCGATTAAAATGGGTTTAATTACTTTAGTTGTATTGCATTCATTCGATTATTGTTCATCCATCAATTTTATGATCTAATCCATCACTCTGTTCCTTTAGCTGGTGTTGTTTTTTCGATCGATGTTGGGAAGCTTAAGCAAGGTCATCATAGAACGAATGTATGTGTTGTTTTGTTAGAAGTTGAACTCCTAGAAGGTGGCACTAGAAATGGATTTATTCAAATCATTTTGTATATGTTTTGTTGGGTTGTAAATATCTTAACTATCTATGCCGCAACCTATGTGTTGGCTTGGTGAATGATTATGCTATGTTGGATTGAAATGGCATGTTTATAGTGTTTGGATCAAATGTTTCTATTGGTATGATGTTGAATGTATCGCTAATGTAGAAGAGTGTTAACTTGCTGTTGGATGAATAGTCTATAGATTATACAATAATAGGTAAGTTATGAATGCCTTGGATGGTTGTTACCATGTAATGTTAAATAGTCTAATATATTTCATGTTGAATTAGTATGATGGACCAAATGGTAAAATGCCTTGACTTGATCAGCTCGATAGATCTATGAGCTTCATATAGTATTCAATTAGGAGGTAATTTGCTTTAATTCTACATTAGTAAGCAGAGCTTAAAAGTTGTTAAATAATTAGGCGGATAGAGTAACCTAAGCTATGAATCATGAGCTTAGTCTAAATTTAAATTATGACTATACACTTTGGGATCATGACTCTAGTAATCTTGACATGATAGTATTTCTACATTATTGAACGTTTGTATGATTGTTAATTCATGCTTTCATGAGATTTGTTTATGCTTAGTTGGTATACATGGATATATTGCTCAAATGACATGTCTTAAATTTCTTTAGAATGCTAATTCAAAATCCTGTTTAATGATCTCTTATGCTCAAGTGTTCTAAGATGTTGCCTTATCTTTGAAACCTTATTTAGTTTGATTACTAACTTGTTAGGCAAGTTAGCTTGTCTACTTGTAGAATCGGTTTAATCTTATAGACCAGGGGTATGGGTATTACATTAGTATTCAATTGGTATAGATTGAATCAAGGTTTGTACACAAATGTAAGGTTCCCTGTTCGTCTATGCCATAGAACGAAATTGTTTTGATCCTTTTTGCACAATGAGGAATGTGTAAACATTAAAATTAGTAATAAAGTATGGAACAAATGATTTTCAAGGCTGTAACATCTTTAAAAAGAACATGGGAAGGATGTAATATAGATTCAATTGGCAAAAATAGATGATTAAACTGAGCAAGAAAGCTGCCTTGTGTAAACAGTTTTAAAATCCGCATTAGCCGTGACTTTGAAAATTTGCTATAAATTGTACTGGTGGATTTGGAACCTATAATTTATATGGTTGAAAATCTTGCCATGACTAGTTTCATTTAAAACAAACGAAACTGAATTTCGAGCTATATAACAGTTTATAGAGATAAGTGTTCAAAGACAGTGTAATCTACCTGGTGGCAGAATTGGGTGTATCTTTCGACTAAAATCTGTATTAATTCATGAGTAAAAATGCAAGGAATATATGGTTAGAAAGGTAGTTGAGTCATATTTCCAACGGTGTAAATGGTTTGAAATTCTGACATATAGATTGGAAGATATGAAATTTTAACCGAGTGAGGCGCAATCTGCCTGGCAGCAGCAGCCGATTAGAACATTAGAAAATATCATTTAAAAACATGAAAGAATGGAAATTGTTTTGAAATTATACATGAATATATGTGGTTTTAGACTATCTTGAGTATATCTATATATACTATAGATTGTTTTGAAAATATATAAATGTGTGTGTGTATTTGATTGCAATGTAAAATGTTAACATACATGCTTGCTGCCCAGTTTTGAAGGATTGAGTGTATAGATGTGAAATTCGGTTGGCTTTTGTTGATATACATGCTTGTTGCCCTGTTTTGAGTAAATGAATGCGCATAGCTATAAGTTGCCTTGATGATGCATATTTAAGGATTGAATTGATGCTAATATGTAGTCATGATGTTTTTCTATGTTTAGACCAAGAGGAAGCTAGGAAGAGTTTGGATAATAGGAAGCTAATTGAGGATTCAGGTATCCCATAACATCAGGATAAAAGGTGAGTGTAGTTTAAAGTTTT
Organism: Hibiscus mutabilis; assembly: GCA_019671005.1. Lineage (NCBI taxonomy): Eukaryota > Viridiplantae > Streptophyta > Magnoliopsida > Malvales > Malvaceae > Hibiscus > Hibiscus mutabilis. The sequence goes on from CM033712.1 coordinate 29,496,331, forward strand.
GAATAGAATAAAATTGTTCCTAGTATCTTGGTTTCTATTTCAATTAAACCTACTATATTATTTGACTAGAGGAGCATGTAAGACTAAGCCTAGAAAAAGGTACGTACTTCCTTTGAAAGTACTTTTGACTTGATATTGACTTGAAAATCATATTGTTGATCAAGGGTTATACTTATACTTGAAAGTATAAGCTTGCTTTAGTAAAAAGGTTTGTATGAAAATAAGTAAATGTAAGCTACATCAAATATATGAATGAGGTTGTCCAATTCTAGTTAACTAATGAGTTTCATAAAAGGATAATATATTGCAAATTGACTTGACTTAAGTACGAATGAATGCTAATGGAGGTAAGCATCTTGGGGTAAACTCAAGCTAGTTGAGTTATTTGTTCTTGTTACTCAATTCTAGTTTACTTGAAATTAGACTTGAATGATAATTGTTTGAACTACATTAATGATATAAGGCACATAATGCCTCTCGATTTTAAAGGAAATAATCTTGTAAATACAAGCCTTGATTCGAGTTAGTTTAGACACAGTTGGCATGCCATAGAGTCCGTCGAGCTCGCTAGTTTGGACTACGGTCCCTTTCTGTTTAGATCAATTGATCTATTGGTACGATTGGTACCCTTGCTCGGTAATGAATAGATTCAATACCTCGTGTACTCTTGTTCTGGTACTATGTGTACCCTTGTGATTGTTACACTTATTGTGGATTCGTGTGTCTAGTAACTTTTCAATCAAGGCTCATGACAATTTAAAATGTAAATTAATGAATCTTGAGGTTAAAATGAGATTTTAGAATGTATATTATATTAATATGTATTGGATATCTATCCCTTGGTTTAGAAGGACTAAATGTCCTTAGTTAAAGTTAGAACTACGTTCTAATAGAAATGGTAAATAGATAAACCTAGAAAACTACATGGATTAGCATTCATTTGCTAAGAACTAAATTGAAAAAATATCATGAATTCAGATTCATGCTAGATCGAATGGTTGCTTGTATTGAACGAAATGTAATGAACATATGCTAGATCGAATTCTTGCTTATAATTAAAGAAATGTTATGATCCATATGAAAATCAGAAAGGTTTCTAGCTTTTGTAATAAAACTAAATATGTAAGGTAGAAATCTTATACTGGGTAACCATTCTAAAGATAGACAATTCTCTTATATGATAGTATAGGCTCAATTGACTTACTTAGTTAAGTTAAGTATGTTGTTGTGGATTGTTTTATATTGTTTGATTTGTGAAATACTTGTAGGTGGACTGTTTAGTGCTAAATCGAACAATCATGGACTGATTTATAATGTTTAATTAGTGAACACATGTTAGTGGGCTGTATAGACCTAAATTGAGTGACCATGGACTGTTCTATATTGTTGATTTGGGAAATACTTGTAGGTGGACTGTTCAGTCCTAAATTGAACAATCATGGACTGATTTATAATGTATAATTAGTGAACACTTGTAAGTGGGTTGTATAGACTTAAATTGAGTGATCATGGACTGTTTTATATTGTTGATTTGTGAAATACTTGTAGGTGTACTGTTTAGTCCAAAATTCAACAATCATGGACTGGTTTATAATGTTTAATTAGTGAACACTTGTAAGTGGGTTGTATAGACTTAAATTGAGTGACCATGGACTGTTTTATATTGTTTGATTTGTGAAATACTTGTAGGTGGATTGTTTAGTCCTAAATTGAACAATCATGGACTGATTTATAATGTTTAATTAGTGAACACTTGTAAGTGGGCTGTATTGACTTAAATTGAGTAACCATGGGCTGTTTTATATTGTTTGATTTGTGAAATACTTGTAGGTGGACTGTTTAGTCCTAAATTAACAATCATGGACTGGTTTATAATGTTTAATAGTTGAACACTTGTAAGTGGGTTGTATAGACTTAAATTGAGTGACCATGAACTGTTTTATTGTAATACCCACAACGAGAGCCTAAGAGATATAACTAGTTAATGAAGTGAACAAGCTAGCTTGATAATCAAGCTAGCATTCGAAAAAAAGGGAAACATCACACAACAAATCAAACAAAACAAAGGTAGAAATCATCATACAACTTGCAATCAGTTCCATTTTGAAGAAAGGATATAATTATGCAAACTTCTTATCAATCTATGATTTCACAAGAATATTTGAATTAATTACTCAAGGCCACAAGCTTACAAGGTTATAAAGAACAAACAGAGTTGATATAAAGTTTTATGTGTTTATTTAAGGGCATCCTAATTTAATTCTAATCCAAGTTAAGTCACATGTCCACATGATCAACTTTACTACTATCTCATGTTATAAGAACAATGAAAATAGATTCTATGCAAGAATACTTAATGTCGTTCTTCTTAATATTTTACCACCTATTTCTTCTTCAAGTAAACTCGAATCATGGACTAATAAGGACTATGTTCGAGCAGCACATACAAGTACAAATGGCGATCATTATACTAAGGATCCTAGCTAAACCTAAATTTCCATCATTTACTCACAACTTCTACGATCATCTACAATCAAATAAACAATATCTCATACATATCACACACCACACTTGAAGGTTTTATACATGCATCCAAAAGTAACCAAAATGTCATGTTTAAGATTTACATTCTAGTGCCACCTTATAGGAGTCTATAGTTTAGATACAAAACATACACTCGATTCTATTTGTGACCTTGCGCAGCTTCCCCATGCAAACTTAAATATCAACTTAACCTGAAAGATCAAAGTGAGCAATCAAAATTATAGCTATGGTAATTTGAACAACGTTAAGAGTATAAACTGTTTAACCAACTACTTCATTACATATTCATGTTTTCACACGAAGAACTTCATCATTATCAACTATACTTGAAACAATCATAGTCTTGATGCTAACTATGTTATAGTAAAGAATTATCAAACATCCTTCATCCTCTAAGAATTCGAAAAATGGCAAGCTTTTTGGAGAAAATGTATTAATATACCTTCCACTCACATATGCATACAACAACTCAGTTTACTCAAACAACCATTAGTTGAGTTTGAAAGCCTTGATTAGATACTAGCCTAGAAAAAATCTTAATTTTGAAGTGATTAACAAGCAATGGTAGATTTACCATTGGGATTTCATAGATCATGTGCTTTCAAGAGTACCGTAGTACCAACAATGGACAATAGTCCGTAACAAGCTGAGCTCGGGAACTTTGGCATGCCAAACAAGCTAGGTCTAATACTAATCAAGGCTTAGTCTAATTTATTAATTCCTTCATTTCGTATTGAAAGTTTTAAGCAGTCAAATATATTCACACTATGCTAACTATAACCATCTAAACTATCTACATCAGCATATATTTGATTTCATTATACAAATACCAAACTTACCTTGGCATACTCACCTTTTAAACTCAATCCAACGAAAGCTCACAAAGCATTTAGGCTTTGAATGACAAATTTAATATTCTTAAATTATGAATATTTCTAAACATGCAAATGCGAGTACACTCACAGTTAAGAAGGTTATTCCCGATCCTGAATTGTCACACCCTTCTATCTATCATCTCCTGGATCTGCTCTTTTCTTGTCCCCTTTTTAGGCACAATTCAAAGATATGAATATTGTATTAGTAACTAATTCTTTTGCCAAATTCAGTTTAACAGTTTCTACAATTCAAAACTATACATATTCTTTATAAAAAAGCACATAATATATATATATATCTAACAAATTTATAGCTGATCATTACTTGACAAATCTCATAATCTTTCCTCAAAATAGTCCCTTAGAGAACTGTCCTAACAGGGCAGTGCTTTGTTACTCAAGAAATTCGAAATTTGACCATTGAATCTATCCTTTTAAGCCTCATTTCATAGTTCTCAATGTTACCAATCGTTTAATCATCAAAACACATTCATTTGCTATCTATTTCCAGCCCAATAATCCATAACATTTACATTTCCAAAAACTGTTTCACTAACAGTTACAATACCGAACAGGGTAGCTTAATTTCTTAATCAGCTTAATCAATTGACACTATTTCAAGCTAAAATTATAGAAATTCATACACAATACATTCATAGCATACTAAAATCTCATGTCCAAATTCAAAGCTACTTAATTATGAGTTGATTCTACTTATTTCTCATTCTAATTTCCATTCTATCGGCCCTAACCGAAACAAACCACAATAATTCAGCTATGGCCGAATTTATACAAGTGAATTTATAACCTAATCATGCTTCGAAATTACTAGAGTTTGTCTAGTACTTACATGCTCAAAGATGACAACCGAAATTCAAGCTCTACTAAAATCAACTCCAAGCAATTTTGTTTGGAACAAGGTACATTCCCTCTTTTCTCTCAATTTGTTTTTCTTCTAATTTTGAAGAATGAAGGAGAAAGAAGTATTTGTTTGTTATTTCTTAAGTTTTGCTTAATCTCTCATACACGTGGGCTCACTAGGAAGTGCCAACTCTTAGGTTCTTTGATAACATTTGATTTATCATGCATAAACAAACTTTTAGTAAATTCTCAAAATGGTCACCTACATTTCTCCCTTTTATTTCTCAATTACTCAATTCGGTCCCATGCAACACTAAACTAGTCACTCAACTTATTTCTATACAAATTCTTATTTATAAAATCACTAGAAGTCAAATGTGGGTGTTACAAATCTCCCCCTTTAAGGAAATTCGTCCTCGAATTTACTTGAGGAAAACAAGTGTGGGTATTGATCCTTCATGATTGATTCAGGCTCCCACGTAGCTTATTTGCCTCTATGATTTTTCCATAACACTTTCACAAGAGATATAATTTTATTTCAAATTCTTCTATCCTCTCGTTCAATGATTTGAACAGGTTCTTCATCATACGTCATGTTGGTATTCAAATTTACTTCATCAGGCTCTAGAATATGAGATGGATCAGACCGGTAATTGCGTAGCATGGACACATGAAATACATTGAGTATTTTGTTGAATTCTTTTGGTAAGGCTAGTCGATAAGCAACAGGGCCTATCCTTTCTACAATTTCGAATGGTCCGATAAAACGGGGGCTGAGTTGCCCTTTTCCCTAAATCTAAAGATCTTTTTCCATGGTGATACTTTAAGAAACACTCTATCTTCCACTTGATATTGAATGTCCCTTCTCTTACGATCAGCATAAGCTTTTGGTCGGTCAAAAGCTTCTTTTAACCGATTGCAAATGACTTGTATTTGCTCTTCTGTTTCACGGAGTAGTTCCGGTCCCTAGGCTTTGTTCTCACCCAAATCTGACCAACACAAAGGGGTTCTACACCTCCGCCCATACAAAGCTTCGAAAGGTGCCATTCGAATAGAAGAATGGTGACTATTGTTGTAGGAGAATTCAGCTAGAGGTAAGATTTTCTCCCAATTCTTACCAAAATCAAGTATGCAAGCCCTGAGCATATCCTCCATAACTGGAATGACTCTTTTAGATTGACCATCTGTTTGGGGGTGAAAGGCTGTATTGAGGTTGATTTTTATCTTGAGACCTTTTTGCAGGGACCTTCAAAATCTAGAAGTGAATCTAGAGTCTCGGTCTAAGATGGTGGAAACAGGAATGCCATGAAGTCTTATTACTTCCCGAATGTATAACTCTGCTAATTGTTCCAAATTCATGCTCATTCAGATAAGAAGAAAGTGAGCTGATTTTGAGAATCTATCCACAATCACCCAATTGACATCGTTTTTCCTTGGGGACAAAGGCAAACCACTGACTAAGTCCATCGTGATTTGTTCCCACATCCACTGAGGTATTTTAATAGGTCGCAACAAACCTGAAGGAACTTGGTGTTCGGCTTTTACTTTCTGACAAACTAAGCATTTGGATACGAAGTCCGTAATAGCAGATTTCATTCTCAGCCACCAGTACAAGTCTTTGAGATCTTTATACATCTTCACAGATCTTGGATGTATTGAAAAAAGGCTATTGTGGGCTTCCTATAAAATTTCTTTTCTCAAGGCAGGATTACTAGGAATACATACTCTATTCCGAAATAGAGTAATCCATCCTCTCTTAAAGAGAAATCTGATTCGGTACCATGCTTAAGTTTAAGCTCAATTTCTTGTAATTTAGGATTTGATTGTTGAAGTAGTCGAATTCTAGGTACAAGGTCTGATTGAATTCGAATGGTGGCCATTGATCCTTGCTTTTTAGACACTAAAAAATGGGCGTTTATTGAGTTTGTAGCTACAAAATGGTAAGACGTGTTTTTAGGCATAAATTATTTCATTCTTTTGAATAGATGTAAGAAAATAAAGTAGTTGTTCAAAAATTACCATTAGAATGTTGTCGACTGAGCGCATCAGCCAAACATTGGCTTTTCCCGGGTGATAATCTATGACTAAATCATAGTCTTTTAGCAATTCGATCCATCTTCGTTGTCGAAGATTGAGTTCTTTTTTAGTTAAGATGTATTTCAAACTTTTATGGTCGATAAACAAATAGCATTTTTCCCAAAACAGATAGTGCCTCCAAATCTTCAAGGCAAAGATTATAGCAGCTAACTCGAGATCATGGGTTGGATAATTGAGCTCGTGAGATTTTAACTGTCGAGAAACATAAGCTACAACCTTGTTGTCTTACATAAGAACATAGCCCAAACCCAAACGAGATGCATCACTAAAAACGGTAAATTCTTTCCCCGATTCTGGTTGGGTCAAAATCGGGGCTCGAGTAAGTACTTCCTTCAATTGGTCGAAACTCATTTGTTGATTTTCTGACCACACAAATGGTGTTTCTTTACGAAGCAATTTGGTTAAGGGGGCGGCAAGGGTAGAAAAGCCCTTCACAAATCTTCAATAATAACCAGCCAAACCCAGGAAACCTTGGAGACTTCCATTCAGTTATCGATTGAATCTTTTTCGGGTCAACTTTAATCCTTATAGCAGAAATTACATGCCCAAGAAAAGATACTTCGGGTATCCAAAACTCACATTTATTTAGTTTGGCAAAGAGTTGATTTTCCCAAAGGGTTTGCAAGACTATTTGGAGATGTTTTGAGTGTTCGGTTTCATCCTTCGAGTAGATGATAATATCATCGATGAAAACTACAACAAACCTGTCCAGATAAGGTTTAAAGACCCGATTCATGAGATCAATAAATGCAACGGGGGCATTTGTTAAGCCAAAAGGCATCACAAGGAACTCGTAATGGCCATATCAAGTCCGAAAAGCAGTCTTGGGTATATCTGATTCCTTAACCTTCATTTGATAATATCCAGATCTTAGATCAATCTTGGAAAACACGGATGCACCCTTCAATTGATCGAACAAGTCTTCAATTTTGGGGAGAGGATACTTGTTCTTGATTGTAACTTGATTAAGCTGTCGATAATCTATGCACACCCTCTTAGAACCATCATTCTTCTTAACAAAAAGTAACGGAGCTCCCCACGGAGATGAACTAGGTTGAATAAATCCTTTATCTTGCAATTCTTGCAACTATTTTTGAAGTTCTTTCAATTCAACCGGGGCCATCCTATAGGGAGAAATGGATATAGGGTTGATCCTAGGTTGAGTCTCGATTCTAAACTCCACTTCTTGAGTCGGGGGCAATCCTGAAAGTTCCTCAGGAAAACCGTTAGCAAAATCAGACACAGTTGGTATCGATTTAACATCAAATTCGATTTTAACAACTCCAAGTATATTAGCAATTAGGGGTTCGATTCTTTGGGTTTCGAGTGAAGAAGGAGTATTGATTCTCTACCTAACCCCCTAAGATATAGTTTTCTCTTATGACAGTCAACCCAGGCTCTATGCTTCCCTAACCAGTCTAACCCCAAGATCAAATCAAATTCACAATAAGGTAAGACATAGAGATCTATTGGAAAGGGAATGTTTTGTATGGAAAGGAAACAATTTTTACAAATGAGCTTTAAGGTTATAATACCTCTTAAAGGATTCAAAACCTCTAACCCTTGTTCAGCTAACTCAAATTTCAAGTCAAGTCTTTCGAGTAATGGAAAGCGAATAAATGAATGGGTAGATCCCGGATCTACTAAAGCATAAACAAAGTGATTATTGAGTTCAATTGTACCTACAATTACATCGAGTGCATCTTCCTCATCTCGGCCTTTGATGTGATAAACTAAAGTAGGGGCTCGAGATTCTAGATGTGTGGAGGTAGGTGCTTGACCCCGTGTCCTTCCCGAGTTTCCTGAGTATGTCTGTTTTGATCCTTTGCCTTTCGGTGAAAGAATAAATACATGATTGGAAGCCACCCTGGCTGGAGGCTTGTTCCCAAGTTGAGGGTAATCTCTCACAAAATGGTCTAAACCTCCACATTGATAACAAGCATTGGACTTCTTACTGCAAGGGCCCGAATGAAAATTATGACAATGTTGGCAAAGATGGGATTGAGATTCTCTAATTGAGTTCCCAGAACTATCCACAGATATGGACGGGGTTGAGTTTCTGTTCACAAACTGCGGCTTTGGTATGAAATTCCCTTTTTGGAAAGGAGTTTGACTAGAAGAGTTTTCCCCATGGCCTTTGGATTTCTTAGATGACCAAAATGTTTTGTTTTCAAATCTCGGTCTCTTATCCTTTCTGGAATAATTATCCTTTCATTTATCAGCAACTTTCAATTTAGCTTCCGTAGCGATTGCTCTATTTACGAGATCTTGGAAGTCAGTAATTCTGAGAGCCGTAAATATGGGACTTAATTCATCATTTAATCCCTCAATAAACATTATGCACTTATCTTCTTCTTTCTTGATGTATTCTGACCCGTACTTGCAATACTTAGAAAAGTCACTAATATATTGCTCAATTGGTCTCCCCTCTTGCTTTAGATACATGAAACGTCTTCTCCTTTCAGCTAGGTATTGCTCACTAACATACTTCTTTCGAAACTCTTTCAAAAAGAAATCCCAAGTAACTGCCTCCTTCAGAGCTGTAAGAGTCGTTGTTTCCCACCAACTCAAAGCTTTATCAGCTAATAAAGCTTTAGCACACTCTAACTTGTGTTCATCCGAACACATGAGTTGTTTGGTTAGAATTCTGATGGTAGTTTCCAACCAATATTCTGCCGCTTCGGGACTTTCTTCATCAGATCCTGCAAAGGTATAGGCTCGATGTTGAGCCAATTTATCAATCAGGGCCCTAGTTTGATTCACTGCAAGTGTCGGGGAATTGTTTTGTTTCAAGGTAGTGACAAATTGGTTAAACATTTCTGTCATGCTTAGGAAGCACTCCCTTTGAATCTGTTCATTTGAGGAGCCTCAGGCTGTGGTTCCACATCCTTCTGAAGATTTGTTTGTTCTTGATTTAATCTAACACTTCCTTCTTCATTGGAGGAGCTAGCTGGGCTATTTCCATCTCGTGCGAGATGTGTCTCAGACAGCTAAAATAAACATTCAAGGAAGGCTTAATTAAACAAGGTCACAATCATGCTTTAGATTCAACTCCTAGGTGGCACAACCTAAACCGATTTAGTCCAAGGATCGACTAAACCTTAGCTCTGATTACAAAAAATGTAATACCCACAACGAGAGCCTAAGAGATATAACAAGTTAATGAAGTGAACAAGCAAGCTTGATAATCAAGCTAGCATCCTAACAAAAGGGAAACATCACACAACAAATCAAACAAAACAAAGGTAGAAATCATCATACAACTTGCAATCAGTTCCATTTAGAAGAAAGGATATAATTATACAAAACTTCTTATCAATCTATGATTTCACAAGAATATTCAAATTAATTACTCAAGGCCACAAGCTTACAAGGTTACAAAGAACAAAGAGAGTTGATATCAAGTTTTACGTGTTTATTTAAAGGCATCATAATTTAATTCTAATTCAAGTTAAGTCACATGTCCACATGATCAACTTTACTACTATTTGATGTTGTAAGAACAATGAACATAGATTCTATTCAAGAATACTTAATCTCTTTCTTCTTAAATATTTTACCACCTATTTCCTCTTCAAGTAAACTTGAATCAAGGACTAATAAGGACTATGTTCGAGCAGCACATACAGGTACAAATGGCGATCATTATACTAAGGATCATAGCTAAACCTAAATTTCCATGATTTACTCACAACTTCTATGATCATCCACAATCAAATAAACAATATCTCATACATATCACACACCACACTTGAATCTTTTATACATGTATCCAAAAGTAACCAAAATGTCATGTTTAAGATTTACATTCTAGTGCCACCTTCTAGGCGGCTATAGTTTAGATACAAAACATACACTATATTCTATTTGTGACCTTGTGCAGTTTCCCCAAGCAAACTTAAATATCAACTTAACCTGAAAGATCAAAGTGAGCAATCAAAATTATAGCTATGGTAATTTGAACAACATTAAGAGTATAAACTATCTAACCAACTACTTTATTACATATTCATGTTTTCACAAGAAGAACTTCATCATGAACAACTATACTTGAAACAATCATAGTCTTGATGCTCACTATGTTATAATAAAGAATTATCAAACATCCTTCATCCTCTAAGAATTCAAAACATGACAAGCTTTTTGGAGAAAATGTATTAATATACCTTCCACTCACATATGCATACAACAACTGATTTTACTCAAGCAACCATTAGTTGAGTTTGACAGCCTTGATTAGATACTAGCCTAGAAACAATTTTCATTTCAAAGTGATTAACAAGAAATGGTAGATTTGCCATTGGGATTTCATAGATCATGTGCTATGAAGAGTATCGTAGTACCAACAATGGACAATAGTCTGTAACAAGCTGAGCTCAAGAACTTTGGCATGCCAAACAAGCTAGGTCTAATACTAATCAAGGCTTAGTCCAATTTGTTAATTCCTTCATTTCATATTGAAAGTTTCAAGCAATCAAATATATTCACACTATGCTAACTATAACCATCTAAACTATCGACATCATCATATATTTGATTTCATTATACAAATACCAAACTCACCTTGGCATACTCACCATTAAAACTCAATCCAACGAAAGCTCACAAAGCATTTAGGCTTTGAATAACAAATTCAATATTCTTAAATTATGATTATTTCTAAACAAGAAAATGCGAGTACACTCACAGTTAAGAAGGTTATTCCTGATCCTGAATTATCACACCCTTCTGTCTATCATCTCTCATATCTACTATTTTCTTGTCCCCTTTTTAGGCACAATTCAAAGATATGAATATTGTATTAGTAACTAATTCTTTTGCTGAATTCAGTTTAACAGTTTCTACAATTCAAAACTATACATATTCTTTATAAAAAAACACATAATATATATATCTAACAAATTTATGGCAGCTCATTACTTGACAAGTCTCATAATCTTTCCTCAAAACAGTCCCTTAGAGAACTGTCCGAACAGGGCAATCCTTTGTTCCTCAAGAAATTCGAAATTTGACCATTGAATCTATCCTTTTAATCTCCATTTCATAGTTCTCAATGTTACCAATCGTTTAATCATCAAAACACATTCATTTGCTATCTATTTCCAGCTCAATCATCCATAACATTTACATTTCCAAAAATTGTTTCACTAACAGTTACAATACCGAAAAGGGCAGCTTAATTTCTTAATCGGCTCAATCAATTGACACTATTTCAAACTGAAATTATAGAAAATCATACACAAGACTTTCACAAAAAACTAAAATCTCATGTCCAAATTCCAAGCTACTTAATTATGCATTGATTCTACTTATTTCTCAATCTAATTTCCATTCTATCGGCCCTAACAGAAACAAACCACAATAATTCAGCTATGGTAGAATTGATACAACTGAATTTATAACCTAATCATGCTGTGAAATAACTAGAGTTTGTCTAGTACTTACATACTCAAAGATGACAACCGAAATTCAAGCTCTATTAAAATCAACTCCAAGCAATTTTGTTTGCGACAAGGTACATTCCCTCTTTTCTCTTAATTTGTTATTCTTCCAATTTTGAAGAATGAAGGAGAAGGAAGTATTTGTTTGTTATTTCTTAAGTTTTTCTTAATCTCCCATACACGTGGGCTCACTAGGTGTAGCGATGTCCCTTTTTTTCAAATATCGCTAAAATAAAAACGATGGGTTTTCGAAGGATGTTTTGGAAAGGTGTTTGGATATAAAATATTATTTATTCCGTGGGGTTTACAAAAATCTCATAAAAATGGAGTCGCCACCGGCCACTTAGGTAGGCCGGATACCATAAAACCAGAGATTTAAAAAGATAGGGTTCGGGAGTCGGTTACGGATGGGGAAGGATTAGCACCCCCACACCGCCCAAAAATTGGTACTTTAATAGTTACCGCTTTATTAATATTGGATTTTCCGTATTAGAGTGACGATTATTTTAAATTTCGGTCATAATTGCGAATATATTTTAAGGGTCCCGTTATCCGAGAATAAACGCCCAACCACTATCACTACGCTTGATACTGGCCCCGTTTACGCTCGGATAAAAGGACTCCGCATTAACAAGTTATATCTCGATATGCAATCTTAGTGGCAAAAACGTAAAACATGGCAAAATATTTAAACATAATAAATATTGACATACGTAATACTAATTTAACATGAATGATATTTTAGACTAAAACATGTATATACATATTATTCTAAATAATAGATAAAAACAACTATCATGTGTCAAAATAGCAAGGCGAAATAAGTACATGCATTTAATAAATATTTCAAAAAGACATGCATACTGGTAATAAAACATATTTCAACATATATGAACAATATATTATACATGAAAGAAGGCACATTAACACATAACCTAAAAACCAAGGAAACATGCAATACATAAAATATACAAAACATGTTTTTTTACGAATCAACTAGAACATAACATGTTTCAATACGAATAATCAGATAAAAAACATGAATGTCATACTTAACACATATATATACATATAAACATAAAATACGAGTCATATACGAGAGACATAAAATAGAATGATATCAATATATACGATTACAATACGAACAATAATATTTACAAAGAAAACAGGACTGAAATGAAAGAAAAAAAAAATCAGTGGCTGAAATTAAAGAACGATAATATGTAATTTAGGGACGAAATTGCAAAACAAACAAAGCCTAAAAGGACCAGAATTGTAATTAGACCAAGGGGCTGACTCAAAGTGAAAAATCCAAAAACGCGGGATGGTTAAGGACGTAATTTTACCATTCAGAGACTGATTCGATGTAATTTAGGGACGAAATTGTAACTTTTTGAAATATCAGAGGGACTGGGATGGTGATTATCCCATGCGACAAGACAAAAATGAAAATGTTGAAAACGCGGTGGGATTAAGTGTGTAATTTACCCATTTAACAAAATAAAAACAACTATAAAGGCCCTCCTTTAAGGCCGAAATCAAAATTTTGGCCATTTGTTTCATTTTCTGTTTTTTTCAGAGTTTTTGTTCTTCGTTTTCTCTCATCTTGTTCATGTAATACCCAGAATCCGGCGGTCGGCCGTCGTGTTCTCCGCCGCCGGCCCCCGCTAACCGGCGCCGATGATCCTCCAAAATAGACCAAAACATCCCCCTTGTCGTCCTCAATACGAATCCTAGGTTGGATTCAGAGGATACGCCCCTATTTGTCATAGATCTAGGAAATACGAACCAAAAATATTTTTTTTAGACCAAAATAAAACCACAAGGGGCCTTCCCCTCCCTTTAGTTCATAAGATCTGGCTTGTAGAAGCCGAAAGGCTTGTCACAGAGGAAGGGAAGACCCACAAACGACTCGGTAAGACTATTCTCCTCTTTTATTTCTGTTTTTTTTTATTTCTATTTCGTATGTGCATGTAAAGAAACAAATAAGAAAAAGAGACAAGTGTTTACCAATGGACTCCTTTTTTGATTATCTCGACTGGTTACAAATTTTTTGGTCTTACAAGATCTCTGTTCTCTTTTTTGTTACTACTCTCTTTTTTTTCACTCCTCTTTTTTTTCGCTAGCTCCTCCGTTACAAAAGCCCCGTTTCATATATATTACTGCCTCTGTTTTTTTGGTTGCAAGTTGCATCTTCTTTTTCAGATCTGACATTTTGCTTGTTGTCTTTGGCATAATCTGAACGCGGGGACTGAATATCGGCGTGGTGGCGGTGTGGTCATTCTGCTAGAGGCCAGACGCGTTTTCGGCCGTTAGATCAGATCTGATCTAACGGTCGAGATGGCTTGAAGAACAATCGGCCTGGATGAAGCCTCGATCTGATGAGACGGCTTGAGATTTCGCCACGTGGAGCTCCGCAGTCGAGGAGTCAGAACGCATGGATCTTACGCGCGCGTGGGATGTTAAAGCGTCCGCGCGTGGCACTCGAACGGTCCATATGTGTGAGCACGCGCGGCGATATATTTTTGACTTCCATTGCATCGTGGCGTTGGATCAGATCTTGATCCAACGGCCCACGCTATCCGCACATTGTAATTAAATAGGATTGATTTGGGCCAAACGGGCTTTGTAATTGGATTTGTAATTGGACTGTAATTTTTTATTTGGGTTTAATATATGTTTAATTTTTTTCATTTGTCAGCCCAATAATAATAATAGTATAATTATAACAGCAATACATATACATATGAAAATATATACTTATATTATACGATCATTAATTAATATAATATTCTAGTATACGTACGTATAATCATATATATAATTAACATAACATCTATATACGCTTATACCCTAGATACATACGTGACATACATACACCCCTAATACGTATACATAGCTTATACATGCACACATCACCTTATATTATTAACATTCATATAATAAATATACATGCAATATTAATATATTTACAAGTAAAAATGAGTGATTACAGTTGCCCCTCTTTGCTTGTTCTCATGGAATGGGAAACAAAGCAAAGATTCATAAGCACTCATTTTTATCAGACTTCCCTGTTTGTAGCCTTGGAAAAACGAATTCTTTTGGACATTTCCGCTCTTCCTTGGCTGAATCTTCAGGCTCGTAAGTTCTTCCTATATAGAGCTTCGTCACCTTCCGATCTTGGAGCTACAGGCTCTTTCGACATAGAACCCTTCGCTCTCATTTTTATCAGACTTCCCTGTTTGGTTTTGGAAAAATGAATTCTTTTGGACATCTCCGCTTTTCCTTGGCTGAATCTTCAGGATCGTAAGTTCTTCCTATATAGAGCTTCGTCACCTTCCGATCTTGGAGCTACAGGCTCTTTTCGACATAGAACCCTTCGCTCTCATTTTTATCAGACTTCCCTGTTTGTAGCTTTGGAAAAAACGAATTCTTTTGGACATCTCCGCTCTTCCTTGGCTGAATCTTCAGGCTCGTAAGTTCTTCCTATATAGAGCTTCGTCACCTTCCGATCTTGGAGCTACAGGCTCTTTTCGACATAGAACCCTTCGCTCTGACATCCCGAATTATGAATCATTCCTTTCACTTTGAGACAATAAAGCTTGGAGTTCTTCCTATATAGAACTCTTTGCTTTCGACGCTGGTTTCTCCTATATAAAACCTTTCACGCCACTGATGGATTCTTCTGACTGGGAGTTCCTCCTATATAGAACTGCTAGTCTTCAAATCCTGGAGCCGTCAGTCCTTCCTATATAGAACTTTTGGCGTCTGAAGATTGCATGTTCTTCCTATATAGAACCTTTCACTCTAAGACAATGAAGTTCGGAGCCTTTCCTATATAAGACTCTTTGCTTTCGACACAACAGGTTTCCTATATAACCCTGGGTCATAGGTGAATTGCTTTGACTGGGAGTTCTTCCTATATAGAATTGCGAGTCTTCACCTTGGAGCCATCAGTCCCTCCTATATAGAACTTTTTGGCGTCTGGAATCTCAGAGCTACAGGTTCTTCCTATATAGAACCTTTTACTCTAAGACAATAAAGCTCGGAGCCCTTCCTATATAGAACTCTTCGCTTTCGACACAGCAGGATTTCCTATATAATCTTGCGTGTCATGGGTGAATTGCTTTGACTGGGAGTCCTTCCTATATAGAACTGCGAGTCTTCACCCTGGAGCTGTCAGTCCTTCCTATATAGAACTTTCAGCTTCTGAAGCCTTGGAGAGGTGGATTCTTCCTATATAGAAACTCTCTCTAGAGCTTGAAAACATGTGCCTTTATGTAAAGACATTGTTTTCTCATTTAGGATTCACACCGTGACGGTCTTCGATGTCTCTTTGGATCTGCAGATACCTGTCTGAGACGAAAACAAAATGTTATGACAAATGAATGAATTGACATGCTCCTAATTCTAGTGATGCTTGACTATTCATGATGCATGAGAGTCAATCTCTGGGTGGGCTTGTTTTGGTCTTCATTTGATCTTGACGTCCGTTTTCTCCTTTTTTACAGGCATCAATACTCCGCCTCACTGTCAGGTTCAACCATTCCAACCTTTCTTTTTCTCCAATTATGATTTGGAATTTAAAAGTGCCCTTTCGGGTTTTCACTTTAAAGATTTTTTTTTTGCCCTTCTGGTTTTCACCCAAGAGATCTCTTTTGTTATCTCGTGTGTCTTCCTTGGATAGATAGGACATGTGCCATTGGTCATCCTACCTAGTTGTTTAAAGCTTCTCACCTTCCCTAGCCATTATGTAGGGAACTGGAGGACGGAGTTAACATCATTTTCTTTGATCACCTGCAATTTTCAAGGTTAAATCATAGTAATGCTCCAAAATCTCTTGTTTCATTATAAGCCTATGTTATCTTATTTGACTAAAATTGATAAGAAGGCCAGGAATGAATGCTCAAAAACACGGCTTTATTACGATTAAGGGCTTCGAGATATCTTGAAAAGAAAGGTATGACACACATGAGTTAAGTATGAAAATACAAGATCCCTCATTATCTTCGACATGAATGATACATGACCACATCAACCGTGTAGAATTTTTTTGCCTGAAGCCTTTTCTTCACAATGTTCATGAAGATGCCCTTCTCTTCGGATATTCAACTTTTCAACTTACCCGAGCCGCCCTTTTGCAGTTTTTCAACTCGAGTCCTTCCTTTGCTTCAAGACGCCTGGGTTTGGGTTTTTCGTCCGAGCTCTCCCAATTTTTTTAGAGATAATATTTCTTGACGAAATCAGAATTTACGGGATTTTTCAGCTCGCCCCGTCCATTTCTCAAGTTAGGATCGTGGCTCCTCCCGAGAAGGCCTTTTTATGACGTCTGGTCCTTCCCGGTTAAGCGTCCATTTTCCTCGAGAATCTTTCTGGATAGGGAGGATTCTCTTGAGTACCAGATCCCCTTCTTTGAATTCTCTTGGGCGCACCTTTTTGTTGTAAGCCTGCACCATCCGCTTTTGGTACATCTAACCATGACAAATGGCCTTTAGTCTTTTTTCGTCAATGAGATTTAGCTGGTCGAATATGGCTTGCATCCATTCAGCTTCTTCCAGTTTTACTTCGTTTAAGACCCGGAGGGACGGAATCTCTACCTCAATTGGGAGTACTGCCTTGGTACCATACACCAGGGAGTAGGGCGTTGCCCCCGTTGATGTACGAATGGACGTCCTATAGGCGAAAATGGCAAAAGACAACTTCTCATGCCAATCCTTGTAGGTATCCGTAGTCTTTGCTATGATCTTCTTTATATTCTTGTTTGCTGCTTCCACTGCTCCATACATTTTAGGACGATAGACTATGAAATTATGGTGTATTATCTTGAATTGAGTGCACACGTCCTTTACCATTTTGTTGTTCAGATTGGAAGCGTTGTCGGTGATGATCCTCTCTGGCAGTCCGTATCGACAAATAATTTCCTTCTTTAAGAACTTACAAAATCAGAGTCCTGGTGATATTGGCGTAAGACGCTGCCTCTACCCATTTAGTGAAGTAGTCTATGGCGACCAAAATGAAACGGTGCCCATTGGAGGCTTTCGGATGGATCGCCCGATAACGCCCATGCCCCATGCTTTGCGAGGCCACGGAGAATTCATGGTGTGTAGAGGTGATGGGGTGCATGAATTTTGTCATCGTAAATTTGGCATTTGTGGCATTTCTGGCGTGTCGATGCAATCTCCCTCCATGGTCAACCATAAATAATCAGTATCTCATAATTTTCCGGGCTATAGACAGCCCGTTGGCGTGCGTTCCACATATCTCGTCATGTACTTCAGCTAAGATTTCCTTCGCCTCTCGGGCATCCACACATCTCAAAATGTTTGATAATGACTTCTCCTATATAGGATTTCCCCATCTAGGATATATTTTGTTGCCATTTTTCCGAGCGCTTTTGTCATTGTCGTTTGCCCTTCTCGATACTTTTGAAGCTTGACATATTGCGGGATGTCATACTACCATGGATTTCCGTCAATCTCTTCCTCAGTATATTACAACAATGAGCAGGTTTTTCAAACGCTCGCATCTCAATGGGCTTCATTTCTGCCCGGTGTTTGTTTTAAACATGGATGCCAAGGTTGCCAATGCATCCGCCATCCGATTTTCTTCTCGGGGCGGATAATTGAAGCTGACCTTTTCGAATCGCTTGACGAGCTCTTGGATCCATTCGTGATATTTGACCAACTTCGGGTCTCTGGTTTCCCACTCCCCGCGCAATTGGTAAATGACTAAGGACGAATCTCCGAACACTCGAAGTTCCTTAACCTTTCTTTCGATGGCTGAGTTCAGTCCCATGATGCAAGCTTCGTATTCATCTATATTGTTTGTGCAGAAGAATTCCAATCTGCTGGTGAAAGGATAATAGACGTCCTCAGGTGAGATTAGCACTGCCCCTATCCCATGTCCGAGGGCGTTGGAGGCTCCATGGAAGTAAAGTTTCCATGACATATCATCTGAAATCTATTCTTCGGTTGTGATGCACATCAAGTCTTCGTCTGGGAAACTAAAGTTCAATGCCTTATAGTCATCCGAAACACAACTAGCCAGGAAATCTGCTACGACACTCCCCTTTACAGCTTTCTGATTAACATATACGATGTCGAATTCGGATAAGAGCATCTGCCATCGGGCCATCCTTCCCGTTAGCGCTGGCGCTTCCATTAAGAACTTTAATGGGTCTAGCTTGGATATCAACCAGGTAGTATGGTACAACATGTACTGTCTGAGCCGCTTGGTAGCCCAAACTAGAGCACAACACAGCTTCTGCACTGGCGGGTACCGTGTTTCGCAATCATTGAATTTCCTGCTTAGGTAATAGATGGCTTGCTCCTTTTTTCTTGACTCATCGTGTTGCCCCAGTACACATCCCATTGAATTCTCGAAGACCGTTAAGTAGAGAATTAGTGGTCGACCAGGTACTGGTGCGACTAAAATTGGAGCGTTTGTCAGGTACTTTTTGATCTTTTCTAGGGCTTTTTGACATTCTTCATCCCACACGCCGGGATTATTCTTTCTAAGAAGTCTGAAGACCGGGTCGCATTGATTGGTTAATTGGGAAATGAAACGAGAGATATAATTCAGCCTCCCCAAGAAATCGTGGACTTCCTTTTGTGTGCGGGGTGGTGAAAGGTCCTGGATGGCTTTCACTTTATCAGGATCAATCTCAATCCCTCTTCTGCTTACTACGAACCCCAAGAGTTTTCCAGATAACGGCGAAGGTACACTTGGCAGGATTGAGCCTTAGTTGGTACTTCCGTAGTCTTTGGAATAGCTTTCTCAAATTATGTAGGTGCTCTTCCTCTGTTCGAGACTTGGCAATCATATCATCCACGTATACTTCTATTTCTTTGTGCATCATGTCATGGAAAAGAGTCACCATTGCTCTTTGGTATGTTGCCCCTGCGTTCTTTAGCCCAAACGGTATCACTTGATAAAAAAAAGTGCCCCACATGGTTATGAATGTGGTTTTCTCCATGTCATTAGGATCCATCTTTATCTGGTTGTATCCTGAGAAGCCGTCCATGAAGGAAAACCATGAATGTCCTACGGTGTTGTCAACCAGCGTGTCAATATGTGGCAAAGGGAAGTTGTCTTTTGGGCTAGCTCGATTCAGATCCCTGTAATCTACACACATACGAACTTTCCCGTCTTTCTTTGGTACTGGTACAATGTTTGCAACCCATTCAGGGTATTTGGCTACCTCCAAGAATCCATCATCAAATTGCTTTTTCACTTCTTCTCGGATCTTTAACAACATATCTGGCCTCATTCTCCGAAGTTTTTGCTGTACTGGTTTGCACTCCGATTTGGTTGGCAATTTGTGCACCACTATGTCGGTATTCAATCCTGGCATATCTTGATAAGTCCAGGCGAAGACATCCTTGAATTCCTGAAGTAGGGCTATCAGTTCATGCTTGGTTTTTGAGGAAATAGTCGTTCCTATTTTTATTTCTTTTCTTGTTTCTTCAGTCCCCAAGTTGACAATTTCTGTTTCTTCTTGGTGGGGCATAATCTGCCTTTCTTCGTCGTCCACCATTCTCTTTAATTCTTTCGGGACCTCAATTTCTATTTCATCATATCCTCCCTCAATTTCCTCTGAGACCTCAGGCCATTCGAAATTTATTCCAGGATTGGATCCGGTATCATTCATATCGTCAATCATGAGTGACCTGCATTAAATGAGAATGAATTGTATTGGGAAAGAGACGGCTTTACATGAAGGGAATGAATATGAAGAATGCATGAATGGAATAAATGAGACTTTGGTCATTTTTAAGAAAGTGGGGATATTTTCATTTCAATCAAAAAGTTAACATAGGTGCCCCATACAAGAGATCCCCATTGTCTATGGGCAAAAACAAAAAGGTTGATTCGGAGCATTACTCTGATCTATTCCTAAAAACTACAGGTAGATGAATGCAGCTCCAGTTATCGAGTGTTTCCCCGGGATGGCAAGGGCGGATGTTGGTCAACATTTTGCTACCTCGGTCCTTTTCAGCTATCATGTTGATGTACATCCCTTCAAATGATTTACTGAATATTTCCTCCTGGTTAAGTTCATCATTTTTCTTCATTGCCTCTCCAATATCTTGACCTGGCTGGTAGAACCCTCCGGAGATGAAAGTGGCTTTCAAACTAGGAAAGGACATCGACCTCCACGGAATGTCTTCTCCTTTAGATCTGGCTTTTCTTTGCTCCTCCTTTCTCTTATATTCCTCTTTCTTCTGTTGGACACTTGGTTGATAACCCAGCCCGAAACGATCCTTCTTGGTTATAATATTCTTGGGTCTCAGGTTTCCTTGTAATTTCTTTCCCAGCCCTTTTCCTATTTTGGCTCCTCGGCCCAGAGTTTCTGCGACGGTCATCTTGGTACAATTAGATAACCTGGGGTAAGGGATCCGTCTTCCTTCTGAAACGAATGTGGCATTTACTAGTTCTAATGCTCGGAACGAGCATTCTGCGGCATCTTCATCATTTTGAATGTAGGGGTGTCTGATGTCACGGAAGCAACAAATTCATGCTCTGCTTCTACGGTGACCAATTTGCCTTCAACTACAAATTTTAATTTCTGATGCAATGATGATGGGACAACTCCTGCGGAGTGGATCCACGGTCTTCCCAATAAGCAGCTGTAAGATGGTTTTATGTCCATCACCACAAAATCGATCACATATTCAGTTGGTTCGATCAATAGGGGCACCTCAATTTTCCCCATTGTTCCTTTTTGCGTACCATCAAAGGCTCTTACCGAGTTGTAGCAAGGCTTTAGGTGCGAACCATCTATTGGCAATTTTTGTAGGGTTACCATAGGCAAAACATTCAATGCTGACCCGTTGTCGATCAGTACGCCTGGTAATACATACCCTTTGCAGTGGGTAGTGATGTTAAGGGCTTTGGTAGACCCCATTCCTCCCTCCGGGATCTCATCATCACTGAATGTGATATGATTATAGGCAGTAATATGCCCTACTATCATGTCCAGGTTTGTTACAGAGATGTCCTGGGGCACAAAAGTTTGATTCAGCACTTTCAATAGCGTCTCCCGATGCTTCTCTGAACTCAAGAGTAATTCCAGCACTGTAATCCTGGCCGGTTGTTTCCGTAGTTGTTCCACTACGTTGTACTCGCTATGTCTCAAGAACTTTAGAAATTCTTTGGCTTGGGCCTCAGTTACCGGTTCATTTATCTTTTGGGGAGGTTCTTCTCCAAATATCTGCGTAGGGCTAACTGCTGTATTCTTCCCCCTATCTTTTTCAGCTGCTCTCAAAGCCTCAGAGGAATAACATCGGCCGCTCCTTGTGAAATGGCCTGCCTGTTTACATCGTTCTGGCTTTGTTGGTCTTCCAGCGTAGGCTCTTTTACCTGTTCGTGTTCTGATTTTTCTGGCATGGTCACATTTGCGGCATAATTCCAGGGAATTTGTCGCATGTCTTTGAATGGGAATGGAGATGGTGCTGAAATGACGATCTTGGGATTTATCTTGCTGGTTTCTCCTTGGGAGACACCTGCATTCCCTATCCTGGGAGAGATAATAAAAGGTCTATCCTTCCCGTATCTAATTTTGGGGCTATCTGTCATGTGCACGTCTGATCCCTTCCCCATGGGTTCCTCGAAGAATTCAATTTGTTTTTCATTCATCAACTTCTGCACCAATTTCTTGAACTCATCACATTCTTGGATATCATGCCCTTCAGTCTGATGGAATTCGCAATACTTTCCATATTCCTTCTGCCTTATTATCATGCCTTTGTTGATCACACGAGCCATACATAATTGTTGAAATACCCACCGTAAAGGAGACTTGATTTCTGACACGTCATCCTTTATCCTCCTGGTAAAGCATTCTTCTATGACATTAACTCCTCTGCTCCCATGATTGGGCAGCGGGTTTTTGGCTACGCTTGGCTCTTCAAACTTCAATATTCCGTAATCGATTAAGTTACGTATGCTTTTTGAAGGCAAGACAGTTCTCGATGGGATGTCCAGGTACCGCCGTGATAGTCGCAATGCGCGCTTGGATTATACCAAGGCGGGAAGGGTGGATTGACAGATTAACGATGTATGGTCGGACCAAGTCTGCTTCATAGAACTGGGAATAAAGCTCTGAGTATGAAACAGGTAGGGAGTGAAAGTTCTCCTCTCTTTATCCTTTCTCGGTGATTCTCTCATCTCTTTGATTCGAATTTTGTGTTTTTCCCACAGTGCTTGTGGCTGTGAGAGACTCGTGAAGTTCTTCGGGCGGTATAGGTGCTGGTGGTGTTTACTTCATTTCTCTTGTTGTACTTTCGAGACCCTTCCCCACCATCAATTCTGCCGCTCTTTATTGCCAGTTCGAGAGACTCCCCAGTCCTGATCAAGTCGGCAAAACTCTGTGTTGTGTTATTAATGAGGCGATCGAAGAGTGCCCCTTTCAGAGTGTTGACAAATAATGGCGTGATTTCATGCTCCGAGATAGGTGGCTGGATTTGGGCGGCCACTTCTCTCCACCTTTGGGCATATTGTCGCAAACTTTCATTGGACTTCTGCCCCATATTTTCTAACATAATTCTGCTAGGGATCATGTCTGTTACATGTTTGTATTGCTCAGAAAATGCTTTAGACAAATCTTTCCATGTCTTGACATTTGCTTTGCTTAACTGAGTATACCAACGTAACGCCACTCCAGTTAGGCTATCCTGGAAACAATGGATCAGCAGCTTTTCATCTTTATGGTAAGCCACCATTTTTCTACAATACATCGTTATGTGTGCAGAAGGACATGTGGTTCCGTCATATTTATCGAATTCTGGCGTTTTGGATTTTGGCGGCAAGACAAGATCAGACACCAGACTTAGGTCACTAGCGTCATTTCCTGATTCTTCATTTGATTGTAACGCTTTAAATTTTTCTTCCATGAGGCGAAATCTTTCTTCCCATTTTTTCTCTACCTCATTCCTAATTCTTTCGACCATATTCAGGTCCGGCACTTCTTCTTCATAAAGTGCTTCAGTATCGAGGGGTTGAGTCTCAGGAGCCCCTATTTGAAAGCTGGAAGACATTCCTGCAGGGTCAATATACACCTTCCTAGCCTGGTTTGGTGCAGTTGGTTGAACTTTGAAGTGAGCTGGGGTACCTTCCGGTTCTTGAACATTTTCTCCTTCTACTCGTTTTCCAAGACTTCTTGCTAGTAATGCGGTTATGTCAGAAACTATAGATGTTTGTGACTGCGCAATCTGATCACTAAGGCTTCTCTGGGCCTCTTCAAGCCTTGTCTCTAGCTCTCTTTGCCCTCTTTCTAGACTGAATATTCTTTCTTCCATGAGCTTTCTTTGTAGCCGGGTAAAGTATAGGTGATGAATGATTGCGGGTTAACTACATACAATGCCACAATATTCATATTGTTAATATGGTTGTAAAAAATAAATGCATGTACAATGATGCAAATGTTATGATGCAAATGCAAGAATGCATGCAGACAAGGTACTGATTCTGCTGGTAATCACCCTTTTGAACTACTTCCACGGGAATTAAAGGGTCTTGATTACAACAAAATTCGTGTTACAAAGTAAAGATCCCTAGTACAAAAGATCTAATTATAACACAGAGTCCTATAGATAGACTCTAGCTCTATCTCCTAACTTTCCAATTGCCTTGAGCAGCTTGAGGAACCTAGGAGCTTCTTCGATTCCCGGGGCAATAAAAGGTTGGAGTGTCTCAGCCTCGACAGCTAAATCATTTACGTGTCTGGCGACTCGCTGTATGTCCACCATTAGATTTGCGTAGTACTGGTCTCTGTCCTGTACCATTCGAGCAGCGTCGCGTAATCTCTTCTGCCAATAGGTGTCCCCTCCGGCTGCAGCTTCCTCGAACACATTAATTCTTTCCTTGTAATCCTCCACGATTGCTTCGAGGGACCCAATCCGTGCTTGTAACACACCCACCTCGCGTTCTCTTTCTTGCAGCTCAGCAAAATTATTCCTGTGGCAGTACATTCGAAGTGAGTGTTTGACTTCCGCTACCTTTCCTTTTAATTCATCATTTTGACTTTGGCTTTGCCCCAAACTTTGAATAGTGTCATTGTACAGTTTATGCATCTCTAATAGTCTATTTCGACTACTTATGGATTTTCTTTTCCATACGGCGACACTTTCTCTCTCATAATGAACAGCCTGTTTTCCCTTGCGGATTTCTTGTCTGAATCTTTCTCTCTCTTGATCAATGGCCTTCTTGGCGGACCGTTTTTCTTCCTCCATAGCCAAACAGTAGCTTTCAATCTCTTTCTCGATCGCTCTTTTGTTAATTTCTCGTTCTTCTTCCATCAAACGGATGTCATTCATTCTTTCTCTTTCCACAGCTATGAACTGACTCCGGCCGGCCTTTTGTATATTTGCCTGTAATAGGAGAGCATCTTTTTGATAAAGAGTATTCTTGTCACTCAAATCTGCATTTAATTTCTTGATTTGCCTCGATTGATCCCGTCCCGCCACAACTTCTAGGCTTACCTTATAGAGTTCGCCGCATGTTGGGTCCGTTGAATGTCCAATTTCCTTTTAACTTCTTGAGTTCACTCCTTAAGATGTCGGCTTTGGACGGTACCACCCTTGTAAGCTCTTGAGTGACATTGCTGGTCCTTGATCAGATTTAGGAATCACATCATTAACCCTCAAACGCGTTTCCAAAGATCGTAATCTGGGTAGTCATGTGCTCGGTATCTCCTTCCACCCCGATCCGATAACAATGATCCCGTGCCCTCATGATGGTTTGAATTTTTCCTTTGAACTCTCCTTTGAAAAGAAATTCAGTTTGGCTTAATCAAGCGGTATTAGGAATGAACTGCCGTGATCCGAACTGCCGAGACACTAAAAGTGGAGCACAAGCGATCCTCCATGCAATCCTAACATCATCAGCCCGTTGAAGTCACCACAATCAGTATAGAAAATAATTAACTTTACCGAGCCATGGGACCCTCCATGCTATGTCTTCATCTTGAATGTTCCTCAAGAAACTGGTCCACATTTTTGTTTTCAAATCTTCTCGCCATTCCTTTGCTAAGTATTCTCGTAAAGGCGAAAAACCTTGGAAGGATATCCCGGCGAGACCCCAGCGTCGCGTCTTCTTCCACATGTGACTTTGGATCCATACTTGTAATAGCTGTGCGCAGCCTCAAAACGCGTCCTTCTTCATGTTTCCGGCTAGCATTTAAAGAAATGAAAGTCTCGACCAAGATTGCTGGTACCGGTTTTGCTCTCCGTTTCACCCGTTCAAACAAATCCGAAATGGCTATGTCAATGTTCCCGTACTGGGGAAAGATCACCAAGCCATATATTCCTAAAGCGAATAAGTCCATTTTCTTTGCCTCGTCTGGATGTGTCGATATGATGTCCCGAATACTTTCCCATGCAAAGACCAGTATTATCTCCTCGATTTGAAGGAGGCCACTAACCCAATCGTCACTCATTCCCGCAAAAGGCTTTGAGTTTCGCAGTGTAATTCTGATTCCTTAGAGGCTTCGCGTAGATCCAATCTTCCCGAATATTTTTCTGGTTAAGTAAAGCAAAGTGTACTCTTCTACCGTAGGCATCATGTCCTGCCCATTGAAGGTGAAGCGACAAAAAAGCCGATTCCGAAATCGGACTATAGCTCGAGTAAGGGGCTGGTTAATCCGAACATATAATAGCTGCTGCGCGATGTCGCCATAACTATCACTAAATAAGTCTTGTAGCCTTCGGTCCCATCTTTCCCAAATGCTTTGAAGATCCCACAAGTCGCTTACGTTGGAGACTCACATAGGTGTATCCAGCTATTACGCGTTCGTTAGGCGTAGAGATCGTCCCTTGGATTTTCTGGTTGACCTCTGACCAATGTCTGACTGACAAATTAAGCTCTTCTTTCCTAAGACACCTTTTTTCCATGGTGAAAGACTTTCGATCAGGCAAACCACTTGATCCAAGTACCTTTATGCGATGCAAATGCAATGATGTATGAGAAAAAGAACAAAAAGCGAAAAGAAAACAAGTCAGTACCAGATATAAAATCGATAAATATATAAATAAAATGACAAAATTAAATGAAATAAACACACAAAACAACCATATTTATCCCGTCTAAAACACCTAAGGTTATCCGCATGGCTCTAACAGGGTGGGTTTCTATGTTCTCTACATGCAGTGTTGGTGCTAGGAGGTACCCGAATTGTCCTTGCTGTCCCCTACTAAGGGTAGCAAGGCCCCCGATCATCACCCATTATAGGCTCCTTTCAACCAGGTTCAATTCAGGGGGACCCATTCGCTTATGCCCGCATTTAGGAAACGATATCCTTACGAAAGCATAAGGTACTCGAGCCCCGAAGGTACTTGCTAGGCCCATACGGGAGAACGATATCTCCACGAAAGCATTAGCGTTTTCCCCCCACTTAAAAAGGACGGGTTTATATGCCATATTTTAAATGCGTTAAAATAAACGCGCAATTATGACCGAATGTTAATTTAATAGTCACTTTAATCCGGAACTTCCAATATTAGTAAAGCGGTAATTATTTTAAAAGCTTGACTCTCATTTGTTCTTTTTTTTTAAAAAAAAACAAAAAATTGTCCCCAGCGGAGTCGCCATCTGTAGCGATGTCCCTTTTTTTCAAATATCGCTAAAATAAAAACGATGGGTTTTCGAAGGATGTTTTGGAAAGGTGTTTGGATATAAAATATTATTTATTCCATGGGGTTTACAAAAATCTCATAAAAATGGAGTCGCCACCGGCCACTTAGGTAGGCCGGACACCATAAAACCAGAGATTTAAAAAGACAGGGTTCGGGAGTCGGTTACGGATGGGGAAGGATTAGCACCCCCACACCGCCCAAAAATTTGTACTTTAATAGTTACCGCTTTATTAATATTGGATTTTCCGTATTAGAGTGACGATTATTTTAAATTTCGGTCATAATTGCGAATATATTTTAAGGGTCCCGTTATCCGAGAATAAACGCCCAACCACTATCACTACGCTTGATACTGGCCCCGTTTACGCTCGGATAAAAGGACTCCGCATTAACAAGTTATATCTCGATATGCAATCTTAGTGGCAAAAACGTAAAACATGGCAAAATATTTAAACATAATAAATATTGACATACCAGAATACTAATTTAACATGAATGATATTTTAGACTAAAACATGTATATACATATTATTCTAAATAATAGATAAAAACAACTATCATGTGTCAAAATAGCAAGGCGAGGAATAAGTACATGCATTTAATAAATATTTCAAAAAGACATGCATACTGGTAATAAAACATATTTCAACATATATGAACAATATATTATACATGAAAGAAGGCACGTTAACACATAACCTAAAAACCAAGGAAACATGCAATACATAAAATATACAAAACATGTTTTTTTACGAATCAACTAGAACATAACATGTTTCAATACGAATAATCAGATAAAAAACATGAATGTCATACTTAACACATATATATACATATAAACATAAAATACGAGTCATATATGAGAGACATAAAATAGAATGATATCAATATATACGATTACAATACGAACAATAATATTTACAAAGAAAACATGACTGAAATGAAAGAAAAACAAAAATCAGTGGCTGAAATTAAAGAACGATAATATGTAATTTAGGGACGAAATTGCAAAACAAACAAAGCCTAAAAGGACCAGAATTGTAATTAGACCAAGGGGCTGACTCAAAGTGAAAAATCCAAAAACGCAGGATGGTTAAGGACGTAATTTTACCATTCAGAGACTGATTCGATGTAATTTAGGGACGAAATTGTAACTTTTTGAAATATCAGATGGACTGGGATGGTGATTATACCATGCGGCAAGACAAAAATTAAAATGTTGAAAACGCGGTGGGATTAAGTGTGTAATTTACCCATTTAACAAAATAAAAACAACTATAAAAGCCCCCCTTTAAGGCCGAAATCAAAATTTTGGCCATTTGTTTCTTTTTCTGTTTTTTTCAGAGTTTTTGTTCTTCGTTTTCTCTCATCTTGTTCATGTAATACCCAGAATCCGGCGGTCGGCCGCCGTGTTCTCCGCCTCCGGCCGCCGCTAACCGGCGCCGATGAGCCTCCAAAATGGACCAAAACATCCCCCTTGTCGTCCTCAATACGAATCCTAGGTTGGATTCAGAGGATACACCCCTATTTGTCATAGATCTAGGAAATACGAACCAAAAATATTTTTTTTAGACCAAAATAAAACCACAAGGGGTCTTCCCCTCCCTTTAGTTCACCAGATCTGGCTTGTAGAAGCCGAAAGGCTTGTCACAGAGGAAGGGAAGACCCACAAACGACTCGGTAAGACTATTCTCCTCTTTTATTTCTGTTTTTTTTATTTCTATTTCGTATATGCATGTAAAGAAACAAATAAGAAAAAGAGACAAGTGTTTACCAATGGACTCCTTTTTTGATTATCTCGACTGGTTACAAATTTTTTGGTCTTACAAGATCTCTGTTCTCTTTTTTGTTACTACTCTCTTTTTTTTTCACTCCTATTTTTTTTCGCTAGCTCCTCCGTTACAAAAGCCTCGTTTCATATATATTACTGCCTCTGTTTTTTTGGTTGCAAGTTGCATCTTCTTTTTCAGATCTGACATTTTGCTTGTTGTCTTTGGCATAATCTGAACGCGGGGACTGAATATCGGCGCGGTGGCGGTGTGGTCATTCTGCCAGAGGCCAGACGCGTTTTCGGCCGTTAGATCAGATCTGATCTAACGGTCGAGATGGCTTGAAGAACGATCGGCCTGGATGAAGCCTCGATCTGATGAGACGGCTTGAGATTTCGCCACGTGGAGCTCCGCAGTCGAGGAGTCAAAACGCATGGATCTTACGCGCGCGTGGGATGTTAAAGCATCCGCGCGTGAACCACACGCGCGCGTGGCACTCGAACGGTCCATACGTGTGGAGCACGCGCCTGGCAGATATTTTTTACTTCCATTGCATCGTGGCCGTTGGATCAGATCTTGATCCAACGGCCCACAGTTACCTGCACATTGTAATTAAATAGGATTCAGATTTGGGCCAAACGGGCTTTGTAATTGGATTTGTAATTGGACTGTATTTTTTTATTTGGGTTTAATATATGTTTAATTTTTTTCATTTTGCCAGCCCAATAATAATAATAGTATAATTATAACAGCAATACATATACATACGAAATTATATACTTATATTATACGATCATTAATTAATATAATATTCTAGTATACGTACGTATAATCATACATATAATTAACATAACATCTATATACGCTTATACCCTAGATACATACGTGACATACATACACCCCTAATACGTATACATAGCTTATACATGCACACATCACCTTATATTAGTAACATTCATATAATAAATATACATGCAATATTAATATATTTACAAGTAAAAATGAGTGATTACACTAGGAAGTGCCAACTCTTAGGTTCTTTGATAACATTTGATCTATCATGCATAAACAAACTTTTAGTAAATTCTCAAAATGGTCACCTACATTTCTCCCTTTTATTTCTCAATTACTCAATTCGGTCCCATGCAACACTAAACTGGTCACTTAACTTATTTCTATACAAATTCTTATTTATAAAATCACTAGAAGTCAAATGTGGGTGTAACATTTATATTGTTTGATTTGTGAAATACTTGTAGGTGGACTGTTTAGTCCTAAATCGAACAATCATGGACTGATTTATAATGTTTAATTAGTGAACACTTGTAAGTGGGCTGTATAGACTTAAATTGAGTGACCATGGATTGTTTTATATTGTTTGATTTGTGAAAGACTTGTAGGTGGACTGTTTAGTCCTAAATTAATCAAACAAGGTTTGTTTAAAGAGGTATAACTATGCACACATGCTTACAGGACTGTCTCGACTTAATCTAATTATGCTTGGACTGCTTTGAAATTACATTTGTATATTCGAGATTTAATGTTCCCGTTGGATAAATATATTCATAAGTATGAACAAATTGAGATGTTATAGTTATATATATATATATATGCATATTGCTCGTGAACTATGTGTAGTGAGGAAGACTAAAGTAAGTGATAAGAAAGCTAAGACATGCTTTGTTAATGATAAGTATTACTTGATGCCATGCACACATGCTTACAGGACTGTCTTGACTTAATCTAATTATGCTTGGACTGCTTTGAAACAACATTTGTATATTCGAGATTTAATGTTCCCTTTGGATAAATATATTCATAAGTATGAACAAATTGAGATGTTATAGGTATATATATGTGCATATTGCTCGTGAACTATGTGTATTGAGGAAGACTAAAGTAAGTGATAAGAAAGCTAAGACATCTTTGTTAATGATAAGTATTACTTGATGCCTTGAACATTAAGAAATGTATGGTTTTGTGATAATTAAATCCTTCTTGTTAAATTAGCTCGGTTATATGGTTAAAGAATCGAGTTTTTTTAGGTTGAAGTTGACTTGGCTATGATCATAAGATTGATTATTGATACATGTGTATGGATGAGAGTTCAACTAGTATAATTGATTAGAAGTATTCGAATATGTAAGCTAGTAATCAAACTTGCTCTTTGAAATGTTTGAATAAAAAGTCTTGTTGATACTGTTATTTATTTACGTAAACTACCTCACTAAGCATGGCGTACGGTGTATTTTCTAATCACCTTATAGGTTTTGCGAGTCTTCAAGTTGTTTCCGAGCTAATCCAGTATTGGGAATCTTGTATGGTTCAGACCAACTTCTTATGTACTCCTAGGATGGTGGCACCTAGTTAGTCTTGCATAAGCATATAGATTCTTATATGACTTGTACATATTTATCGAAGCTCTTATGAGCATTTAAGTTGTAATAGGGCCTCTATAATTAATTTATGGTTGATTATTATTGTTTGGTTAGCTAGTATGGTCTATGCCTACTTGATTCATGCTTGGAATGGTTAGCATGACTTGGTTAATCTCACTGATGTTGTGGCTAGGAATTTTAGAATCATATAGTCATGGAATAAATGAAATGAGAGTATGTCATTGAGGCAATTAGCCGTAAGACTAGAATAATTATTAAACCAATCTTAATTGAATAGAGTAAATGGTACAAGTCTTGTAATGATGTGAGTTTATACTCTACTATCATCTACATGTTACTCTGTAGTAAATATTCCCTAAAATCTCATGGATGTTGTTGATGAAATTAAAAGTTAAGACTCTTGATAATGGCTTTTATAAACTAAGATGACCTTAGTCTTAGTGAAATGTCTAAAAGATTATTGCTTATATAGTTAGCAATTGATTCTAGAGTTCAAGATTAGTTACCTTTATAGGAAGCCTTAAGTTGAGAAGGGTATTATCTTTGTTGGATCGAAATTTCGCAAGATGGATATGATTACCCAAATGTTTTATTTCACTCTAGCATTTACAAATGAATCTTTTCTCGCTAAGTATAGTTAAAAGTTTAAAATTTTCCCTAAATTCTCTTTGTGCAGCTATTACGAAAGAGCTTAAGTTAATTAGGTTTGCTTTCTTATTTGTCATTAACATGTCCTAATTTGGTTTATCTTCTAGACCGGGTTAGGGGATGTTACAACAACTATTCCAAGGATCATTCCATGCTAGAACATCAAAGATACATGAACAAATCATGGCAACATAGATCACCATGATTCTAGAGGCATGCTTGCTATAAACCATTTAACTTAACACCCAAATAGAAACTTAAGGCATACTTCAATATAGGCATAGCATCAACAGCCTTAAAACATCATTTAAAACATGCTTCAACCCCTACTAAGATCTTGATCATAAGCATTTACAATTAACATGCTTACTAAAGAGAAAACACCAAGCATAAGCTCATGCTAGCATATTATCAACATTCATGCCTCAATCCAAACCATGAAAACCATCAAATCATAGTAGAAAAACCATCACAAAACAATCAAAATCCATATTACAAATCCCCAAAAATATGGTAAACACATTGCCTTATTAACTGAATTTAAAATCGAATTTCATACTTAAGCAAATGTCTTGATCTTGGAACTCCCTTGCCAAACCTATGTTGCCTCTCGAATCTATTGTTGTGCATCAATGGAAAGGAAAGAAAGCGTAAGCACAAATGCTTAGTGAGGATGCTCATAATCAACATTGAAGCAATTTGAAACCACTTTAAAACCATTAAGCCTTTGTTACCAAAACATGCTTACTTCCTAAGCATTTCATATGTGATTAAAACCATTTGAAAACTATAAACTATCTTGTTTTCGAAACATGCTTTATCACCCTAAGCATCATCTCATTTGTTTCCACAAAAAATCATGCATAACAAGCATATACATCAAATCATTTATAAACTCTTTAATCATATATAATCCCATATATTGGCATTTATAGTGACCCTAGATAGACTCACCTCTATCCATACATGTTTGAATACACAGATTTCTCATGATGGACTCACCTCCATCAAATCTCATACCTTGCCTAGTTAAACCACAAGATACCATCACAATGGGCTGCCTAGTTAAACTGCATACCCAAGTGATAACCCAATAGTCTAAGTAGCCTAGTTAAACCATTTTTCCTCAAGGACTATGGCACGATCAATTTTATATATTAGAGTGCCCTTTAATCCTATGGCTAGCCAACTATATCGAATACTTTCTCAACACGTCACATAGCCAATATATCATTTTCAAATACATTTACTTATTGTTTTCCAATGCATTTCATAAACCAAATCATATGCAAAATCTCTGTGCCCAAGGCAACAACACATTCCTTTTAGGAACAAATCTCAATGCTCAAAATCATTCATTGCTTTGTTTAAACATTGCATATTAATCCAAACGATGCATTTACAGTAAGTAAATCATTCCACGTTTAAAGCCAACATGTAAATTAAAACATGTTTTAACCAACACGAAAGCCACAAGCTCATTTCAAAGCTGATATTAAAGCAAGGTCAGAACAACTTACGCTTGAGCATAGTTAAGCTTGTTAGGAAATAACTAAATCCCCATGATCCATCGATCAAACCTTTAAAAGAGCTTTAACGCATTTAAACACTCATTGATATGCCTCGCCTTGCTTGCCAACGTGAATCGAGTCACCGGTAAGTAACGTACGCAACTAGGCAACCTTGCCTTAATCATCCTCTATTTTAATCACATAAAACTAGAGGACAAATGCATCATTATGCATTCAACTTGTTGCTAGACAAGGATCCCCTGCATCCATAACATAAACCCTCCAAAAACTAGCCAAAACTACCAAAATCAACACCAAACACCTTCCAAACTTAACCCCACCCAAAATCTACTGGTTTAATCCAAAAACAACCTAATAACATCCTTATACCCCCAACAACTCAAAAACACATACAACAGCCCCAAAAACCACTAAAAACAGCTTTAATAATTAGCCAATCTAGTAGTTTCAGGATTCATTCTCAAAATCTCATTTCACATTATGATTACCTTATAAAAAATGAATTTACCCAATTAAATCTCCAGGTTTCATCAAGTTAAACAAATCTTTAAGCAAATCATCAAAATTACCATTAATAGATCAAATCCTGAATTCCAATGCAAAACCATGTTAATATCAATCCATAATAAGCCAAATACTAGGGAATATCAATAAAGAACCTTAGTTTAAAGAAAGGAAAAGAAATTCACCTTTGAAGAAGCTTCCACCAAAATTGACGTAATATTTTCTTGAAACTTAACTTGTGAAATAGATGAAATCCTTGAGAAAATCTTCTAAGGTTTTGTCAAGAAACAAGTGTAGAATCAAATGATAAATTCTCCATTGAAAACCAATAAAGAATTTTAGAGAATCTTGTTTGGAAGTTGAAATGGAAAGTGATGGAAAATAAGGAGAGCAAATGAGGGAAAATCCAAACATTTGTAAAATGATTTAGGAAAAACAATTAGCCGTCAATTCTTACTCAATTAAGGTGGATATTTTCTGATTAAAACATTTGGAAAATATAGCTCTCTAAGGATTCTTAGTATTGGTCCATTTACAAAAATGTCACTAACATAGTTTTGAACATTTTACAATTTAGTCACTAAAATGCAATTCCACTTAATCGTGTTATTAAACCCTTAATTAAGTTACCAAATTACTTGATAACCTTTATAACCCTTTTTAAAACCCTCAACTCATTTTAATTTCCACCACTCATATTTTTAAAATATTAAATCCCCCAAAACTACTCAAATCAGCTAATTCGGTTCGAACTGAACCTGATCAAACCCCTAAACATCCAACCCTATTTTTAGGGTGTTACAACTCTCCCTCTCTTAAGAAATTTTGTCCTCAAAACTTACCTGAAGGAATGAGATGAGAAAACTATTTCATTATGTCCTCTTTTGTTTCCCACGTGGCTTCTTCAACTCCTCGATGTCGCCACAATATCTTGACCATCTCTATGGTCTTTCCGCGCAAAACCTTAGTGCTCGAATCCAACACTTTTATAGGTTCCTCATCATAAGACAAATCCAGACACAACTCAATCTCCTCAATAGGCATAACATGTGATGGATCTAATCTCTACTTTTGAAGCATCGACAGATGGAAAACATCATGTATCTTTTCAAGCTCATCTGGTAACCTTAATTTATACAAAGCCGGACCAACTCACTCAATCACTTCATAAGGTCCAATGAACCTAAGGCTCAACTTACCCTTGTGCCCAAATCTCTTTTCGCTTCAAATCCGCATAATACTTTTGCCGACTCGAAGCCTCCTTAAGCCTTTCACAAATGAGTTTCACTTTCTCATTTGTATCTTTAAGAAAATCGAGTCCTGCCACATCTTTCTCACTCGATTCTGCCCATCAAAGAGGTGTACGACACCTACGACAATAGAGAGCCTAATAGTGAGCCATTTGGATACTCAACTAATAACTATTATTGTAAGAAAACTCCACCAATAGTAGTGTCTTCTCCCATGTCCCTTGAAACTCAATTACACAACACCTCAAGATATTCTCCAAAATATGAATAACACTTTCAGATTGCCCATCTGTCTGAGGATGATAAGACGTATTGAGATTAAGCCTTGTACCCAAAGCTGTCTAAAAACTTTCCCAAAACCTTGACGTAATGCATGGATCCCTATCCGATGTAATCGACTTAGGAACTCCATGCAATCTGACTATCTCGGCAATATACATATTAGCCAACGTATACGTCGTATGCACAGTAAGGAAATGAGCACACTTCGTAAAGCGATTTACAATCACCCATATCGAATCCTTTTTAGACAGTGTCAAAGGCAAATCTGTCACAAAATCCATGGTGATTCTTTCCCATTTTCATTATGAAATCTGAACAGGTTGCAACAACACAGAAGGAAACTGATGTTCAACCTTAACCCGCTGACACACCATGCAATGTGCAACAAACTCAGCCACATCCTTCTTCAAACCAACCAGTAGTACAAATCCTTCAAATCACGATACATCTTCGTACTACCAGGATGTATAGCAAAAGGACTAGCATGAGCCTCAGTCAAAATAATGCGTCTCAACTTCGAATCATTGGGCACCACTATACAACCCTTGAAGTACAAAACGCCATCATTATTAAAATGAAAATTTGTCAGATTACCATCTGAAATATTCTTGACATACAGTACCAACACATCATCATACGGTTGCCTCGCTTTAATCCTTTGAGACAACATAGACCTAACTTGTAACTCAGCCAACAACCCATCTTCTCTTGTCACACTTAGCTTTGAAAACATCGCCCTAAGCTCAACAGCAACCTTGCGGCTCAGCGCGTCCGCTACCACATTAGCCTTACCCAGATGATACTACAACGTCAAATCATAATTTTTAAGCACCTCAATCCATCTTCGTTGCCTAAGAATCAACTCTTTTTGAGACATCAAATACTTGAAACTCTTGTGATCGATGTAAACAATACACTTCTCACCATAAAGATAATGTCTCCAAATTTCAAGGCAAACACGACCCCTGCAAGCTCCAAGTCATAGATCGGGTAATTTCGCTCATGAACCTTCAACTGCCTTGATGCATAAGCCACAACCTTACCCTCTTGCATCAACACAAAACCCAAACCAACATAGGACGCATCGCTATAGACTACAAACTCATTACTAGACTCAGGTTGAATTAGGACAGGAGTATGTGTCAAAACCTCCTTCAACCTCTCAAAACTACGTTGTTGACTCTCCATCCACACATACGAAACATTCTTTTACAACAACTTCGTCAACAGATCGGCAATACTATAGAACCTATCCACAAAACGATGATAGTAACCAGCCAACCCAAGGAAACTACGAACCTCCGACAGTGACTTAGGTTGTTTCCAATTAAGAATAGCCTCTATCTTTTGTGGATCAACACGAATAGCCTCGGCTAAAACAACATGACCAATAAACATCACTTTCTAAAGCCAAAATTCACACTTACTCAGCTTAGCATACAACCGATTTTCCTTCAAATCTTGCAAAACAATTCGCAAATGCCAATCATGATCTTTCTCGATACACGAGTACACAAGGATATCATCAATACGCTACCACAAAATGATCAAGATATTCATGGAATACCCTATTCATCATATCCATAAAACAGCTGGAGCATTTGTCAAACCAAACGGCATCACCAAAAACTAATTATGCCCATATCTCGTACGAAAAGCAATCTTTGGCACATCCCATTTCTAACCTTTAATTGATAATACCCCGACCTCAAATCAATCTTGGAAAACACAATAGCCCCACGAAATTGATCAAACAAATCATCAATTCGTAGTAAGGAATACTTATTCTTAACCATCAACTTATCTAATTACCGGTAATCAATGCACATGTGCATTGTCCCATCCTTCTTTTTCACAAAAAAAACCAGTGCCACACGAAGATACACTAGGTCAAATAAACCCATGATCCAACAACTCCTGAAGCTACGTCTTCAATTCCTTTAATTCCTTTGGTGTCATTCGATACAGAGTGATGGACACCAGAGTCATACTCGTATATGTCTCTATGCCAAACTCCACTTCTATACGGCAGCAAACCTGGCAACTCTTCAGGAAACACCTCCAAAAAATCACACACCGTCCGAATATCTTGCACTTGAACCCCTTTTAACTCTAGATTCATCACAATTTCTAGGTAAGCTTGACAACCTCCTTGCATCAACTTATCAATTTGCATCGTCGAAACAACATTAGACAAGAATTTAACATTCTCGCCAACCACTACAACTTCATAATCATCAGCAAGCCTCAAAGAAATCCTTTTAGTGTCACAATTCACAACCGTTATATGCTCACTTAATCAATCCATACCCAAAATAACATTAAAGCCATGAAATGGCAACTCCATCAAATTCGCGGCAAACTCACGACCTTAAACTACCAAAGGACATCTTTTATACAACCTTCTAACCATAACCGTCTCACCAAAAGAACTATTTACCAACATACCCACATTCAAAATCTCAATAGGAACATTCAAAAAATGCGCATGCTCACTCAAGATATATGAATGAGTAGACCCCTGAATCAATAAAAGAAAACAATGACAAAGATTGCAAGGTAAAGGTACCTGCGATTACATCTGTGTCATTATGACCCTCACAATGAGCATATATTTGTGTCAACCCACCATTCTCTGATCGCACAACAAGAGTATAAGCTACGGTCCTCTAACCATCATCACGACTTTGGACATTTCCCCTACCACAGCCTCGGCCTGTAGCAGGTGCAACAGCCTAAACCGGTGCATCTCTCGCAACACGAGGATAGTCACGCTTCAGATGATCAGGCGATCCACACTCCCAACAAGATCCAGAAGATCCCCAACACGCACGTGCATGGCATCTACCACAACGCTCACAATCAATAGCAATCTACACTCCCTGATTAGGGCCACCCCCACTACACTTATGATCTAGCTTGTATCGCTTATCACGCGACCTATTGTTCTGCATTCCTAAAAAACTAGAATCCGCAGGTCTCTTCCTCAAACTCACATTCACCACTTGTGTAAAACAACCCAATGATTGCTCAATATCCTTAGCCATGTTGATCAACACATCAAAATCTATATAATCTATGGCCAACAAGTATGTCTTGATATCTTTAAAAAGCCCATAATGGAACTTGTCACACCTTTGTCTATCATTCGAAACCAACTCAGGGGATACTGGCTCAACCGAACAAATTTCACCTCATACTTAGACACCATCATGCCATCTTGCACCAATGACATAAACTCGTGCTTCTTAGCATCCAAATACTGCAGACCGAGATACTTTTTCTTGAAGGTTGTCCGAAAGAACTCTCAGTTCACATCTACCTCGGGAACTCTCGCAATCGTGGTTACCCACCAATGATACGTGTCACCGTGCAGCAAGGGCACAGTATAACCCAAATTACGCGCATCATTACAGTCCATCAGAAAAAGAATATGGATAGTGCTCTCATGCCACTCTTCCACTGCTTCAGGACTCAATCCTCTGAATTCTGTACCTCTGAAGCTGCAAAGATGCTCTAGAGGCAACCCATAATTAACAGCCACAGCAGGCGTTGGTTCTTGCATAAGTGTTAAGTGTCTAAAAGTACCATTTTATTCACCCTTTTTGTTCATATTATTGCTAGACGTAGGCTCATATTAGTTGCATTATAGCCATTCATGCATGTTTGCATTGTTTTCTTGGTGGTTAAGCTTGATTTCATATTTTGCTTAATTTTTTGGAAAAGGGTGCTACCGATAGTTGTTTTTGTGTGTGTATGCATAATCACTTGCCTAAACAAGGCTGGAACCAGTTGCCAGGGAAGTGTATGAAGGAGATGCCAACGTAGTTGCCAGGGCAATGCATGAAGGAGATGCCAAGCTAGTTTCCAGGGCAATTGTCGATAAGGGATAAGATGATATGGCAGTCGAAATTGATGACTAGATAAGCCCAAGATGACATGGAGCAAAGTTAAATCCCAAAGGAGTTTGATTTCCATGAAGAGGTCAAATAGAAATTTAATCCCAAAAAGATAGGAGAAGATCTAGAAGGAATTTAAATATAATAAAGAATTATATTCTTTTAAAGTATTTAATTCCAACTTAACTTCCTCCTCAAGAAGGACTTTGACCTATCCATCTCCTATTTAAAGGAGACCAAGCCGTCAAACTCAAAGAGAGAGAAAAGGGGAGAGATTTCGATAAGAGGCTTCAACCATTCTTCGTCTTTTTCTTTCTTGTTCGATTAGGTTTATGTTAAGGATTCTTTGTTTTGTATTTTTTTGGAACCTAGCCATGAACTAAATCTATTTGGCTAAGGTTATTGTGTTTTGTGGTTGTGAGAAACAATTGGATTTTGTTTAGGTAATAAGAGTTTGCACTTTCAATTCAAGGTTTACTCATTCTTGTTTTTTTATCTTGTTAGCGAGTGAATTGGGAGAGGATCTCGTAACTTCATCTATTTATCTAATATCGGGATAGTTAGATTCAAGAAACAAATGAGTATGGTCTTTATTCAATCTATTGATGGTGAAAATTAATCCAGCTTAGGAATAAGTTAAGGATTTCAACGGCTAAGAGGAGCGCAAGATTGGTTGTTGTTCACCCTTGACTCACGCAGCGATGTATTGTAAAGGCATGCACAATTAACTAGAGTTTCGACTTAGGGATAAGAAGAAACCACTGAAGAACGCTATGCCAAACCTTGAAGTTGCTGCCCAGCCAGTTACCCAAGCAACCGTCAATTAGTTGCCAAGGGAACCCCGCTGCGCAAGTTGCCACGGCAACTGAGTTGCCCTTGCACTCTTTTACCAAGACGATCCAATTGGCTATCACACCTCAACTCACAATAACCTGGCCTATTCTCTCTCATTTGATTACATCTTCTTTTACTTTATTGCTTTCTAGTTTAGTTGTTAGTTTAAACTCCTACAATCCTCTACTTGTGTTCTTTTACTTTTACAGTGCAAGAGATTGAATTCTTGAAGTGGCACCAATCCCTGTAGAGACGATATCTTTTATATTATAACTTGCGACGTGTACACTTGCACAATTGCGGAGCACTTATTACGCGCAACAAGTTTTTGGCGCCGTTGCCGGGGATTGGCAGTAGCAACTTTGTTTTTATTTTCTTGCACTTTTTATTTTTATTGTTTAAAGATTCGAAGGGCTAACAAACTTTGGTTTTGCATTGGTATATGACCAGGGCGAGACCGATTACACCAGAATATCCCTTTGATCCAAAAATTGAATGAACCTTGCAAAGACTCAGACAAAGGTTAAGAGTAGCAATGGCTAATCAAGACAGCAATATGAATCAGGATGTTCTAGCCGGAGGAGGAGTGATTCTTGCACGAAACAGAACTATTCGAGACTATCTTCAAGAAGATCTTGAAGGACTTAATCCAGGAGTTGTCACACCAGAAATTGAAGCCGACCACTTTGAGTTGAAACTGGTGATGTTCAATATGATCAACACAATTGGTCAATTTGGCGGCTCAGCAACTGAAGATGCATGACAACATCTTAAATCTTTCCTCAAGATTTGCAATTCATTCAAATACAAGGAGTCACCCACGATGTTTTACGATTAAGATTATTCCCCTATTTACTGAGGGATAGGGCAAAAACATGGTTAAATAGTATTTCGACCGGGTCAATAGAATCTTGGACTGATCTTTGTCGTGATTTCCTTGCTCGATTTAATTCTACAAATTTGACCGATAAGCTTCGTCACGAAATTACTTCTTTTCGGCAGGCAGATAATGAATCCATGTACGAGGCTTGGGAGCGATATAGAGAACTTCTACACAAATGCCCCAACACGGATTCCCAGTATGGACACAAGTGACATTGTTTTACAATGCTATAAATACACCAACAAGGATGACGCTAGATGCCTCGACAAACGGCATACTACTAGATAAGTCGCCGGAAGAAGCAATGCAAATTCTTAACAGGCTTGCCAAGAATGATTATCAGTTCTCATCTGCTAGAAGAGGAGGAGTTGGACGCCAAGCCACAATACATGAACTAGGATCATCATATTCAATTTTGGCACAATTGGCCACTTTAACGAAGATGGCCCAGAACATGCAGAAACAAAACAATACACAGGAGGTCAAGAATCCAGAATCCAGCTTTTATGTGGCGAATTACAATCGAAACAACAATGT
Organism: Hibiscus mutabilis; assembly: GCA_019671005.1. Lineage (NCBI taxonomy): Eukaryota > Viridiplantae > Streptophyta > Magnoliopsida > Malvales > Malvaceae > Hibiscus > Hibiscus mutabilis. The sequence continues at coordinate 29,538,318 of CM033712.1, forward strand.
GATGTCCAACACATACAATCCAGCTTGGAAGAAGCACCCAAATTTTTCATGGAGTAATCCCAACAAAGCTCTGAACTAGAACAATCAGAATGCACAAGCATCGGGATTCCAGCAGAATATGCCACGGCAACAGTTGCCGCAGCAACAACCGACAACATCTAGTTCTTTGGAAAATTCTCTCAATGCTTTTATGTTGAAAACTGAATCTTATATGGCTGAGAATAGTAACTTCATAAAAAGAACTGATGCCTTTATTAATAGGATTGAGATGAGATTGCAAAACCAAGAGGCGACAATCAAATCATTGGAAAATCAAGTCAAAAAATTTGCTCAAAACATGAATACTAGACTGCAAGGAGGTTTACCTAGCGATACTAAAATCGCAAGAGGAACTAGCCATGAGCAATGTAAGGCGATCACCACTAGAAGTGGCCAACAACTTAAAGAGTCTCAAGCTCGCTCATCAAACAAAACTCCACAAAAAGAACAAGACGAACTCAACGGCAAAGCCTCAGATGCTGAACCAGGAATTACAGTGGCAACCAGCGATAAGCATGCCTAGGCAACCAACAATAGGATCGCCACGGCAACCCCAGTTGACGATGCCTCAGCAACTCCAGTTACCCCGACAATGCCATCAATCAATTTCTAGACCAATGAAAGGATCGAAGATATCCAACTTCCACCACTATTCCCACAAAGGTTGAAGCGACAAAAGCAAGAATATCAATTCAAGAAGTTTCTTGATATCCTAAAGCAAGTTCATATCAACTTGCCATTGGTTGAGGCGATTGAACAAATGCTGAACTATGCCAAGTTTCTTAAAGACATTGTGTCCAAGAGAACAAGGCTAGGAGAGTTTGAAATAGTTACCGCAAAATAGGGATGCATGGCCATGTTGCACAATCGCATGCCACCCAAGTTGAAGGATCCCGGAAGTTTCACAATACCTTGTTCCATTAGAAACCACTATGCCGGGAAAACATTATGTGACCTTGGAGCAAGCATAAACTTGAAGCCTAAATCAGTTTTCCAGAAACTAGGAATCGGGAAGGCTAGACCTACAACAGTTACGCTACAGTTAGCCGACAGATCCTATGTGCATCTAGAGGGAAAAATCGAAGACATACTGGTAAAAGTTGATAAATTTATTTTCTCGCTGACTTTATTGTTTTGGATTGTGAAGTAGATTAACATGCACCTATCATTCTCGGGAGACCTTTCCTAGCAACAGGGAGAACCTTGATCGATCTTGAAAAGGGAGAACTCACAATGATGGTGAATGACCAGCAAATTAAACTAAATATGTTCCAAACACTAAGGCATGTCGATGATCCAGAAGAATGCCAACTTCTTCATGCCACGACGAAGTTTAACTTCGACGAGGAATTTAGTTGCCTCGACAACTACATTGCCGATCAAGAGAAACCTAAGGAGTATAAAGAACCAATCGATGAGGGGAAGATGCAAATTGGTTAGTCAATCAACTAGGTACATACTTTTAACCACTAGATTACTCAGGTAAAGAAGGTAAACTCGAAAAGCCCTCCATTGAACAACCACCGATTCTTGAGTTGAAACAGTTGCCAGGGTAACTAAAATATGCTTACCTGGGAACTGATAATACATTGCCTATAATTATTTCCTCTAAGTTACAGCCTGAGCAGGAAAAGAAGCTTATCAAAATGTTGATGGTACACAAGAAGGCAATAAGGTGGACAATTGTCGACTTGAAGGGAATTAGCCCGGCAGTGTGCATACATAAGATTTTGTTGGAAGATGACCACAAACCTTCGATTGAGGCCCAGAGGAGACTGAATCATGCCATGAAAGGGGTTGTAATGAAAGAAATCATCAAGTGGCTTGACGTTGGCATCATATACCCTATATCTAATAGTACATGGGTAAGTTTGGTACAATGTGTACCGAAAAATGGAGGTATAACAGTGGTAAGTAGTGAAAACAATAAGCTCATTCCAACCAGGATTGTGACCGGTTGGAGGGTTTGTTGGATTACCGAAAGCTAAACAAAGCCACTAGGAAATATCACTTCCCCTTACCCTTTATTGATCAAATGCTTGATCGTCTTGTAGGTAAACCCTTTTGTTGTTTTCTTGATGGTTATTCAGGTTACAATCAAATTCCCATAGCATCAGAAGATCAAGAAAAGACAACCTTCACGTGCCCATGCGGTACTTATGCTTTCTAAAAGATGTCGTTCGGATTGTGTAATGCCCCGGCAACCTTCCAAAGATGCATGATGGCACTCTTTTCAGACATGGTCGAAGACTTCCTTGAGATCTTCATGGATTATTTTTTTCATTTTTGCTAATGACTTCGACAGTTGCCTCGGCAATTTAGAGAAGGTGTTGGCAAGATGTGAAGATTCCGATTTAGTCCTTAATTGGGAGAAGTGCCATTTTATGGTAGATGAAAGAATAGTGCTAGGCCACAAGATTTCACCAAGGGAATCGAAGTAGACAAAGCCAAGGTGGACGTGATCGAGAGATTACCCCCACCAAGTTCGGTTAGAGGAATCCAAAGCTTTATTGGACATGCAGGTTTTTACAGGAGGTTCATTCATAATTTTTCTAAGATTACTAAACCCTTGTGCAATTTGCGTGAACAAGATAAAGTCTTCAATTTTGATGATTCTTGCGCCCAAGCATTCAAAACCCTAAAGGAAAAGCTTGCCTCGGCACCCATTATCGTTCCACCCGATTGGACGCTACCTTTTGAGCTCATGTGTGATGCAAGTGATTTCGCGGTAGGAGCAGTCCTAGGCCAACACACAGGTATGACCTTTCATGTGATATACTATGCTAGTAAAACTCTTAATAGCGCTCAAGTGAATTACACAACAATGGAGAAAAAGTTACTAGCCGTAGTTTTCGCATTTCAAAAGTTTTGATCCTATTTAATTGGTACAAAGGTAATTGCCCATACAGACCATTCGGCAATTAACTATCTATTTGCTAAAAAGGAAGCCAAACCTTATTTGATTCGTTGGATATAGCTTTTACAAGAGTTTGACATTGAAATTAAGGATAGGAAAACAACATAAAATCAAGTGGCCGATCACTTATCACGCATAGAACGCAATAGGAAGGAGGACGCGGATTTAGAGATATGTGATGCATTCTCAGATGAGCAACTATTAGTTGCCTCGGCAACCATGGATGCGCATACCTCGACGCCTCGACAACTCTAGACTCGCATGCCTCGGCAACCCTTGACATACAGACCTCGGTAACTCCAGACGTGTATGCCTCGGCAACCATGGAAGCAGTTGCCACGGCAACACATGCCTCGGCAATACCCTGGTACGCGGATATAGTTAATTTCCTTGTTTGCGGTATTTTACCTTATTGCCTTACTCACCAAGGGAAGAAGCAATTTCGCCATGATGCTAAGCATTACTTTTGGGACGAGCCTCTTTTGTTTAAACAATATGCAGATCAGGTTATACGCTGAAGTGTCCTTGAAGAGGAGCAGCAGAATGTACTCTGGTAATGCCATTCTTCACCCTATGGAGGACATTTTGGAGGAACACATACCGTGGCCAAAGTTTTGCAACCCAATTTATATTGGCCAACACTATACAAAGATGCCCAAGAGTTTTACAAGCAATATGATTGTTGCCAGATGATGGGAAATATCTCTGGACGACATGAGATGCCACTCCAAAACAACCTCAAGGTGGAATTGTTCGATGTATGAGGGATCGATTTTATGGGACCTTTCCCATCTTTATTCGACAACCTCTACATTCTACTTGTCGTTGACTACGTGTCTAAATGGGTTGAGGCATCTGCAGTTCCAACAAACGATTCCAAGATCATGCAACGATTCTTGCAAAAAATATATTTACACGGTTTGGGATGCCAGAAGCAATTATCAGTGATGAAGGCAAGAACTTTGACAACAGACTCATCGCCAAGATGTTACAACGCTTTGGTGTATCTCACAAGATTGCCACGGCATATCACCCACAAACCAATGGGCAAGCAAAAATTTCCAACCGAGAATTGAAGGTATACTCGAGAAAGTTATAAATCCCTCTAGGAAGGATTGGTCAGTAAGACTAGATGATGCACTTTGACCACATCGCACTGCATTCAAAACACCCTTAGGTATGCCTCCCTTCCGACTTGTCTCTGGCAAAACATGCCATCTACCGGTGGAAATGGAACACAAGGCATATTGGGCAATCAAGACCGTTAATATGGATTGGGAAAGTGTCGGGCAAAAGCGTTTGTTGGACGTCAATGAGATAGAAGAATTCCGTGCACTCGCCTATGACAATGCACGAATCTACAAGGAGAAAACAAAGCAATGGCATGACAAGAAACTGTTCCCGCGGCAATTCACGCCAGGGCAACTAGTTCTCTTATCCAATTCTCGGCTGAAACTTTTCCCGGGAAAACTGAGATCAAGATGGTCGAGACCATTCGAAGTTGTCAAACCGTTCTCCCATGGTGCCGTGATAATCAAGTCCATCACTGACGAACATGAATTCAAAGTCAACGGACAAAGATTGAAGCACTATAGCGGTGCCCATGTGGAACGTAGCAAAGAAGTGGTCACCTTAGGAGATGCATGAGCATGCTCTCCTTTCGATATTTTCTTTTTATTTTTATTTTTTCAAACTATTTATTTTTTATTTTTATTTATTAATTTCAGTTGTTTTTCTTTTTAGGATAAATTTATTTATTTTCTTTAAGATTAAGACTACATATTTCTTTCATATTTATCTAATTGTTTTTTAATTTAAATTTAAGAATTTCTTTGCACATCTTTATTTATTTCTTTTATTAGTTTATCTTTAATTTTAATCTTTATTTTATTTGTTTTTGAATTGTAGGAAAAGAGTTCAAGATACAGAGGAATTTGATTCAAGAAGGAAGCTTCTTCAACAAGGAAACTAATGGGCTAAATCTAAGGCTTATATTAAGCCTCCAATTTACCCTAAATAAACCCTACATAGCCAACCAAACTTTCCCCTTCCCTAAATCCCCTAGCCGTCCCCTTCACCTAATCAAAATCCTTGTTTTCTTTCTTTCCAATTAATCCCACCCACCATATTTACTACCTATCTTTTCTATTTAACCCATCACCCTTAACTTCCAAGAAACCTATTCCTACTTTTCATCTTGCAACTATTTAGTTTCTTTTGCTTTCTTTTCTTTGTTTCTACCAAACTCACAACCAAGATCATCCATGGCATCCAAAATCGAATTTTTGGTTAATCCAAGTTCCTCCAAAGAACCAAGATACAAGAAGTTTGCTACACCGGTGGTTCAAGAAAGATTTCACTCCAAGTTTGAAAGCCAGAAGATTTGCAAAGAACAAGGCTTCGAATACTCTAACTCTCATCAATATTTTGACCTTGAACCATTCATCTTCGAAAGGATTGCACATCAAAGGTGGCAAATCTTTTGCCATCAATCGGAACCGGGTAACATCTTATGGGTAAGAGAATTCTATGCTCACTCACCTAACCTGGATAATCCTTATGTTTTTGTTCGTGACAAGGCTATACTCATAAGCCCCGAAAGCATCAACACCTTTTATGGGCTCTATGTTGAGAAGGACGAGCATCAAGCATTTGTTGATCAACTCACGCCCAAGCAACTCAACAAGGTGCTTCAAGAACTCACTCTACCGGGAACTCATTAGAGTGACAGTAAATACAAGGGCACGGTAAATCGCCTTCGGCTTAAACCCAAGGCAAAATTATGGAATAAGTATGTTAAAACTTCTTTAATGCCCACCACACACAATACTAACGTTGATACACCTCGTCTTTTGCTCATACATCCTATCTTGCATAAATACATCATTAACATTGGAAAAATTACTTGTGATGAGATTTTTGTATGTAGCACAAAAGACAAGGGTTCTCTTTTCTTCCCTTGCTTAATTTCCAATCTTTGCAAGGAGATGCATGTCCCAAGTGAGTCAACCGATGAAATGGCCCTACCAAAGTCTGGTTGGAATCGAGCACAAATTTGAAAGCTAATGGGAGAGGCACCGGTAAAATCCCCAACGCCTTCAATGGCCGCGGAAACTCCTGTCGCCTTGGCAACTCCTAATGCCAAGCAACTGATGCCCGGGCAACTCGAATAGCAACCCCGGGACAACTTGAAGCACTCTTACAACCGTTGGAGAACCGCCTTAGGCAAATTGAAGACCGGCAACTAATGTTCATGCGGTACATGAAGGACCACAACAATGTCATCACCCAAGTCATCTTGGAAAAGTACCTAGACAGTAGTGTGTCGTTCCCCATCTTTCTTGTCGAAACCCTTACTATGGCATCCAATGAAGCAATTGCCACGGCAATCGCAACATATGATGTTGTGGCAACCTACACTGCGCCTGCCCAAGCAGTTGCCACGGCAACCAACACTGAAGATACTACGGCAACCAAAGCTAAAGATGCCCAGCCAACCACTGCAAAAGCCAAAGGTAAAGCGCCTATGCCCGAATCAACCCGTACTGAATCATTATTCGATTTTTCAGATTTGGACGAGTCCTCCATTGCACCAACAAAGACCGCACCAATCGAATCCTCCAAGCCCAAGCGAAAGGCCAATGACATTGATGATGAGGACGATGAGAACACCCCCATACGAGGATCGATTCCACCATCGACAACAAGAAAGCAACCACCACGTTCAAGCAAAAGAATCAAGACACAGGCCAAAAGGAAATTAATCATCCACGACGATGAACTCTCGGAGTAAGTTCTCATTTGCATTTTACTTTTCTTTATTGTTATTGTTATTTTTATTTTTCTTTGTTGCATGCATTGAGGACAATGCCTCACTCGAGTTTGGGGGGGATTGTTATTAGTTAGTTACCATGTTTAGTTGTATTCATCTTAAGTATTGCATTTAGGATACATAAATTGCTTGCCATGCTTTTAGTTGGAACAAGAATTGCCTAGATTTGATGAATATCCGATGATGACTTTGCCAATGTACTTAATTGATAGAACTTTTTATCCTAGGATAACCGTGGAAACACTTAGAATCTTACTATGATGCTAAACTTAATGAAACACTGTTGTGGCTTGATTGATTTAAGGAATTCTAGTGAACTTAGGTTGATAGTTAAAAAATTGAGGGATTAGAATAAAAACTGGATGAATGCTAGAGGTGCCTGAAATTGGCTCTATTATGTGCTAAAAATTGATCGCTAGAGGTGCCCGAAACCGGCTCTAGTCGAATAAATTAATTAACTTAAGAAAACTAAAAATAAAACACTAGAGGTGCCCAAAACCGGCTCTAGTTAAAACATGATAAAAGAACCCAAGGAAGTAATTTGAAAACCTCTTGATTACATAGAATCCGAAAAATCAACTTGCACACAACTCCGCACACACTCACAAGCATTATAGTTTGATTCCGAGTAACTCCTAAGTTTTTCGAAAAATGAAAAGCCAATCATACTTTGTGCCATGGTTTTGAGAATTGAAATCAAGTTAAAAGCTAAGTTTGTGAAAATTGAAGTCTTGGCGGGTAATTATTAGTTTCCATTGCTTGAGGACAAGCAATAGTTTGAGTTTGGGGGTATGTTAAGCGTCTAAAAGTACTATTTTATTCACCCTTTTTGCTCATATTATTTCTAGACTTAGGCTCATATTAGATGCATTATAGCCATTCATGCATGTTTGCATTGTTTCCTTGGTGGTTAAGCTTGATTTCATATTTTGCTTAATTTTGTGGAAAAAGGGTGTTGTCGATAGTTGTTTTTTTGTATGTGTACAGAATCACTTGCCTAAACAAGGCTGGAACCAGTTGCTAGGGCAGTGCATGAAGGAGATGCCGGCCCCGTTGCCAGGGCAGTGCGTGAAGGAGATGCCGAGCTAGTTTCTAGGGCAATTGTCGATAAGGGATATGATGATATGGTAGTCAAAATTGATGACTAGATAAGTCCAAGATGACGTGGAGCAAAGTTAAATCCCAAAGGAGTTTGAATTCCATGAAGAGCTAAAAGAGAAATTAAATCCCAAAAAGATAGGAGAAGATATAGAAGGAATTTATATATAATAAATAATTATATTCTTTTAAAGTATTTAATTCCAACTTAACTTCCTCCTCAAGAAGGACTTTGACCTAGCAATCTCCTATTTAAAGGAGACCAAGCCATCAAACTCAAAGAGAGAGAAAAGGGGAGAGATTTCGACAAGAGGCTTCAACCATTCTTCATCTTTTTCTTTCTTGTTCGGTTAGGTTTATTTTAGGGATTCTTTGTTTTGTGTTTCTTTGGAACCTAGCCATGAACTAAATCTATTTGGCTAAGGTTATTGTGTTTTGTGGTTGTGAGAAACAATTGGATTTTGTTTAGGTAATAAAGTTTGCACTTTCAATTCAAGGTTTACTCATTCTTGTATTTTAATCTTGTTTGCGAGTGAATTGGGAGAGGATCTCGTAACTTCATCTATTTATCTAATATCGGGAGAGTTAGATTCAAGAAACGAATGAGTATGGTCTTTATTCAATCTACTGATGGTGAACATTAATCCGACTTAGGAATAAGTTAAGGATTTCAACGGCTAAGAGGAGAGCAAGATTGGTTGTTGTTCACCCTTGATTCACGCAAGGATGTATTCTCAAGGCATGCACAATTAGCTAGAGTTTCTACTTAGGGATAAGAAGAAACCATTGCAGAACGCTCTGCCGAACCATAAAGTTGCTGCCCAACCGCCCAAATAGTTTCCCAGCCAGTTGCCCAGGCAACCGTCGATTAGTTGCCAAGGCAACCCCGCTGCGCAAGTTGCCACGACAACTGAGTTGCCCTTGCACTCTTTTACCAAGACGATCCAATTGGCTATCACACCTCAACTCATATAACTTGGCCTATTCTCTATCATTTGATTACATCTTATTTTACTTTATTGCTTTCTAGTTTAGTTGTTAGTTTAAACTCCTACAATTCTCTACTTGTGTTCTTTTACTTTTACAGTGCAAGAGATTGAAATCTTGAAGTGGCATTAATCCCTGTGGAGACGATATCCTTTATACTATAACTAGCGACGTGTACACTTGCACAATTGCGGAGCACTTATTACGCGCAACAAGTTTTTGGCGCCGTTGTCGGGGCATCCTCTGTTGCGATTGTCGTGGCAAGTAGTCGGCAGGGAATTTCCTTAGCATGGTGGTTGTGAGTCTTGTTGTGGAAAAGAAAAGAAAACCTAGAAACTGCTTACTTTGCTAGAGGTGCCCGAAATTGGCTTTAGTGAATATAAAAATAAATGCCCCAGTAATTAAATTGATAAAAGCCTATTGTTCACATAGAATCTTGAAAATCAACTTGTACACAACTACGCACACACTCACAAGCATTATAGTTTGATTCCAAGTAACTCCTACGTTTTTTTGAAAAATGAAAAGCCAATCATACTTTGTTCCACGGTTCTGAGAACTAAAATCAAGTTCAAAGCTAAGTTTGTGAAAATTGAAGTCTTGGCGGGTAATTATTAGTTTGCATTGCTTGAGGACAAGCAATAGTTCGAGTTTGGGGGGGTGTTAACTGTCTAAAAGTACTATTTTATTCACCCATTTTGTTCATATTATTGCTAGACTTAGGCTCATATTAGTTGCATTATTAGCTATTCATGCTTGTTTGTATGGTTTCCTTGGTGGACAAGCTTGATTTCATATTTTGCTTAATTTTGTGGGAAAATGGTGCTGCCGATAGTTGTTTTTGTGTGTGTGTGCAGAATCACTTGCCTAAACAAGGCTGGAACCAGTTGCCAGGGTAGTGCATGAAGGAGATGCCGACGCAGTTGCCAGGGCGATGCATGAAGGAGATGTCGAGCTAGTTGCCAGGGCAATTGTCGATAAGGGATAAGATGATATGGCATTCGAAATTGATGACTAGATAAGCCCAAGATGACGTAGAGCAAAGTCAAATCCCAAAGGAGTTTGATTTGCATGAAGAGGTCAAAGAGAAATTAAATCCCAAAAAGATAGGAGAAGATCTAGAAGGAATTTAAATATAATAAATAATTATATTCTTTTAAAGTATTTAATTCCAACTTAACTTCCTCCTCAAGAAGGACTTTGACCTAGCCATCTCCTTTTTAAAGGAGACCAAGCCGTCAAACTCCAAGAGGGCAAGGAGAAAGATTTTGATTGAGAGAATTCAAGGGTGCTGATCGATTTCTTCATCTTATTCTTCTTTATTCTATTCGATTCATGTTTGGGGATTATTCATTGTATATCTTTCGAAACCCGGCCATGAATTGATATGAATTAGCTTGGGTTATTGTGTTTTGTGGTTGTGAGATACAATTGGATTTTGTTTAGGTAATAAGAGTTTGCACTTTCAGTTCAAGGTTTACTCATTCTTGGTTTTTATTCTTGTTTGCGAGTGAATTGGGAGAGGGTCTCGTAAATTCATCTATTTATCTAATATCGGGAGAGTTAGATTCAAGAAACGAATGAGTATGGTCATTATTCAATCTATTGATGGTGAAGATTAATCTGGCTTAGGAATAAGTTAAGGATTTCAACGGCTAAGAGGAGCGCAAGATTGGTTGTTGTTCACCCTTGATTCACGCATGGATGTATTGTCAAGGCATGCACAATTAGCTAGAGTTTTGACTTGGGGATAAGAAGAAACTATTGAAGAACGCTCTACTGAACCTTGAAGTTGCTGCCCAACCGCCGAAATAGTTGCCCAGCCAGTTTCCCAGGCAACCGTCGATTAGTTGCCAAGGCAACCCCACTGCGCAAGTTGCCACAGAAACTGAGTTGCCCTTGCGCTCTTTTACCAAGACGATCCAATTGGCTATCACACGATAACCTAGCCTATTCTCTCTCATTTCATTACATCTTCTTTTACTTTATTGCTTTCTAGTTTAGTTGTTAGTTTAAACTCCTACAATCCTCTACTTGTGTTCTTTTACTTTTACAGTGCAAGAGATTGAATTCTTGATGTGGCACCAATCCCTGTGGAGAAGATATCTTTTATATTATAACTTGCGACGTGTACACTTACACAATTGCGGAGCACTTATTACGCGCAACAATAAGCACCCCTAGCTATCATAGCCTGGAAAGCTCCCGTCATCGCTTGAATCAACGGAGTCATCTCGCCAAACACTGGCCCTTACAGAACCTGAAGGCCACCACCCACCCCAACACCAGCACCAATAGGAGGAATTAGTAGATGATGAGGTAAACCGTTAGGAGGAATCACACCATCCTTAAGATTCTGAATATTACATGTGTTAGCACGCGTCTCACATCGAGGATCTATACTTACAAAAGCCTATTCGCACAACATAACTCAATAAAGCCAGGATAGCATTCGTCGAAGAATCCAAGACAACTTCACAAAACATTTTAAAACCACAGTAATAGGCAATGTGTTCCCAATTAATACCCCAACAAGACAATTATCCACATCATCACACATAAACTTGTATTCAAATAACATGTCACCAATTAAGAAACAACAACAACACCCAACAATTGCAAATCAGGCTCTTATACCACCAAATGTACCCCCTCGATCGGGCCTAGACGCCAGACAGAACCGAGCGAGCTATATTGGGTTTGCCGAAACAAACTTGCAAGAGATAACTCGACTTACGTTCATTTTTTTTCCTTTTTATCTTGTCAAGATACATATTATTAACCTAAGGTGAGCATGCTGGCAGTGGGTGAAAACTCCATTGAATCGGGCGTTACTTCGAACATCCAATTACACGTACTAGCAATTTAGGTACCAAATTACAAATCTATAAAAATATAGGGACTTTCTTGGTTTTAAAGTTACCTTTCCTTAATTAGTCAAATTACATGCTTGAATGCAAAATTTCAACTTTAAACAATCATCCAATCTCATACAACAGTACTCACAACAATCAGGGACCAAAATGAATAAAATGGAAACCTTAAAAGCACATTTTAACTGTATTAACAACTACTCGTATCGATACACAAGCAAGAGTATCAGTAAACCTATGCATTTTCAAAATCCCATATTCTAGTAGCTCAAACCTGTACCGATAAACTTCATCAAGTATCAAAATGATATGCCAGAAAACACTAACCTGTATAGATGTAGTCTCACGCATATCGATATGCTATGCGAGAAAAAACTAACTTGTATCGATACGATCTCACACATATCGATACGCCCTGACCTCAAATGTCCAATTTTGCTTGTTTATCATACATTTATGGATTCAAACATGTCCCAAACATTCATAATCATAAACACAACTATTCCAAGGATCATTCCATGCTAGAACATCAAAGATACATGAACAAATCATGGCAACATGGATCAACATGATTCTAGAGGATGCTTCCTATAAACCATTTAACTTAACACCCAAATAGAAACTTAAGGCATACTTAAATATAGGCATAGCATCAATATCCTTTAAAACATCATTTAAAACATGCTTGAACCCCTAAGATCTTGATCAAAAGCATTTACAATCAACATGCTAACTAAAGCGAAAACACCAAGCATAAGCTCATGCTAGCATATTATCAAAATTCATGCCTCAATCCAAACCATGAAAACCATCAAATCACATCAGAAAAACCATCACAAAACAATCAAAATCCATATTACAAATCTCCAAAAATATGGTAAACACATTTCCTTATTAACCAAATTTAAAATCGAATTTCATACTTAAGCAAATGTCTTGATCTTGGACCTCCCTTGCCAAACCTATGTTGCCTCTCGACTCTTTTGTTGTGCATCAATAGAAAGGAAAGAAAGCGTAAGCACAAATACTTAGTGAGGATGCTCATAGTCAACATTGATGTAATTTGAAACCACTTTAAAACCATTAAGCCTTTGTTACTAAAACATGCTTACTTCCCAAGCATTTCATATGTGAGTAAAACCATTTGAAAACTATAAACCATCGTGTTTTCAAAACATGCTTTATCACCCAAGCATTATCTCATTTGTTTCCACAACAAATCATGCATGACAATCATATGCATCAAATCATTTATAAACTCTTTAATCACATATAATCTCCTATATTAACATTTATAGTGACCCCTGATAGACACGCCTCTATCCATACATGTTTAGATACACATATTTCTCTTGATGGTCTCACCTCCATCAAATCTCATACCATGCCTAGTTAAACCGCAAGATACAATCACAATGGGTTGCCTAGTTAAATCGCATAACCAATTGTCTTAGTAGCCTAGTTAAATCATTTTTCCTCAAGGACTATGGCACGATCGATCTTATATATTATAGTGCCCTTTAATCCTATGGCTAGCCAACTATAACCCACTCAACCCGGATTAAATGTCAGACTGAACCGAACGAGCTACATTGGGTTTGCCAAAACAAAATCTGGAAGAGATAACTCGAACTATGTCCATTTTTCCTTTTTTTACCTTATCTAGATGCATATTATTAACCTAAGGTGAGCATGCTGGCAGCAGGTGAAAACTCTATTGAATCGGGCGTTAGTTTGACATCCAATTATGTGTACTTGTAATTTAGGGACAAATTGCAAATTTGTAAAATTATAGGGACTTTCTTTGTTTTAAGGTTACCTTTCCTTAATTAGTCAAATTACATGCTTGAATGCAAATTTTCAACCTTAAACGATCATCCAATCTCATACAATTGCACTCACAACAATCAGGGAACAAAATGAATAAAATAGAAACTTTAAAAACACATTTTAATTGTATTAACAGCTACTTGTATCGATACACAAGCAAGTGTATCAGTACACCTATGCATTTTCAAAATCCCATATTCTAGTAGCTCAAACCCTGACCTCAAATGTCCATTTTTTCTTGTTTAACATACATTTATGGATTCAAACATGTCCCAAACATTCATAATCATAAACACAATTATTCCAGGGATCATTCCATGCTAGAACATCAAAGATACATGAACAAATCATGGCAACATGGATCAACATGATTCTAGAGGCATGCTTCCTATAAACCTTTTAGCTTAACACCCAAATAGAAACTTAAGGCATAGTTCAATATAGGCATAACATCAATAGCCTTAAAAACGTCATTTAAAACATGCTTGAACCCTTAAGATCTTGATCAAAAGCATTTACAATCAACATGCTTACTAAAGCGAAAACACCAAGCATAAGCTCATGCTAGCATATTATCAAAATTCATGCCTCAATCCAACACCATGAAAACCATCAAATCACAACAAAAAAACCGTCACAAAACAATCAAAATCCATATTACAAATCTTCAAAAATATGGTAAACACATTGCCTTATTAACCGAATTCAAAATCGAATTTCAAACTTAAGCAAATATCTTGATCTTGGATCTCTCTTGCCAAACCTATGTTGCCTCTCGACTCTTTTGTTGTGCATCAATGGAAAGGAAAGAAAGTGTAAGCGCAAATGCTTAGTGAGGATGCTCATAATCAACATTGATCCAATTTATAGTGACCCCTGATGGACTCGCCTCTATCTATATATGTTTGGATACACGAATTTCTGTTGATGGTCTCACCTCCATCAAATCTCATACCTTGCCTAGTTAAACCGCAAGATACATTCACAATGGGTTGCCTAGTTAAACCGCATACCCAAGTGACAACCCAATTGTCTTAGGAGCCTAGTTAAACCATTTTTCCTCAAGGACTATGGCACGATCGATCTTATATATTATAGCACCCCTTAATCCTATGGCTAGCCAACAAAAACCCCTCGACCCAGATTAGATGCCAGACTAAACCGAACGAGCTACATTGGGTTTGCCGAAACAAACTCATGAAGAGATGACTTGAATTATTTCCATTTTTTCCTAAGGTGAGCATGATGGCAGCAGGTGAAAACTCCATTGAATAGGGCGTAAGTTTGACATCTAATTATGTGTACTTGTAATTTAGGGAAAAATTGCAAATTTGTAAAATTATAGGGACTTTCTTTATTTTAAGGTTACGTTTCGTTAATTAGTCAAATTACATGCTTGAATGGAAATTTTCAACTTTAAACGATCATCCAATCTCATACAATTGCACTCACAACAATTCGGACCAAAATGAATAAAACAGAAACTTTAAAAACACATTTTAACTGTATTAATGGCTACTCATATCGACACATAGCAAGTGCATCAGTACACCTATGCATTTTAAAAATCCCATATTCTAGTAGCTCAAACCCGTACCGATACACTTCTTCAAGTATCAATACGCTATCCCATAAAACAATAACTCGTATTGATGCAGTCTCACGCGTATCGATACGCTATACCAAAAAACATTAACCTGATTCGATACGATCTCATGCAAATCGATATACCCTGACCTCAAATGTTCAATTTTGCTTGTTTAACATACATTTATGGATTCAAGCATGTCCCAAACATTCATAATCATAAAAACAACTATTCTAGGGATCATTCCATGCTAGAACATCAAAGATACATGAACAAATCATGGCAACATGGATCAACATGATTCTAGAGGCATGCTTCCTATACACCGTTTAGCTTAACACCCAAATAGAAACTTAAGGAATACTTCAATAAAGGCATAGCATCAATAGCCATAAAAACATCATTTAAAACATGCTTGAACCCCTAAGATCATGATCAAAAGCATTTACAATCAACAAGCTTACTAAAGCGAAAGCACAAAGCATAAGCTAATGTACCATATTATCAAAATTCATGCCTCAACCCAAACCATGAAAACCATCAAATCACAGCAGAAAAACCATCACAAAACAATCAAAATCCATATTACAAATCCCAAAAAATATGGTAAACACATTGCCTTATTAACCAAATTTAAAATCGAATTTCATACTTAAGCAAATGTCTTGATCTTGGAGCTCCCTTGCCAAACCTATGTTGCCTCTCGACTCTTTTGTTTTGCATCAATGGAAAGGAAAGAATGAGTAAGCACAAATGCTTAGTGAGGATGCTCATAATCAACATTGATGCAATTTGAAACCACTTTAAAACCATTAAGCCTTTGTTACTAAAACATGCTTACTTCCCAAGCATTATCTCATTTGTCATTAAAACCATTTGAAAACTATAAACCATCTCGTTTTCAAAACATGCTTTATCACCCCAAGCATTATCTCATTTGTTTCCACAAAAAATCATGCATAACAATCATATGCATCAAATCATTTATAGTGACCCTGGATAGACTCGCCTCTATCCAAACATGTTTGGACACATGGATTTCTCTTGATGGTCTCACCTCCATCAAATCTCATACCTTGCCTAGTTAAACCGCAAGATACAATCACAATGGGTTGCCTAGTTAAATCGCATACCCAATTGATAAACCAAAAGTCTTAGTAGCCTAGTTAAACCATTTTTCCTCAAGGACTATGGCACAATCGATCTTATATATTATAGTGCCCTTTAATCCTATGGCTAGCCGACTATAAGCCCCTCGACCTGGATTAGATGCCAGACTGAACAAAACGAGCTACATTGGGTTTGCCGACACAAACTCGTGAAGCGATAACTCAAATTATGTCCATTTTTTCCTTTTTATCTTGTCTAGATGCATATTATTAACCTAAGGTGAGCATGCTGGCAGCAGGTGAAAACTCCATTGAATCGGGCGTCAGTTTGACATCCAATTATGTGTACTTGTAATTTAGGGACAAATTGCAAATTTGTAAAATTATAGGGACTTTCTTTGTTTTAAGGTTACGTTTCGTTAATTAGTCAAATTACATGCTTGAATGGAAATTTTCAACTTTAAACGATCATCCAATCTCATACAATTGCCCTCACAACAATTCAGATCAAAATGAATAAAACAGAAACTTTAAAAACACATTTTAACTGTATTAATAGCTACTCGTATCAACACAAAGCAAGTGTATCAGTACACCTATGCATTTTAAAAATCCCATATTCTAGTAGCTCAAACCCGTACCGATACACTTCTTCAAGTATCAATACGCTATGCCATAAAACACTAACTCGTATTGATGCAGTCTCACGCATATCGATACGCTATACCAAAAAACACTAACCTGTTTCGATACGATCTCACGCAAATCGATACACCCTGACCTCAAATGTTCTATTTTGCTTGTTTAACATACATTTATGGATTCAAGCATGTCCCAAACATTCATAATCATAAACACAACTATTCCAGGGATCATTCCATGCTAGAACATCAAAGATACATGAACAAATCATGGAAACATGGATCAACATGATTCTAGAGGCATGCTTCCTATACACCATTTAGCTTAACACCCAAATACAAACTTAAGAAATACTTCAATAAAGGCATAGCATCAATAGCCTTAAAAATATCATTTAAAACATGCTTGAACCCCTAAGATCATGATCAAAAGCATTTACAATCAACATGCTTACTAAAGCGAACACACCAAGCATAAGCTCATGCTAGCATATTATCAAAATTCATGCCTCAATCCAAACCATAAAAGCCATCAAATCACAGTAAAAAACCATCACAAAACAATCAAAATCCATATTACAAATCCCCAAAAATATGGTAAACACATTGCCTTATTAACCGAATTTAAAATCGAATTTCATACTTAAGAAAATGTCTTGATCTTGGACCTCCCTTGCCAAACCTTGTTTCTCGACTCTTTTGTTGTGCATCAATAGAAAGGAAAGAAAGCGTAAGAACAAATGCTTAGTGAGGATGCTCATAGTCAACATTGATGCAATTTGAAACCACTTGAAAACCATAAAGCATTTCATATGTGATTAAAACCATTTGAAAACTATAACCATCTTGTTTTCAAAACATGCTGTATCACCCAAGCATTATCTCGTTTGTTTCCACAACAAATCATGCATAACAATCATATGTAACAAATCATTTATAAACTCTTTAATCATATATAATCTCCTATATTAACATTTATAGTGACCCCGAATAGACTCGCCTCTATCCATACATGTTTGGATACATGGATTTCTCATGATGGGGTCACCTCCATCAAATCTCATACCTTGCCTAATTCAATCGCAAGATACAATCACAATAGGTTGCCTAGTTAAACCGCATACCCATGTAATAACCCAATAGTCTTAGTAGCCTAGTTAAACCATTTTTCCTCAAGGGCTATGGCACGATCAATCTTATATATTATAGTGCCCTTTAATCCTATGGCTAGCCAACTATAAACCCCTCGACACGGATTAAATGCCAGACTGAACCGAACAAGCTACATTGGGTTTGCCGAAAGAAACTCGTGAAGAGATAAATCGAATTATGTCCATTTTTTCGTTTTTTATCTTGTCTATATGCATATTATTAACCTAAGGTGAACATGATAGCAGTAGGTGAAAACTCCTTTGAATCAGTTTGACATCCAATTATGTGTACTTGTAATTTAGGGCCAAATTGCTAATATATAAAATTACAAGGACTTTCTTTTTTTCAAGGTTACCTTCCTTTAATTAGTCAAATTACATGCTTGAATGCAAAATTTCAACTCTAAACGATCATCCAATCTCATACAATTCCACTCACAACAAACAGGGACCAAAATGAATAAAATAGAAACCTTAAAAGCACAGTTTAACTGTATTAACAGCTACTCGTATCGATACACAAGCAAGTGTATCAGTACACCTATGCATTTTCAAAATCCCATATTCTAGTTGCTCAAACTCGTACAGATACACTTCTTCGATTATCAATACGCTATGCTAGAAAACACTAACCCGTACTGATACAGTCTCACGCGTATCGATACGCTATGCCTAAAAACACTAACCTGTATCGATACGAACTCGTGCATATCGATACGCCTGAACTCAAAAGTCCAATTTTGCTTGTTTAACATATATTTATGGATTCAAACATGTCCCAAACATTCATAATCTTAAACACAACTATTCTATGGATCATTCCATTCTAGAACATCAAGGATACATGAATAAATCATGGCTACATGGATCAACATGATTCTAGAGGCATGCTTCCTATAAACCATTTAGCTTAACACCCAAATAGAAACTTAAGGCATACTCCAATGTAGGCATAGCACCAATAGCCTTAAAGACGTCATTTAAAACATGCTTGAACCCCTAAGATCTTGATCAAAAGCATTTACAATCAACATGCTTACTAAAGCGAAAACACCAAGCATAAGCTCATGCTAGCATATTATCAAAATTCATGCCTCAATCCAAACCATGAAAACCATCAAATCACAGCAGAAAAACCATCACAAAACAATCAAAATCCATATTACAAATCTCCAAAAATATGGTAAACACATTGCCTTATTAACCAAATTTAAAATCGAATTTCATACTTAAGCAAATGTCTTGATCTTGGACCTCCCTTGCCAAACCTATGTTGCCTTTCGACTCTTTTGTTTTGCATCAATGGAAAGGAAAGAAAGCGTAAGCACAAATGCTTAGTGAGGATGCTCATAATCAACATTGATGCAATTTGAAACCACTTTAAAACCATTAAGCCTTTGTTACAAAAACATGCTTACTTCCCAAGCATTTCATATGTGATTAAAGCCATTTGAAAACTATAAACCATCTTGTCTTCAAAACATGCTTTATCACCCAAGCATTATCTCATTTGTTTCCACAACAAATCATGCATAACAATCATATGCATCAAATCATTTATAAACTCTTTAATCACATATAATCTCATATATTAACATTTATAGTGACCCCGGATAGACTCGCCTCTATCCATACATGTTTGGATACACGGATTTCTCTTGATCGTCTCACCTCCATCAAATCTCATAACATTCCTAGTTAAAAAGCAAGATACAATCACAATGGGTTGCCTAGTTAAACCGCATACCCAACTGATAACCCAATAGTCTTAGTAGCCTAGTTAAACCGTTTTTCCTCAAAGACTATGGCATGATCGATCTTATATATTATAGTGCCCTTTAATCCTATGGCTAGCCAACTATAACCCCCTCAACCTGGATTAAATGCCAGACTGAACTGAACGAGCTACATTGGGTTTACCGAAACAAACTCATGAAGAGATAATTCGAATTATGTCTATTGCTTCCTTTTTATCTTGTCTAGATGCATATTATTAACCTAAGGTGAGCATGTTGGCAGCAGGTAAATACTCTATTGAATCGGGCGTCAGTTTGACGTCCAATTATGTGTACTTGTAATTTAGGGACAAATTGCAAATATGTAAAATTACTGGGACTTTCTTTGTTTTATGGTTACCTTTCCATAATTAGTCAAATTACATGCTTGAATGAAACATTTAAACTTTAAAAAATCGTCCAATCTCATACAATTGCACTCACAACAATCAAGGACCAAAATGAATAAAATAGAAACTTTAAAAACACATTTTAACTATATTAACAGCTACTCGTATCGATACACAAGCAAGTGTATCAGTACACCTACGCACTTTCAAAATCCCATATTCTAGTAGCTCAAACCCGTACCAATACACTTCTTCGAGTATCAATACACTATGCCAGAAAACACTAACTCGTATTGATGCAGTCTCACGCGTATCGATATGCTATGCCGAAAAACACTAACTTGTATCGATATGATCTCACGTATATCGATACACCCTGACCTCAAATGTCCAATTTTTCTTGTTTAACATACATATATGGATTCAAACATGTCCCAAACATTCATAATCATAAACAAAACTATTCCAGGGATCATTCCATGCCAGAACCTCAAAGATACATGCACAAATCATGCCACCATGGATCAACATGATTCTAGAGGCATGTTTCCTATAAACCTTTTAGCTTAACACCCAAATAGAAACTTAAGGCATACTTCAATATAGGCATAGCAGCAATAGCCTTAAAAACGTCATATAAAACATGCTTGAACCCCTAAGATCTTGATCAAGAGCATTTACAATCAACATGCTTACTAAAGCGAAAACACAATGCATAAGCTCATGCTAGCATATTATCAAAATTCATGCTTCAATCCAAACCATGAAAACCATCAAATAACAATAGAAAAACCATCACAAAACAATCAAAATCCATATTAAAAATCCCCAAAAATATGGTAAACACATTGCCTTATTAACCGAATTTAAAATCGAATTTCATACTTAAGCAAATGTCTTGATCTTGGACCTCCCTTGCCAAACCTATGTTGTCTCTCAACTCTTTTGTTTTGCATCAATGGAAAGGAAAGAAAGCATAAGCACAAATGCTTAGTGAGGATGCTCACAATCAACATTGATGCAATTTGAAACCACTTTAAAACCATTAAGCCTTTGTTTCTAAAACATGCTTACTTCCCAAGCATTTCATATGTGGTTAAAACCATTTAAAAACTATAAACCATCTTGTTTTCTAAACATGCTTTATCACCCAAGCATTATCTCATTTGTTTCCACAACAAATCATGCATAACAATCATATGCATCAAATCATTTATAAACTCTTTAATCACATATAATCTCCTATATTAACATTTATAGTGATCCCGGATCGACTCGCCTCTATCAATACATGTTTGGATACATGGATTTCTCTTGATGGCCTCACCTCCATCAAATCTCATACCTTTCCTAGTTAAACCGCAAGATACAATCACAATGGGTTGCCTAGTTAAACCGCATACCCAAGTGATAACCCAATAGTCTTTGTAGCCTAGATAAATTTTTTTTCCTCAAGGACTATGGCACGATCGATCTTATATATTATAGTGCCCTTTAATCCTATAGCTAGCCAACTATAACCCTCTCGACTCAGATTAAATGCCATACTGATCCGAACGAGATACATTGGGTTTGTCGAAACAAAATCGTGAAGAGATAACTCGAATTATGTCCATTTTTCCTTTTTATCTTGTCTAGATGCATATTACTAACCTAAGGTGAGCATGCTAGAAGCAGGTGAAAACTCCATTGAATCAAGCGTTAGTTTGACATCCAATTATGTGTACTTGTAATTTAGAGACAAATTGCAAATTTGTAAAATTACAGGGACTTTCTTTGTTTTAAGGTTACCTTTCCTTAATTAGTCCAATTACATTCTTGAATGCAAAATTTCAACTTTAAACGATCATCCAATCTCATACAATTGCACTCACAACAATCAGGGACCAAAGTGAATAAAATAGAAACTTTAAAAAACACATTTTAACTGTATTAACAACTACTCGTATCGATGCACAAGCAAGTGTATCAGTTCACCTATGCATTTTCAAAATCCCATATTCTAGTAGCTCAAACCCATACCGATACACTTCTTCGAATATCAATACGCTATACTAGCCCGTTTTGATGCAGTCTCACGCGTATCTATATGCTATCCCTAAAAACACTAATTTGTATCTATACGATCTCACGCATATCGATACACCCTAACCTCAAATGTCCAATTTTGCTTGTTTAACATACATATATGGATTCAAACAAGTCTCAAACATTCATAATCATAGAAACAACTATTCCAGGGATCATTCCATGCTAGAACATCAAAGATACATGAACAAATCATGACAACATGGATCAACTTGATTCTAGAGGCATGCTTCCTATAAACCATTTAGCTTAACACCCAAATAGAAACTTAAGGCATACTTCAATATAGGCATAGCATCAATAGCCTTAAAACGTCATTTAAAACATGCTTGAACCCCTAATATCTTGATGAAAAGCATTTACAATCAACATGCTTACTAAAGCAAAAAAAAACTAAGCATAAGCTCATGCTATCATATTATCAACATTCATGCCTCAATCCAAACCATGAAAACCTTCAAATCACAGTAGAAAAACTATCACAATACAATCAAAATCCATATTAGAAATCCCTAAAAATATGGTAAACACATTGCCTTATTAATCGAATTTAAAATCGAATTTCATACTTAAGCAAATGTCTTGATCTTGGACCTCCCTTCCCAAACCTATGCTGCCTCTCGACTCTTTTGTTGTGCATCAATGGAAAGGAAAGAAAGCGTAAGCACAAATGCTTAGTGAGGATGCTCATAATCAACATTGATGCAATTTGAAACCACTTGAAAACCATTAAGCCTTTGTTACCAAAACATGCTTACTTCACAAGCATTTCATATGTGATTAAAACCATTAGAAAACAATAAACCATCTTTTTTTTCAAAACATGCTTTATCACCCCAAGCATTATCTCATTTGTTTCCACAACAAATCATGCATAACAATCATATGCATCAAATCATTTATAAACTCTTTAATCACATATAATCTCATATATTAACATTTATAGTGACCCCGGATAGACTCACCTCTATCCATACATGTTTGGATACATGGATTTCTCATGATGGGGTCACCTCCATCAAATCTCATACCTTGCCTAGTTAAACCGCAAGATACCATCACAATGGGTTGCCTAGTTAAATCGCATACCTAATTGATAACCCAATAGTCTTAGTAGCCTAGCTAAACCGCTTTTCCTCAAGCACTATGGCACGATCGATTTTGTATTTATAGTGCCCTTTAATCTTATGGCTAGCCAACTATAACCCCCTCGACCCGAATTAGATGCCAGACCGAACTGAACGAGCTACATTGGGTTTGCCGAAACAAACTCGTGAAGAGATGACTTGAAATATGTTCGTTTTTTCCTTTTTATCTTGTCTAGATGCATATTTTTAACCTAAAGTGAGCATGCTGGGAGCAGGTGAAAACTCCATTGAATCGGGCATCAGTTTGACATCCAATTATGTGTACTTGTAATTTAGGGACAAAATGCAAATCTTTAAAATTACAGGGACTTTCTCTGTTTTAAGGTTACCTTTCCTTAATTAGTCAAATTACATGCTTGAATACAAAATTTCAACTTTAAACGATCATTCAATCTTATACAATTGCGATCACAACAAACAGGGACCAAAATGAATAAAACAGAAACCTTAAAAGCACTTTTTAACTTTATTAACAGCTACTCGTATCGATACACAAGCAAGTGTATCAGTACACCTATGCACTTTCAAAATCCATATTCTAGTAGCTTAAACATGTATCAATACACTTCTTCGAGTATCAAAATGCTATGCCAGAAAACACTAACCCATATTGATGCAGTCTCACGCGTATCGATGTGCTATGCCTGAAAACACTAACCCATATTGCTACGATCTCACGCATATCGATACACCTTAACCTTAAATGTCTAATTTTGCTTATTTAACATGCATTTATGGATTCAAACATGTCCCAAACATTCATAATCATAAACATAACTATTTCAGGGATCATTCTATGCTATAACATCAAAGATACATGAATAAATCATGGCAACATGGATCAACATGATTCTAGAGGCATGCTTCCTATAAACCATTTAGCTTAACACCCAAATAGAAACTTAAGGCATATTTCAATATAAGCATAGCATCAATAGCCTTAAAAACATCATTTAAAACATGCTTGAACCCCTAAGATCTTGATCATAAGCATTTACAATCAACATGCTTACTAAACCGAAAACACCAAGCATAAGCTCATGTTAGCATATTATCAACATTCATGCCTCAATCCAAACCAATGAAAACCATCAAATCACAGCAGAAATACCATCACAAAACAATCAAAATCCATATTAGAGATCCCCAAAAATATGGTAAACACATTGCCTTATTAACCGAATTGAAAATCAAATTTCATACTTAAGCAAATGTCTTGATCTTGGACCTCCCTTGCCAAACCTATGCTGCCTCTCGACTCTATTGTTGTGCATCAATGGAAAGGAAAGAAAGCGTAAGAACAAATGCTTAGTGAGGATGCTCATAATCAACATTGATGCAATTTGAAACCACTTTAAAACCATTAAGCCTTTGTTACCAAAACATGCTTACTTCCCAAGCATTTCATATGTGATTAAACCCATTGAAAACTATAAACCATCTTGTTTTCAAAACATACTTTATCACCCAAGCATTATCTCAATTGTTTCCATAACAAATCATGCATAACAATCATAAGCATCAAATCATTTATAAATTCTTTAATCACATATAATCTCATATATTGGCATTTATAGTGACCCTAGATAGACTCGCCTCTATCCATACATGTTTGGATACATGAATTTCTCATGATGGGGTCACGTCCATCAAATCTCATACCTTGCGTAGTTAAACTGCAAGATACAATCACTATGGGTTGCCTAGTTAAACGGCATACCCAAGTGATAACCAATAGTCTTCGTAGCCTAGTTAAACCATTTTCCCTCAAGGACTATGGTACGATCGATCTTATATATTTTATTTCCCTTTAATCCTACGGCTAGCCAACTATAACCCCCTCGACCCGGATTAGATGCCAAACTAAACCAAACGAGCTACATTGGGTTTGCCAAAACAAACTCGTGAAGAGATAACTCGAATTATGTCCCTTTTTTCCTTTTTATCTTGTCTAGATGCATATTATTACTCTAAGGTGAGCATGCTGGCAGCAGGTGAAAACTTCATTGAATCGGGCGTTAGTTTGACATCCAATTATGTGTACTTGTAATTTAGGGACAAATTGCTAATCTGTAAAATTACAGAGACTTTCTTTGTTTTAAGGTTACCTTTCCTTAGTTAGTCAAATTACATGCTTGAATGCAAAATTTCAACTTTAAACGATCGTCCAATCTCAAACAATTGCAATCACAACAATCAGGGACCAAAATGAATAAAACATAAACTTTAAAAACACATTTTAACTGTATTAACAGCTACTCGTATCGATACACAAGCAAGTGTATCAGTACACCTATGCATTTTCAAAATCCCATATTCTAGTTGCTCAAACCCATACCGATACACTTCTTCGAGTATCAATACGCTATGCCATAAAACACTAACCCGTATTGATGCAGTCTCACACGTATCGATATGCTATTCCTAAAAACACTAACCTATATCGATATAATCTCACGCATATCGATAAGCCCTAAACTCAAATGTCCAATTTTGCTTGTTTAACATATATTTATGGATTCAAACATGTCCCAAACATTCATAATCTTAAACACAACTATTCCAAGGATCATTCCATGCTAGAACATCAAAGATACATGAATAAATCATGGCTACATGGATCAGCTTGATTCTAGAGGCATGCTTCCTATAAACCATTTTGCTTAACACCCAAATAGAAACTTAAGGCATACTTCAATATTTTCATAGCATCAACAAGCTTAAAAACATCATTTAAAACATGCTTGAACCCCTAAGATCTTGATCATAAGCATTTACAATCAACATGCTAACTAAAGCGAAAACACCAAAGCATAAGCTCATGCTAGCATATTATCAACATTCATGCCTCAATCCAAACCATGAAAACCATCAAATCACAGCAGAAAAACCATCACAAAACAATCAAAATCCATATTACAAATCCCCAGAAATATGGTAAACACATTGCCATATTAACCGAATTTAAAATCGAATTTCATACTTAAGCAAATGTCTTGATCTTGGACCTCCCTTGCCAAACCTATGCTGCCTCTCAACTCTATTGTTGTGCATCAAGGGAAAGGAAAGAAAGCGTAAGCACAAATGCTTAGTGAGGACGCTCATAATCAACATTGGTGCAATTTGAAACCACTTTAAAACCATTAAGCCTTTGTTACCAAAACATGCTTACTTCCCAAGCATTTCATATATGATTAAAACTATTTGAAAACTATAAACCATCTTGTTTTCAAAACATGCTTTATCACCCATACATTATCTCATTTGTTTCCATAACAAATCATGCATAACAATCATATGCATCAAATCATTTATAAACTCTTTAATCACATATAATCTCATATATTAACATTTATAGTGACCTCGGATAGACTCGCCTCTATCCATACATGTTTGGATACATGGATTTCTCTTGATGGTCTCACCTCCATCAAATCTCATACCATGCCTAGTTAAACCGCAAGATACCATCACAATGGGTTGCCTAGTTAAATCGCATACCCAATTGATAACCCAATAGTCTTAGTAGCCTAGTTAAACCACTTTTCCTCAAGGACTATGGCACCATCGATTTTATATATTATAGTGCCCTTTAATCCTATGGCTAGCCAACTAAAACCCATCGACCCAGATTAGATGCCAAACTGAATTGAACGAGCTACATTGGGTTTGCCGAAACAAACTCGTGAAGAGATAACTCGAATTATGTCCATTTTTTTTCTTTTTATCTTGTCTAGATGCATATTATTAACCTATGGTGAGCATGCTGGCAGCAGGTGAAAACTCCATTGAATCGGACGTCAGTTTGACATTCAATTATATGTACTTGTAATTTAGGGACAAATTGCAAATCTGTAAAATTATAGGGACTTTCTTTTTTTAAGGTCACCTTCCCTTAATTAGTCAAATTACATGCTTGAATGTAAAATTTCAACTATAAACGATCATCCAATCTCATACAATTGCACTCACAACAAACAGGGACCAAAATGAATAAAACAGAACCTTAAAAGCACATTTTAATTGTATTAACAGCTACTCGTATCGATACACAAGCAAGTGTATCAGTACTCCTATGCATTTCCAAAATCCCATATTCTAGTAGCTCAAACCTGTATTGATACACTTCTTCGAGTATCAATACGCTATGCTAGAAAATATTCACCTGTATTGATGCAGTCTCACGCGTATCGATACGCTATGCCTGAAAACACTAACCTATATCGCTACGATCTCACGTATATTGATATGCCCTAACCTCAAATGTCCAATTTTGCTTGTTTATCATACATTAATGGATTCAAACATGTTCCAAACATTCATAATCATAAACACAACTATTCCAGGGATCATTCCATGCTATAACATCAAAGATACATGAATAAATCATGGAAACATGGATCAAAATGATTCTTGAGGCATGCTTCCTATAAACCATTTAGCTTAACACCCAAATAGAAACTTAATGAATACTTCAATATAGGCTTAGCATCAACAGCCTTAAAACATCATTTAAAACATACATGAACCCCTAAGATCTTGATCATAAGCTTTACAATCAACATGCTTACTAAAGCGAAAACACCAAGCATAAGCTCATGCTAGCATATTATCAACATTCATGCCTCAATCCAAACCATGAAACCTATGAAATCACAGAAGAAAAACCATCACAAAACAATCAAAATCCATATTACAAATCCCCAAAATATGGTAAACACAATGCCTTATTAACCGAATTTAAAATCTAATTTCATACTTAAGCAAATGTCTTGATCTTGGACCTCCATTGCCAAACCTATGTTGCCTCTCGACTCTATTGTTGTGCATCAATGGAAAGGAAAGAAACCTTAAGCACAAATGCTTAGTGAGGATGCTCATAATCAACATTGATGCAATTTGAAACCACTTTAAAACCATTAAGCCTTTGTTACCAAAACATTCTTACTCCCCAAGCATTTCATATATGATTAAAACCATTTGAAAACTATAAACCATCTTATTTTCAAAACATGCTTTATCAGCCAAGCATTATCTCATTTGTTTCCATAAAAAATCATGCATAATAATGATATGCATCAAATCATTTATAAACTCTTTAATCACATATAATCTCATATATTGGCATTTATAGTGACCCTAGATAGACTCACCTCTATCCATATTTTGGATACTCGAATTTCTCATGATGGGGTCACCTCCATAAAATCTCATACTTTTCCTAGTTAAACCGCAAGATACCATCACAATAGGCTGCCTATATAAACCGCATACCCAAGTGATAACCCAATAGTTTGACTAGCCTAGTTAAACCATTTTTCCTCAAGGACTATGGCACGATCGATTTTATATATTAGAGTGCCCTTTAATCCTATGGCTAGCTAACTATATCCAATACATTCTCAACACGTCACATAGCCAATATCTCATTTTCAAATACATTTACTTATTGTTTTCCAATGCATTTCATAAACCAAATCATATGCAAAATATCATTGCCCAAGGCAACAACATATTCCTTTTAGGAACAAATCTCAATGCTCATAAGCATTCATTGCTTTGTTTAAACATTGCATATTAATCCAAACGATGCATTTACAGTAAGTAAATCATTCCATATTTAAAACCAACATGTAAATCAAACCATGTTTAAGCCAACATGAAATCCGCAAGCTTATTTCAAAGCCGATATTCACGCAAGGTCAGAACAACTTACGCTTGAGCATAGTTAAGCTTGTTAGCAATAACTAAATCCCCATGATCCATCGATCAAACCTTTAAAAGAGCTTTAACGTGTTTAAACACTCATTGATATGCCTCGCCTTGCTTGCCAACGTGAATCGAGCCACCGGTAAGCAACATACGCAACTAGGCAACCTTGCCTTGATTGTCCCCTATTTTAATCACATAAAACCAAAGGACAAATGCATCGTTATGCATTCAAGTTGTTGCTAAACAAGGATCCCCTGCATCCTTTACATAAACCCTCCAAAAACTAGTTGAAACTACCGAAATCAACACCAAATACCTTCCAAACTTAACCCAGACAAAACCTACTGGTTCAATCCATCAATTACCATCAATTAACATCCAAAAAACCTAATAACATCATTATATGTAACACCTCAAACCCAAATTAAGAATAACCCGAAGTTATGAAGTGTTATTGAATAAATAATCAAACAAAATCCAAAATCTTTAAACTTCACAACCAGACAAATCACCAGAAATCAAGAAAATTTTAAATCTTAACTTTATCTTATCAGGTTACTCCATTAGTCTGATAAAATGTTAAACAACTAGGTGCTTTGCGTTCAACCGAGAGGCAAGCATATTACTGAATTACTAAGCAAAATGTATGGACATAAATTTTAGGCTCTGTTTGAAAATACTCTAATATGGTCAAATTTTAGTTACCAATAATCAGACAGAGCCTAAAATTTATTGGTCAAATTTTATTGGTTGGATTTTAGTTACCAATAATTGGTTTGATTTTAGTTGCCAATAATATGGTCAAATTTTAGTTACCACTAAACAAATAACCTTCTTATGAATCAATCCAGTTAGACTTTTAAGGATATAAACAATTAATCAGACATAACGATGCATGTCAAGTATCATGAATTAACTCATTCTGAGCCTAGAAATCTTTATGAATTTTCCAACCATTCGATCCCAACTAACTCACAATCAAACCAAGCAATTCAAAACTAATTCTAACTTACTATCTAGCACTACAATTAAAAGGCCATTTACACACATTAGATTACACAACCAAGTTGAATACTTGCTAGCAAAACTCAAAACTTAATAAAGATCTATATCCAAAAATTCAATAATAATGCCACCTTTCTAGGAGTTTTAAAAAAAGCTTACGAGCAAACGTCTTGTACTTGTGATCTTAATCAAGCATCGAGACAAGAGATAACTACACTTAACCTGAAAACATTAGCAGGAAAAACGACTAAGTAAGTAAGTACTTAGCAAAGACATAAACCATTATTGTGCAAGTAAAATTATGTTAAAAATTAATAAGATCTTTGCTTTAGACTCGAAGTAAACTCCTAGGAAATCAATTACTTCATTATTCATAAGCATGATTACGTATCAATTAATGAAGTTCGAATAGTTTTCATTCATAACATTTATAACACATTAACATAACAATGCGGTGATTCAATCGAATTGAATACAAACTTGGACATGACATACTTACAACCCTACAAGCTTTACCATTGCATTTGAACAAACATGTTGCCTTAAACATAGCTTTCAATTTATCATGTAAACTTTATCCTAGCATTCGAACAAACTTACAAATTTATACATGACATCCAATCAAGCCCATTTGTTATAAATTTTGATACTCAATTATCATTAGAAGAGTATTACTTTCTAAACAAGTTACTATAACAATCTACTGATTTAATTATAAACTTTATTGGGTTCTTTTTAACCTAGTCTAACAATATGTTAGTTACTTTACTCACAAGATATTCAGTAACCTATCATGAGCATTATCATTCATAACATAAATACCCAAATCCTAAATCACTTGCTTCATAAGATATCAAACTTATCATGAGCTTAACTATCTAATCATTCAAGACATTATCTAATGAAAGGTACCACTTAAACATTTTAGCTTCACTATTTCAAGTTATTCGATTAACATGCATATAAAATCATTCCAAATCATATGAAGGTACTTAATAATCAATGGATTTATGTTACTTGTCATGTAAGATACTATCATAGCATGTCAAGAAAGTTCTTTACTTATTTTGTAAGTTTCATTACTTAATAAGCTTATCAAATAGTATATCAATCTAATTTATAATTTACATTGTTATTCCCTTTTAATATAGCCTTGTACTCAAGTAACATACCCTGGCTTAAAAGAGAATTTAATTGTCTATGCTTAAAACATTCAACCCGTGTATATTATTACTCACATATTAGACTAAATATAGTAACAAATTATTTTCTTATCAAGCAAGTTATTTATTCACCAAACAAGCTATTTACTCATTAAACAACTATTTATTCACCAAGCAAGCTATTTACTTAGCAGAACAATTAAAATTTTTCTTTAACATATCTTTAAATATCTCGTAGCACATTAGGGATGTATAGAATTTAGCATACAGTTTAACAGAATACATTCTCAAGATTATGTTTATCTTATCTTTCAAGACATCGAGTGACATATCAAGGATGTGTATGAATTAGCATACAAATCAACAAAGTACAAACTCAAGATCATGTATAATTTAACTTTCAATTCATCATGTAGCATAACATCTCTTACATGTAACTTACTTATCACATAAGTTATCAAGGCAATTCACTAGTTTGATTTGTAAATTTCATGTTTAGTAGTTTTCATAGCCTTGAGAATCAAATTACAGCCTGGGTACACGAATCCGCAACCAACTATCACTCATAAAATCAAATGGTACTCGCAATACCGGTCAATCCCTCCTACTATCGCCAAATCACCACACACACATCCCTCCTACTGTCGCCAAATAGGGACCACTATCCCAAACCGTAGTCCACTCCCAACACTGATCTCTATGGACTCTATGGCATGCAAAACTATACCTAAGACTGACTCGAGACCAAGGCTTTAACATATATCATTCTTTATAGGAACATAGTGAACATAGCTCCATGACATCGTACATATCAAAATATCATCACCCTTCTATAATGGGTAGATACATTCACCTCATGTGAATCACAAATCTCATTTCAATTTTTCGGTTGGCATCATTGCCAAAATCACTCTCAATACTTTTCACCATGTGTCATTTTTGTAGTCCAGTTATCATATATGAATACATGAGATTTAGCAAGTGCAAGTATTGAATTCCATTTCACGAAACAAACAATTTCCATTCACATAATAATGTCGCATTTTAACAGGCATCTCATAATATTTCAATCCAAAAAAATCAATACATCAAGTATTCATAACAAATTTTACTTCAAAATCAAGACTAAGCATAGAACTCAGTCATATTTCATACTTTCTACTATAATTCATTCCATAATTTATTTTTCACTAAAGTACTTACCTTGTATTCCAAGCCAAGCTTAAGCATAGTTTGACACACTTATAGAGTCAATGAAAATAATTCAAATAAAGATGCTCTGGAAAGCTGTAAACCTATCCCGAGACTTTAAAACTACACTCACAAGTTGCTCTGAGCTAATTTTGTTCTCGAATCACGACCCCTTTTTTCTTCTTGTCTACAATTGACCGACTATGACTTACAACTTCAATTCATTCTTAATCTAATGTGATAAGAAGTACAACTATGCATTAGAATAATTTCCTAACATTCAAAGACTTACAAAACTTCTTAGGAACTCAAGTACACATAGAATTTTCACTCAAACAGTTTCAAACACTCAAATACGCAATACATGTGTCAAACAGTCCCATTTCGTTTCTCTTACGAATCTTAATCATTCCACAACTCATACATATAATTCATACTTGTTCAAACTATAATACCCCATACCCTTGGCCTAGAAGTTTAAACCGATTCTATAAGTAGACAAGCTAGCTTGCCTAGCAAGTTAGTATTCGAGCTAATTGGGGTCTCAAGTATGAGGCCACATCTTTAGCACAATTGAATTAGCATTCTATAGAAATTTAAAATCATGTCATTCGAACCATGTAACTAAACATACCAGTCCAAACATACACTAGTCTCATATAATCATGAATTACCAATCATGTAACAAATGTTTGAAGTGCAAAAATAGGAATACCACAATTCATATTAACATTAAATGATGTGGAAATACAACCATGTTAAGGACACTAGAGGTCATGATTCAAAAGAGTATAGCAGTGTACAATATTTAGACTAAACTTGTAATTCTTTGATCTAGGTTAATATGTCCTTCTAATCATTCAACAAATTTTTGGTTCTTCCTACTAATGTGGAATTAAATCAAAACTACCTCCTAATCGAAAACTATATGAAACTTAGAGATCCATTGAGTTGAACAAGGTAAGACATTTTACCCATATGGCCGTTCATACTAATTCGACAAGAAATCAAGCAGGCTGATTAACTTTACATGGCAAGCAACCATCCAAGGCATTCATGACCATACCCACTATTGTGTAATATATGGACCATTCATCCAACAACATGCTGACATCCTCCTACAATGTCAATACATTCAGCATCATACCATTGGAAATATTTGATCTAAACACTACAAAACATGCCATTTCAATCCAACATAAGCACATAATCAAGCACCAATCAAACACATAGGATGCGGTATAGATAGTTAAATTATTTACATGCCAACAAACATGTACAAAATAATTAGAATAAACTCCATCCTAGTGCCACCTTCTAGGAGTTTAACTTCTAACAAAATACACATACATTTGTACTTCGATGACCTTGCTTTAACTTCCCAAGATCGATCTAAACAACAGCACTACCTGAAGAATCAGAGTGAGTGATTAGATCATGAAATTGATGAATGAATAATAATTATATAGAATTTAATACAACTAATATAATTAAGCCTTTTGAATTGATTCAAGGTTCAATCTAACAATTCATTCATTTGTCATTTATTAACTAGATCTCATGCTTTTCGTTTAAACATATAGAACCTATGTTAATATCAAATATCATCATGCTCGACCGAATCAAATACAATTAATCACAATCCCATATATAACAAGAGTGTACACGGTTAAACATATTTAACTTCAGAATCATGCTTTAATACTCAATCAACCTTAGTTGAATTGTATAGCCTTGATTAGTTGTTACCCCTAGAAACAGTTATTCGAAACAGATCATTATCAGACAATGGTTATTTGATACCATTGAAACCCATAGATTTCTTCCATTTCCAACAGAAGTACCATAATACTATACAGAAGACCTTGGTCCATTTCAGATTGAGCTCAGGGTTAACATTGGCATGCCAATCAGACTAGGTTTAACACTAATCAAGGCTTTAAGTTTCCATAGTGGTTCCCAAACAAACTTCATAAACGTTTCTAATACATACATAGGCTACCTAAGCATCAACAACATCCAGAAATCATTCATAACACCTATCCATATTGTCAATTTAGCATGGTTAGCTGCTCATACATACCTTAGCCTCTACTTACCAAGCATTATCTATTTCAAGCACCATTAGGCAGTTCATGACTCAATTTGAATCAAAGCAATATTCAAGAATTGAACACTCTAATTATAAGAAAACATAATCCACTCACTAGTATTCCGAGCTAAACTTGATCTTGAATCAAAATTCTTTTTTGTCTTTCCTCCTTTTGCTCGGCTTCTTTATTGTCTAAATAACAAAAAATTGATTGCATTAGAATCGTTTTAATGATCATTTCTTTAACTATTTATTCACCATTCAAACATTTATAAAGACTCCTAAGACTATGTTTGGTATGTTTCCTTATCCTTTTTGTACCTCAATTCAACGATAGTTCTCAAGTGATTGCTTTAGTACATGAAGCATAACATTCTAAATGAGTCGTCCCTTTGTAATCTTACCTATTCATATATGTTCTCTTAGCTTTTATAAATTCAGTAGTCACAACTTTTCTAAGGATTAAATTTCAGAAGTTTACTCCTCGAATAGCAATTATCAATTATTTATCATACTCACCTATCTTTTGATTCAATTTCTAATTAACAAATTTACAGAATTCTGCTCAAACAGAGTTGGTTCCAGCCCCTATTTATACTTAAGAACAGTCCATAAAACCTGTTTTAAGTACTTCCTTTGTGCCCTTAATATCTACTTCATCATTGCCACTAGTTATCAAGATACCTTATTACTCAAATATCAATCTTTATGCTGGTAACAGTTTGTTTAAGACCAATTAAGCAGGGCAGTTTTGATTTTCCTTTCCCATTCGAACCTATATACAACCATACATTATCATACTTACTTCCCAACCGTAAAAATTACCTTACACTTCTACCGTTCAATACAATACAACAAAGATTCCAGCAATATATTTCTTAACACATAATTTTCTCTACTTAAATCACATAATCAACTATCAATATGCAAACATCCACAAGTTTTATTGACCACAAACAGAATTTTACATCTAAGCATCTCTAAACTAGAATGAGAGTTGAGACTAACAAGAACCTTACCCCTTAGTCGAAAATGCAGCAATTTAGGCCCCCAAAAATCAAACAATTTCGAGAAACAAGTCTCCTAGTTCAGCTTTCTCATTCACGAAAGTTGAGAATGTGACAAAATGGTCACTACCAATTAACCTTCAAATTTCTATAAATTTGAATTCAATCCCTCTTTAATTAAATTAACCTTTATAATAACTTGGCTACATCAATAGAAGATGATCATGAGAATTAGAAATTTGGGGTGTTACACAATCAGTCCATTAATGTTGTTAAATGTACAAATCAGTTCCAAATACTTAAGCATATAATCACATATACTTAAAACAATCCTCAATATTTATATTCATGTCATATTGATTCATTACACTTGTATACACATTATATAATTCAAAATAGTCTTCTAAGCATTTATACTCATGCAAAATTCTTCATTATTCATGTATATGCATACTTATTTTCACCAAACAGCCCTTAACAAGATTTTGTACATACAAACAATCCACATACATCTTTATACCCCTAAAAACAGTCCAGTCATTTAATATGTTAATAAATCAGTCAATGGCGCCTTTAAACATCTCAAAACCGTTTCTATAAAGTTTTAACGGCCTTTCTCCAGATTCATTATGCTACAAAATAGTCCTCCAACATTCTCCTAATACTCATAACAGTCCCAAATTCCATTAAATCCTATTCAAGCATATCTCAATGACCTATTTCATTACTATGTGCTCAAGACTGCCTCAAGGAACAAATCTCCTTGTTTTATCATGTTTAAGCATTTTATCAAGTTTTACACACATACAAAACAAGTTTGTTACAAGTATACACATCAAGATTAGCCCCTAAATTTTGTATCCATGTTTGACAGTCCATACATTGTCTCAAGTACTAACCAAAACTATTTGAAACACTTATTTATATTTACTTAGTATTCTCAAAACAGGGTTGCATGCATATGTATATAAATCTCTCAATTTTCGATCAGCATACATACATTTCAATCAATCTATATGCTTCAATAAACTTATAACAGCCCCTTATACATATAAATATCTATCCTTACATGTTTATAACAGTTTCGTATGTACTTATACCTACAAGCAAAGCATTCTTCACTTGAATATACATTTACACATTCGATTAATTTGACCCATGTTTAAGACAGTTCCAAAAGAAAAGGAATTACATAGTTCTTCCTATAAAACACACACGTGGTTCCAATATTGCATGAATCATTGAATTAACATTGTGATGGTTCTTAACAAGGAATTCATCCATTCGAAACACACTCAAACATATCATCAAAAGAGATTAACGAATAGAATTTCAGATTGAAATTTCTAAGATAAATTGGACACAATATTGAGTTTACATACCCTCCTCGATGCTATTCACAAACAAAGCTCACAAAAACTTGAATTCCTAAGCTAGATCATCCATTTTCCATAGCTTAAGCTTCAATGTCCTCCTTTCTCTTTCTTTCCCAAGCTTCGGTTGATGAAGAAGAGTGGAGAAAGATTATAATCTTTCTTTTCATCTTCTTCCACCTATTGTATCTATTTCCACATGTCTAGGTTGCTTCATGACATGCGTGGAAACCATTAATTATTTTCTAATTAGCATGTAAGATCAACATTTTACTTTTATTTCTTTTTAATACTTTAAACATTGGTCGGTGTTTTCCTCTTTTCTTTCAATTTGGTCCTAGTCCTTTATTGATTTTTCAAATTAAACACTGAAAATAATTGAATTTGAGGTCAAATTAGCAACATCCTTCTAAGCCAAGTTTTGGGGTATTAAATTATACCTCCAGCAACTCAAAAACACATAGAACAGCCCCAAAAACCACTAAAAACACCTCTAACAATTAGGCAATCTAGTAGTTTCAGGATTCATTCTCAAAATCTCATTTCACATTATGATTACCTTATTAAAACATGAATTTACCCAATTAAAATCTCAAGGTTTCATCAAGTTAAACAAATCTTTAAGCAAATCATCAAAATTACCATTAATATATCAAATCTTGAAATCCAGTGCAAAACCATGTTAATATCACTCCATAATCAGCCAACTACTAGGGAATATCAATAAAGAACCTTAGTTTAAAGAGAAGAAAAGAAATTGACCTTTGAAGAAGTTTCCACCAAAATTGACGTAAGATTTTCTTGAAACTTAACTTGTGCAATAGATGAAATCCTTGAGAAAATCTTGTAAGGTTTTGTTAAGAAACAAGTGTAGAATCAAATGATAATTTCTTCATTGAAAATTAGCAAAGAATTTGGAGAATCTTGTTTGTAAGTTTAAATGGAAAGTGAGGGAAAATAAGGAGAGAAAATGAGGGAAAACCCAAACAATTGTAAATGATTTAGGAAAAACAATTAACCATCAATTCTTACTTACTTAAGATGGATATTTTCTGATTAAAACATTTGGAAAATATAGCTCTCTAAGGATTCTTAGTATTGGCCCATTCTAAAAAAACTAACTAACATAGTTTTGCACATTTTACAATTTAGTCACTAAAATGTACTTTCACTTAATTCGACTTATTAATCCCTCAATTAAATTACCAAATTACTTGTTAATATTTATAACCCTTTTTAAAACCCTCAAATTATTTTAATTTCCACCACTCATATTTTTAAAATATTAAATCCCCAAAACTACTCAAATCGGCCAATTTGATTCGAACCGAACCCGGTCGAACCCCTAAATATCCAACCCTATTTTTGGTGTGTTACACAACATTAGAGGCCTAGAAGGCTGGAGGCCTACTTTTTTTGGAGAGGCATATCCACACCACACGTAGGCGGTGGCGCGTGCGATGTTTTTAGGGCCTCTAGTGGCTAGACGGTGATGGCAAGCTCTAGTTCTGCAATTCTGATGTTGGTGAGCTCGACAGTGACCTCGGTTTTTTGGTTTTGGATGCTCAAACTACCTCATATCAGCCTCCGCTGCTTTGTTTACTCTTCATTGGCTGCATGGTCTCATTTTCTTTAATTTTGTTTCACTTTCCCTAATTTTACCCCTTCTCACTTTTCAAGATTTTGTTTCGATTTTTCGCAACTGCATTGTACTTGATGAATTCCATTTAGTATTATTAAGCTAGATGATTAAAAATTATGGATTTTAGGATGTGGTAGTTAAGGACTCCGTAATGGTACAGATCAAAGAAATTTTTTTTCAAAGATGTAAGGAATTAGTAGAGTAAAAGTAGAAGAAGAAACGAAAGTTTCAGAGGAAGAAAAGATAATAATCATTAATTCGGTAGCTTTTTTGTAGGGTATTCACCCCTTTTAACCTTACAAACATAAAACTCAGCGTTTAACTAAACATACTAGGCCAAAGAAAATACCTATTTCATTAAAACTAAAATAGAAAGGAAATTAATTAAGTAAAAATGGTTGTGTTTCCCTTCTTCATTTTAGTTCCTTACAATACTCCCTCCTTAAAAAGGAATCCATGACCTCGAGGATTATATAATTTAGCAACATGTGCAGAAGCGTCAGAGTTCGATTCCCAAGACCAAAATGAGCTGAAGAAATAACCCCTAAGCGTTGTTACACATCTTGTCTCAAAATGACATTGCAATGCATCTTGTCTCAAAATGACAATTAGATACTTGAAATCATTCAAAGACTATGGCTTCTCCTACTCATAGAACTCTTCATCATCCATAATCCTAAGCTTGTGCTTATATACTGGACAGAAAATCAACATGGGCAGAAGCGAACCCGGTGCATTTCCCAAGAGATATGAAAGCTGCAGGAAAACACAAGCAGCAATAGCAATTTCCACCTCCTTATTATTTGGTACTTCATTACGTGACCCACAGACAGCAGAAATCCTTCCTAGTAACACATTAGTCAATTGTAGCAGTAGGTGTGAACCCATGACATTGGTAATTTGCTTCTCTAGGTTACTATGCAAAACTAATTTCCCTTTCTCATCATCTATGATAATATCGTGTAGTTTCTCTAGAAACCAACATAACTATGACTATCTAGATCAATGAGAATTCTCTTTTTCTAATCCTCCAAATGAATATTATAAAAAAAAACGTCTCGAGTATAAAAATCATTGGAGCAACAAACTGTTTCTAGTGCACGAACATTGTTAAATAGAAAGATTGATTATTTAAATAACAAGGTGAACTAACAGTATGTTCCGTTTGGCTTGAAAGCTCTTGTGTATTTCCCGTAATCACTAATGATGGTGCCATTCTATAAAACGATATCACTTCTGATATCGTTGTTGCTATAGTGAAAAATAATCACTACAGCCTCTAGGGGATTCTCTGAACCAGATTTGAAAGTTTATTGGTTGTTTCTCGTTGCTTCTAACAATTCAATATTATTCCCAATTCCTAACTTCTACATGAAAATTGGTGTTGATGCTAGTTCTCAGGAAAACAGGTCCAAGTGTTTTATTAAATCATACCAAGCAGAAAACTATACATAAGTGTCTATAAAGTCCAAAGCAGACATCTAAGACGAATGGTTCAAAGATTGCAGCAGCTCCACTAGAACTAATAATGTTTCCTTTTAACAATTAGTGAAGATGCAAATTAATTTGTGCCAGTCTCCGTTCTCTACCATAAATCTCACTAGAAGTATTATAAATATACTCCTCCAAACTAAAACCAGTGCTTGTAAAATTAATGTTGCTTCCTCTTGTATCAAAGGGCGCAATCTTTGTTATCTTTTAGTGGTGCAACCATGTTGTCACAGCCCGCACCCTAGGGTCCAAGCCAAACACACACGGGGCCGAGCCCCGCGCACACCAAGTGACCGAGCAAGCCGAGCCCCGCGCACACCAGGTGGCCGAGAAAGCCGAGCCCCGCGCACACTGGGTGGCCGAGCACACCCTCTATTGAGCAAGCCCTTGACACCCTCTTGGGCCTCGCAGCCAAACGAATTTGCCCTTCACTTGGGGTTAGGGAGTTATACTCCTTGAAGGATTCTAATAGGAAGTCCGAGTTTGAGTCGAACTTTACCATTGAATGTAAGGCGCTATAAATAGAGGCTTACCCCCACCTCATTAGGCACTTCATCAGTTTTCTTGATATTTTAGCTTTGTGTTTCTTAGGCTTCAATTTTTAAATAATAAGATGAGCATTCGCTCAGATTTCCCATATTCTCTTTTCTTGCCATTTTCCTTGCTTTATTCTTTTGTTTCTGCGCGTATTCAAGCACTCTCGCTTAGATTGATTAGGCTTACTTAGACGCGACACCATCCCAAAGGCGCCTAAGGCCGCACGTTTTGGTTTGAGTAAATCTAGGGACATGACAAGTGGTATCAGAGCAAAGGAATCTGCTCGAGATGGTCAAGAAAGGAGAGACCAACGCAGCAACAAAGCCACGGAGGCCCAGGCTGGCGACGGGAAGAGAGCTGCTTCGAAGGATCAGTTGACAACACTTGAAGACAAAGCAGAACGACTTGAGACCAGCGCAAAAGAGACGATAAAGTCCCTAGACGTTGTCAACAATCTCCTCGAAGAGCTAGAAACCAAGTTTGATCCCCTCAAAGATGAATTCATGGAAGAGATTCAAGGTCTTCTCAACTTGACGTACAAGAAACTAAACCAGCAACATGTTTCCCTTCAAGTTGCAATGGAAGCAATGAAGGGGGAATTGTTGAGGGAGATAAAAAAGCTCGCTGCCGAGTTGTCCTTCTAAAAGAATGTCATGTTAACCGGCATGGTGGGCGAAGCAACGGTAGCTAAGCCCAGGATCGATGTGCCAAAGCTGAAGGAGTTCAACGGGGCAAGGGTAACCCAAGAAGTGGACAACTTTATTTGGGGTTGGAACAGTACTTCTGACTCATGGGCATCAATGATGAGGACACAAAGGTAAGCATCTATTTTATTTACTTGATTGATGATGATCTCCTATGGT
Organism: Hibiscus mutabilis; assembly: GCA_019671005.1. Taxonomy (NCBI): domain Eukaryota; kingdom Viridiplantae; phylum Streptophyta; class Magnoliopsida; order Malvales; family Malvaceae; genus Hibiscus; species Hibiscus mutabilis. The sequence goes on from CM033712.1 coordinate 29,579,820, forward strand.
GGCGACATAGGTGTTCTCAATCGGAGGATGGGGAAATTCCCATCAAAACGTGGAAGGATTTCCAGTTTGAGCTCAATGAGCACTTTTACCCAAAGAATGCTTAAGAGGAAGCTCGAGAGAAGCTTCATCAATTGAAGCACGACGGCTTGATCCGAGAATATGTCAAGAAGTTCACCAAACTCAGGCTCCAAATTTAGGGCATAAGTGAAGCCGACGCCCTTTTTGCCTTTAAAAATGGATTACAACGTTCGACAAATATGGAGTTGCACAGAATGGGGGTCCAAGATCTGTCCAATGCATTAGACACAGCCGACTCCCTTGCAAAATTTGAATACAAAAAGTCAGAGCCCTCCAAACAAAAACCAAAGCACAAAGGCAATGGCGGGAAAGACAAGGAGAGGCATGCGAAGAATGGGTTCAAGAAGCCATCTAGCGGAGGTGTTAAACTCTGTAAACTGTGGGAGAAAGGCACTAATCTTAGCTATTACAATTGTGGAGGCAATCACATAAAGAAGGATTGCCCCCAACTAGAGAAAGCAGCAACCATCAATGAGAAGGAAGTCACCAAGCTCAATTCCATTATCAGTTCTATGGAGATTAATAAGGGTTCCAAGAAGAAGGGTCTAATGTTCGTAAACATCACTCTAGCCGGCCAAAAGCTATGCACACTAGTGGACACTGGCACCTCAGACTTATTTGTGTTGAAACAGACTGCCAAGAGGCTTACCCTTTGCGTTGAGAAGGCCACCGGGTTTATTAAAATCGTACATTCCGAAGAGACTCCCATCGCTAGGGTAGCAAGAGGAATCAAGCTTGATATCAATGACTGGGCTAGTAAGGAAACAATCAAGGTAATTCCCCTCGACGATTTTGACTTAGTACTTAGCTTTAGTTTCCTCGATAAAATTAATGCGTTTCATGTTCCATTTGCCAATTGTTTGTGCATACTTGACCTGACACGCCCATGTATGGTTCCAGTGAGTGACAATCTGGAATTAGGGCCAAGATTCTATCGGCCATTCAATTCAACTAAGGAATACGCAAGGAAGAACCAATATTCTTAGCAACATTGGTACATGAGGAGCCGCACATGCCCAAAGAAGTCCCAACAGGGGTAGAACAAGTTCTAGCCGAGTTTCGAGATGTAATGCCCATTGAATTGCTAAAGACTCTCCCACCGAAGTGAGAGGTCGACCACAAGATCAAGCTTATGCCAAACGTAGAGCCACCAGCCCGAGCCTCTTACCGGACAACTCTGCCCAAGCTTGAGGAGTTACAAAGACAATTGAAGGAACTCCTTGATGCAAGATATATTCGACCGTCAAGGCACCCTATGGTGCACCGATTCTCTTTCAAAAGAAGCATGATGGTACGCTCCAAATGTGCATCAACTATCGAGCTTTGAAAAAGCTCACCAAGTTGGAAGGTCATTGATAGAAGACTTATTTGATCAACTGGGTGGTGCAAGGTCATTCACCAAGTTGGATTTGAGGTCCGAATATTACCAAGTAAGAATTGCCAAAGGTAACGAGCTGAAGACAACATGTGTGACGCGCTACGGCTCGTATGAATTTCTTGTGATGCCTTTCGGCCTCACGAATGTTCCTGCCACCTTCTACACCCTCATGAACAAGGTACTACAACCATTTCTTGATCAGTTCGTTGTAGTTTACCTTGAGGATATTGTGATCTATAGCAAGACCCTTAAGGAGCTTGTTGAACACTTGCGGAAGGTGTTCAAGGTTCTACTGTAGAATGAGTTCTATTTCAAAGAAGAAAATTGCTCATTTGCCCAAGAAGAGGTTCCATTCCTCTGCCACATTGTTGGAGGTGGCAAGATCTAAATGGATGGGACCAAAGTTCAAGCCACCATAGATTGAGAGCCACCAACCAAGGTAACGGATTTGAGATCCTTCTTGGGGCTAGCCAATTACTATTGGAGGTTCATCAAAAACTACTCCAAAATCACCACCCCCTTGACCGAGTTGCTAAAAAAGGACAAGGTGTGGGATTGGGGCCCGAATTGCCAACAAGCCTTTGAGGACTTGAAGCAGGCCATGGTGAGTGAACCAGTGTTGGCATTGTCGGATCACGCCAAGCCTTTTGAGATTTACACCGACGCATCCGACATTGCCATTGGTGGAGTCCTCATGAAAGAAGGACATCTGGTTGCATATAAAAACTAAAAGCTCGATGAAATCGAGAGAAGATACGCAGCCCATGAGAAAGAGATGACCGCGGTGGTGCACTACTTGCACACTTGGCGACACCACTTACTTGGGTCCAGGTTTGTGGTCTACACTGACAATGTTGCCAATAGTTACTTTCTGACCCAGAAAAAGTTGTCTCCCAAGCAAGCTCGTTGGCAAGAGTTTCTTACCGAGTTTGATTTTGCCATGGAATATAAGCCAGGGAAAGTCAACTTAGTAGCCGACACCTTAAGCCGAAGGTACAATATAGAACTTGTTAGCCTACCAAAGGGACAATTGTCTGAACGCATCAAGGAGGGGCTGTCACATGACCCAACGACCAAAATGCTCATTAACTACGCCAAAGAGGGCAAAACAAGAAGGTTTTGGCTCGAGGGGGACTTGCTTTATGCTCGAGGACATCGCCTCTACGTACCTCTATTTATAGAGTTACGCAAGGAACATAAAGGAGTGTCATGATTCTAAATGGGTTGGGCATCCGGAGATGAACCGAACCTTAGCCCTGATTACCGAGCACTACTATTGGCCACGCATGGGCGAGGATGTAGAAGCCTATGTGAGAACTTGTCCTGTGTTCCAACAAGACAAGATCGAGATGAAGAGACCTGTGGGACTGCTGCAGCCATTACCCATTCCCGAGTAACCATGGGAAAGTATTTCCATGGACTTTGTAGTCGGGATACCCAACACCGTTGGCCTGTCTAGTATCATGGTTGTTGTTAACAGATTCTCCAAGTACGAGACGTTTATCCCAGCATCAAAAGTGTGGCCAGCCGAGGAAGCAGCTCATCTTTTCCTCAAGCACGTGGTGAAGTATTAGGGAGTGCCAAAGACAATCATTAGTGATCGAGACACACGGTTTACGGGTAGGTTCTAGACCGAATTGTTCAAACTTATGGGATCAAGTTTGAACTTCTCAACCAGCGTCTATCCTCAGACCGACGGGCAAACCGAACGAGTGAATGCCCTATTGGAGATCTACTTAAGGCACTATGTGAGTGCCACACAACGTAACTGGCCAAAGTTGTTAGATGTGGCCCAATTTTCCTACAATTTACAACGGAGTGAGGCGACCAACCAAAGTCCATTCGAGATCATGATTGGGCAGCAACTGCTCACACCCAACATAGTTGCTACCAAATATGAAGGGCCCAATCCAGCAGCACACAATTTTGCCACAGAGTGGTAAGAGCATCATGACTTAGCCCGAGCTTGTTTACACAAAGCAGGGAAACAAAACAAGAAGTGGGTAGACATAAAGCGTATGGACATGAACTTCCAAGTTGGAGACTTAGTCCTTGACAAACTAACCAGGATCTTACGCAACCCAACCATGCACAAAGGACTTGTTCGAAGATACGAGGGTCCGTTCAAGGTTGTGAAGCGGGTAGGCACCATGGCCTATCAATTAGAGTTGCCATCAACCATCCAAGCTCATCCAATGTTCCATATTGGTTTACTCAAGCTATAACATCAACATGAGTCAGATACGGATCGAGGCAAGTCACACCGAGCACCCGTCAGAGTAAAGGTCTCTTACGAGAATGAAGTCCGAGACATCCAAGCGAAAAGAGTTATTCGACGACCAGGTCATCGGCCAAGGTACGAGTATTTTATCTAGTGGAAAGGACTTCCCGATAGAGAAGAGAGTTGGGAACTAGCCGAGGGCCTATGGTAGTTCAAGGACCAAGTGAGCTGGTACCATCTGAGCTGAGTGATGAGGGCGTCACCAAAACTAGTGGGGTAGAATGTCACGGCCCGTACCCTAGGGTCCGAGCCAAGCGCACACTGGGCCAAGCCCCGCGAACACCAGGTGACCAAGCAAGCCGAGCCCAACACACACCAGGTGACTGAGCAAGTCGAGCCCAGTGCACACCAGGTAGCCGAGCAAGTCGAGCCTTGCGCACACTGGATGGCCGAGCATGCCCTCTAATGAGCAAGCCCTCGACACCCTCTTGGGCCTCACAGCCAAACGAATTATCCCTTCACTTGGGGTTAGGGAGTCATACTCCTTGAAGAACTCTAATAGGAAGTCCTAGTTTGAGTCAAACTTTACTATTGAATGTAGGGGGCTATTAATAGAGGCTTACCCTCGCCTCATTAGGCACTTCTTCAGTTTTCCTGAAATTTTAGCTCTGTGTTTCTTAGGCTTCAGTTTTTAAATAATAAGATAAGCATTCGCTCAGATTTCCCACATTATATTTTCTTGTCATTTCTCTTGCTTTATTTTTCCGTGTTCGTGCGGATCCAAGCACTCTCGCTTAGATCGGTTAGGCTTACATAAACGCCACACCATCCCAAAGGCGCCTAAGGCCACACGTTCCAGTTTAGTTGAACCTAGGGACGTGACAATGTGTACAACCTAAGGAAGCCAACATGTTCATCTCATATTTATGATGTAACACCACAAAGGGTCCATTTTCTTGAAAATGCGAACCAATTTGAGCCTCAATGTTTCAATATAGGAGTATCAGTTGAGTATGAGTTCTATTGAAGTGTACTACCTTATTCTTACTAAACAATGATAAAATATGATCTAAATAGTATTTTTCATTTGACTAACTAACATGAGGCATCTTGAAAGCTTTGAACACATACTTCCTACTAAACCTTTTTGACAACCTTATGATAATGTGAATTTTATCCCTTAGAAAATCAATGATATGTTTGATGTCAAAAATATCCTCAAAATTACTAGGGTCTGCCCAGAATGATTTCGTATCAAATTCTAAAACAAACAAAGTGAGATTTAAGAGTCTAAAAACAATTACCTTGTCACAAATTGATGCACGCATTTTTTCGACACATAATTTTTAATGAGTTTGAAGACTTATTGCCATAGTCTGAAATTTTGGCCTTGTTTCACCACCCCCACCAACTATATGCCTAACATGAAAACATTTTGAGCCCTTAACACTCTCCCAATTTTTTACATACCTAATTAAAAGACAAGCATCTCTCATTAACAACTTATTCTCCACTACTGACAGTCTAAATCTAAAGGGACCATTTATATCAGAAAATTCATTAGCATTAATAAACCCTATCAAACAAGCTCGTTCAAGCTGAACATCCCCAAGCTCATACCTATGAACTTCTCTACTTGGATCGACAATACTCGTATAATTTAATCCTGAAATGTCCCTATGTAACTCTCTAATCCAATCTGAGGATTTAAAGTGTCATATTGGGTCGTCAACCCGACCCGTCAAGATTCAAAGGCACAATTTATCTGAATATTTTATTTATTATCATCGTAAAACAATCATGTTATAAAATTTACCATTTTAGTCTACAAAACATGGAATTCAGTTAAAATCAACATATAAATAAAGGTTTCAAATATTCAAAATATTTACAAACTCCACCTAGTAACGTCTTATAAATACATTGTCCATTTAAATATAAGTATTGTACTCTATAAAATACTTCTTATTGAAATCCCATACTAATAGTGCTCCTCGAACCCATGATCAATCTATCAACCTACGCACATAAAGAACATTTTTGAATGCCGAGCGTACAAAGCTCAGTGGTACACATCTACTCTACTATTCTCCATGCAAATCATAAAGGTAAGCATGCAAGTTAGTACGAGCAATAAGGAGAAGATAATAAACACGTGGCGCTACCACTAGTCGCCTAAAAGCATGCTCTATCAACAAAGCAAGACATATGAGATGTCATTGGCAATCATCGCGTAATAAAACCATATACAAACCTTGAGTGAGGCCCACAAATACGAAGCATCAGGAACATACACTCAGAGGGAGGTTTGGGGACACGTAGCAACGGGAATATACACTCTATACTCAAAATTTACCCTCAAGTATCTTCGAATGAGTCCCGAGACATATAGCATCGAGAACATACATTCGTAATCTCTTCGAATAAGGCTCAAGGACACGTAGCAACGAGAATGTACATTTAGTATCTCTAACCATGATGTTGCAACACTCTCTCTAGGTATCCGGATCCTAACAACCAATGACTCAAGTAGTCAAATACCTAACCAGCATACAAGCAACGTGATCCCAAGGAACTCCCTATGTTTCTTATCATCAACACATCGTTAATTTTACGTTACCAACTTGTTAATATATTATGGATGAGTACATAATCATTCACATTAATTAATCTCCTTAGTCCATGCTACATCATTAAATTACATTACCAAGTTGTTTACATTTTCTGCTAGTATACTTATTCGTTTTCAGTTTTACCTTATTTCGGTCACATCGTGTCAAAATCAGGGCATTAGCCTAAAGCATGGGCACCGACGACCCAAAACAACTTAATTTAACATAATAGGGCAGAATGCCCAGTGAGTACCAGCACTCGGCCTTGAGTATTGATACGGTCCCTCTAGTACACGTACTCATACGGGTACAATTATTGAAATTTCTTACAAAAATCCTAAGAATCCCCAAGTACGAGTACGGGCCAGCCCGTACTGATACGACCTTGAATAGCATACCTGATACAGAAGTAAGGATCCAAGATAACCTAAAAACCCTATCGATCGTAATTAATCTAGCAAATCCACTAATATGATCCGAGAAAACCTCAAAACTCCATGATCAACAAATCGGTAAGAAAACATGATCTTGATGTAAAAATGAGATAGTTGTCCTCGAGCACCCTCCTAATCGCAGTTAACTAGGCAAAACCACTCAAGTGACTCTAAACCACCTCCTAGATGCAATTGATGGACAAGTAAGATTCTGAAGACAACCTGCCTCACGAAAACTAGAAGATTTGTGTTGAAGAAAGCTTCGATAGAAAATTTGACAAGGTGAATCCGTCAACCTTGAAAAAAATGGCCATGACCAAAGGGTTTTTGTAACTAAAAAATCATGATGTTAAATTTTATTAATGCAACAAATATGTCTTTAAATAGGCTACAAGGAAATAGTTTAACTTGTACTAGGAAAAGTAAAGATAATAATAAAATAAATAATCATATTTTATCTATCCTAAAAAACTAATAAAAAATTAACAAATCTAATCCTAAATCATCTAAATATATTCATAAAGAATCCTAAACTGAATTTAAGTACAAATAATCAATAAAATTATTGAAACTTCATCATAAATGATAATCCTCTTATTAAACCTACATAGAGATTATTGCTTGCACAGTCTTCACGAAAACGAACATAACTTAAAGCTCTTTGCGTCCGATTGATGCATTTCAAGATGCGTTAGAAAGCTAAGAGATAGACGGTCAATTCATAAGAAGTCATCTCAACCCAAAAAAAGCCTAGATATCATCCAAAAGGCTTTTAAGTTGGATGATTTTCCAAACTTGCAAAAGGACCTCTTTGAAATATTGAAATTATTTGATTTTCCCTCTTAGGAAAGCATCATTCCCCCCTTATTGGAAAGATTTGTCTCAAATCTTAAAAATTATTGATCAAACTCGTCAAGTCTCTTGAGATAACTTCAGGAATGTAAAAATTAAAACTATGACCTAAATATAGAATTATAATTTTTTTCTTTTTTTTTCAGCAACTAAAAAAACAATAAAATATAATTGTTTTAAACAATTAAATCAAGGCTCTAATACCAACTAATACGAAAGCCAGGATCTAAGGAATCCTCAAAATCTATGAACACTCTAGATCGCAATTAATCTAGCAAACTCACTAATATGGCCCGAGAAAACCTCAAAACTCCAAGTTCATCAAATCAGTAAGAAATCATGATCTTGATGTAGAAAATAAGATAGTTGTCCTCGGACACCCTCTTAATCCCAATTAACTAGGTAAACACCCTCAAACGGCTCTAACCCACCCTCCAGAATTGAATGGGCAAGCAAGAGTGTGAAGACGACCTCCCTCATGGAAACTAGAAGATTCGTGTTGAAAAAAGCTTCGATAGAAAAAACTAACAAGGTGAATTTGTCAACCTTGAAAAGAAAATGGCCCATGGCCAAAGGTTTTTTGTAACTCAAAAATTCATGATGTTGTATTTTATTAATGCAGCTAATATGTCTTTAAATAGGCTACAAGTAAAGAGTTCAACTTGAGCTAAGAAAAGTAATAATAAAAAAATAAATAAACATATTTTATCTAACCTAAAAAACTAATAAATAAATAATAAGTCTAATCCTAAAACATTATCATCATAAAGAATCCTGGATTGAATTTAAGTACAAATGATCAATGAAATTATTGAAAATTTGTAATAAGTGATCATTTCCATATTAAACCCGTATAGAGATTTCTACTTGCACAATGTTCAATAAAACGAACATAACTTGAGCTCCCGACATCGAATTGATTCATTGGAAAGCTAAGAGATAGACTGTCAGTTCATAAGAACTCATCTCAACCCCAAAATGTCTAGATCTCATCCAAAAAAGCTTCGTACATTGGATGATTTTCCATACTTGCAGAAAGACCTCTTTGAAATAGTGAAATTATTTGGTTTTTCCCTCCTACACATACATCATTCTCCATAGGGTGGGCACAACTCGACTCGAAAAAACCAAATTCTTTTTTCAAATTTTAAGTTATTCGAATTATTCAAGTTATTCAAGTTGACTCGAATAAATCGTTCAAATTTTGAGTTCGAGTCGAGTTTAAATTTTGGAAATTTGAATAACCAAAAAACTGAATAATTTGAAATTGTAAAACTATGTCGTTTAATTTTAAGCTTCAAGCAGTATGTTTTAAGAACCTTCCCTAAATCTTTCCCATGTTCTTCAACTAGTTATATTTCACGTAAAACCTAACTGAAAAATCCCAATTCCTTTAATCCAAATCGTTGGTCGATGGCATCGCCCTTGTGGCTTTCTCTCCACTCCTAGCCCCAAGTTTTTGAGGGGAACGGTTCCTGTGTGAAATGCCGGTCCGGTGCTCGCTTGGGTGGTGTGGTTTCGCTGCAAGGTCGGAGGCTTGACAGTGCCTCCCTTGTTGGCGTTTATTTCCAGCCCTTTGGTGTTGGTTTTTGCTTTCTCCTTTTTGTTTTCTTTTCCAGTTTCATTGGTAGAGTGTTTGTGCTCCTGTGGAGGTGCGCTCGATGTGGCTTTGTCCAGTCTTCGGTGGTCCAGTATTTGGCTCAGCTCTCTAGCTCTGCTCCTCCCCGCCTTCAGCCTCCGCGATTCCAGATCTAACGTGTTGTTGTTGCTCAGCTGCCTGTTCTGCATCACCATTATCGTCCTAATCCTCTAGTGACCCCCGGAACAATATGTAGACTTGCTATGGTTGCTGGATCGTCCTTTCCTGGCTCCAGTCGGCGTTGTGTCCTTGTGCTTTCCTCCTTTGTCGTCTTTGCCGTTTTGTGGTTGTTTGTGTTTGTTTTTTGCTTTCATTTCGTTTTGGCCTTCTCGATTGTGGCCTTTTTGTTGTGTTGTGTTCTTTTTCGGTGTGTGTTTGCCAGCCGTTTCCTTGACTTTTGTGGCCTTTGTGTTCCTTCTCTTTTGTATCTTTTTTAATGCCAGTTGCTTCATATTGTTCAAAAAATCGTAAAATCCCCCGACCTACACCACAAATAACAAAATGAACATCGACGAGCAGGTCTCTCTCTTTTTTCGGCGAGTTTCTTTCTCATAACATTCTCTCTTTGCACACCATGGACATGGAGAAGGTTTCCGACGCCATCATTGTTGTCGCTGCCTCAATGAGCACCATCATGGTTGTTGGCGTCACCCCATCCCTCACCCCTTCTATAGGGGACCTAGGTTCAAGCGCTGCTTCTGCCCCTATCTCAACACCTGCCCCGGGTCCTGATGTTAACGGCGTTGTTGCCATATTGCTCGTGCTTGGATCCCTTGTTGGGGCTTCGATTGTTTCTTTGTTTTTCGACATTATGCATCTCCCCCAAAATAAAGATGCTATAATTCTCATTTCATACCTTTTCTACTACAATGGATATGAAAAGGAATTTCAGACAAAAAGTGCGCTCCTGTAAAATGGAAAATTGCAAACAAGTTTCTAAGAAACATCAATTTAGTGAAAAACAGTTTTAAAACACCCAATTTATATATATCTTTGGAACTGTTTAATATGACTAACTACTTCATAAATTGGTAGAGATTATTGTGTTTAGAAGTGTGACATTGTTGTTGTGTTGCATGTCATAGAATTGGATGAGAATGAAATGGAGTGACCTAAAATAAATAATGGCATTGGTAGCAGGAAAATATCATTCAGTGAAATTGAAAATGAAGGCAAAAAGAAAATGATTAACAAATTCTTTACTCTCAATTGTCACAATTACTCTTGTATTTATGTCTAATGTGTAATACCCAAAATTTTGTAAGTTGATTAAGGGTCATTTAGTACTAAGATAATAGCTTAAAAGCTAACTTAGTGACTAAAATGACAAAAATGCAAAAGTTGGAATTTCTTTAATTATGGGTTTTGGAAAGGAAATTTCTAAGGTTTAAAGGTATCATGTGATAGATAGTGAATTGAATAAGGTATTCTTAAATTTTGGTTGAATACCAAGGAAAATTGGAATGGAAATTGAAGTTTAAAAGTTTAGTGACCAAAATGTAAATTTTGAAAATTTTATGTCTAAAGTATAAACTTTGGAAAAGTTTGGTGACTAAAGTTGTAATTTCCAAAAAGTTAAGGGTTTTTATTTCATAAATAAATAGATCACCTAAGGGTGTGAATCGAATGCGAAATTTTTGGTTCGATCTGATACTTCGATTATTGGGAAAATCGCTTTTAAAGTTTAAGTGGAATTCGTATACCCGGATCGAACTGGAAAATTTTGAAATTTTACTATATGATAGAGAAAGGTTATAAAAGTCGTTTCCAAGTGTTGGAAATATTTTTAGTTCGATTCAAGATGAATCCTACAGTTTATTTCAGAGTAAAGGATTATTTATCAGTATATTGGATCAAATGAAAATTTTGCAGACTGATCCAAAAGATATGTAAAATTTCATAAAATATTATTTTATGAATATTTTATTATAGTTGGTTGGATTCCAACTAGATTTAGTTGAATTTTTACAAGAATAACAAACTAGTAAATAAAAACTAGTTGGAGGGCAAATTGGTCATTTAGCCCCAATGGCAATTTTGAAATATTTAAAAAGTTATAAGGGAAATTGTGGAAAGAGAAAATGGAATATTAAATCTTGGCCCATGAATGATGATAAAATCAATCTCAACCATTGGATAAAAAGGGCAAAATTTTAATTTCACTATTAAATGAATTTAATATTCATTTAATAGATATATGTGTAAAATAATGGTAAAAAGATGAACCAAATGTTCATCTTTTCCAGCAACAAACGTGAGGTCTAGGGAAAGAAAGAGAAATTTTTTTCCAAGTTCGATTCAAGCCCCGAAATTCGGTTTTCAGGTAATCTCTTCAGCTACAAAGTTGTTATACTCTTCAAGCTCTATCTTTTGATATCAATAATTCATGGAATCCATGTTTGATTGATGAGAATTTACATGAGAAAGAAATTAGGGTTTATGGATCAAATTGGGGCTTTTGAGATTTTATGATTCCATGATTGAATTCAAGTTGAAATCAAGCTAGTATGATGCTAAAAATCATGATATTGAGTTGGGATTTAAGTTTTACATGTTTTGATTATTATGAAGATGATTAGGGTTTATGGATTCAAGTTTAATTTAGGGTTTGTGATGTTGAAATAATGATCTAGTAAGCTTGAATTGTTGTTTGGAAGCAAAACCCTAAGTTAAATTATGTAGGGACCATTTCGGCAAATTGAAAAGTTGAAGGAACAAATTTAAATTTTTAGAATTTGGAATATATTTATGTTATTAATGATGTTAGAGATAAGAAAATGAAGTTAGAATGCCAAATTGATGTTGAATTGAATTAGTGACCATTTTGACAATTTGTCAAAGTTAAGTGACCAAATCGAAATGGAAGTTTTGTATGGGGAATAAATCTGATTTTTAGTTGTAATGATGGAATTAAGGTAGTAATGTTGAATCGAGGACTAAATTGCAAAGTTAAGAAGCATGAATCCTTATCTTTGCATTTTAGTACCTATTTCGGTAAATAAGGAAAATTAGGGAGAATTATTGTGAATAATTATTTGGTGAAGAATGTGATGAGTTGGTGGTTTAGATCTAGTGATTGGACTAAATTGAAAAGTAGAGAAGTAAGGAGAAATTAGTATAAAAGTTGAAGTTGTTTATGGAAGTTGTGTAGAAAAACTGGTTTATGGCAGTAACTTTGAAAATTCACCATAAATTCTACAAAAATGGTTAGAAGATGAATTTTATGCCGATGTAAATATTTGTTCGTCTAGCTTCGTTTCCAACAAACGGAAACTGATTTCGAGTTCCGAGTAAAAATATATGAATTTTTAAGTGGTGAAAGGTCAGAAAATAGTATAGCAGGCTGTTCCGAAATTCAATACTGGAAATTGACTTTGAAAATTCACCATAAATCGTACAAGTTGAATTTGGGCTATTAATTTATATGGTTGAAAAGCTTCTTGAATCTAGTCTCTTTTAGACCAAACGAAATTGAATTCCGAGTTGTATATTATTTTATAAAAATATTTCTTTGGAGGTACTGCAAACTGCCAGAAAATGAGAATTGATACACTTTGTATCTAAGGTTGATTAGTAAGCTTGAAAAGGGTTAATGGAAGTTCAAATTGCTCACTAAGGACCATAATGAGTTTTTGAACAATACAAGGAAGAAAACAAAATGTTTGGAGATTTTGTGCTCAAATGATTATATTGGACAATATGTCTAAAATATTGTTAGATTGGGATCTAACAAATATTTTACTTATTTGAATTATGAAGTTAAGTTCGAATCAAGGGAGGTTCGAGGTACAATGAAGGAAAGGATCAAAGCGGACTTAGTGAGGTATACTAATACATGGCCCAGGTGAGTGCAATGCATACATAACATTATACATGGATGTTTCATACATCACCGGTAGGACTTGCGATGAGTCTACCTGGTTTATATATTGTCATGCTAATTATTTCATTAATCATACATTTGACATACTTTAAATATGTCAAAGGTTGAAAATAAATACATTGATCACTAGTTATTGATGATGATTTACTATTAATGTTATTCGGTTATGAACTGCTTCATGTTAATATAAATTGATATACATTGCCATGGATGAAATATTTGATGATATAAAGCCTATGTATGATATAGAGGTTCAAAGGTATAGTTGGCTAGCCATAGAGTCATAAACAGCTGTATATAGATTCTAAGCACTTTAGGTAAAGTGCAAATTTTATAAATACTCATTGAGGAGTATACTCATGCATGGTTTGAGTATATGGACTTATTACGGGTGCTAAGCACTTCGGAGTAATTTCATAAAAACTCAATGAGGGATATATTGTATACTCCGGTAAGTATACAGAAGCACTTCAGTGCTAAGCACTCTCGGTAGAGTGCAAATAATATACATACTCAAGAATGGTTAGGTATGGGGGGATGACTCGTGTACATAGAATCTCTTAATTCGATACATTGGGCTAAGTAAACTGAATTGAAATAAAAAAATTAGAATGATAAGCTTGAAAGCTTGCAGACAGAGTTGGAAAAAGCTATTGGTAAGCATTGAAAGCTTACGGATGGAAATGGCACCAATATTGGTAAGATCTAATCTTATCACTTTGATATACATATATGCTATTACATATTTAACTATGTTAATGAGCATGTAATGGTAAGGTGATCATATGCATTATTAATAATTAGTAATTAATATTGAGATTGATATTATGACAATTGCACTAAAATTTGAATTATAGCCTCACTAAGTAAATACATAGCGTGTAATTGTTTTACACGTAGGAAAGAAGAAATGATTGGAGTAAGGAGCATATATGGACATCATCAATCAATAATATATACATCAGTATCAGTAAGATATCTTTTGATACTGTTTAATATTTACTAGTTGGCATGTATATTAAAAGGGTATGCATGCTCTAATAGAATTTGTATTGTATTTGGCATCTAGATGAATTTTAAATCAGGCAGTTTTTAGGCAGTTTTATTAATTATACCAAGACAAATTAAATTGATAAGTTGCTGTCTGAAAATAAATTCGATTTGAAGATGAAAATATTATTTTTAAACTTTACGCGAATAACTAGATTTGTAAATAAAAACTAAATACATTGTAGCATTTTGAAAGAAACAAAATTTTACCGAGTTACAAATGTAGAGGGTTTTACGAATGTTTTGTGATATCTTTAACTTGTATTCAGCTATGAATACGGGAAAGGGGTATTATATTTGTTGGTATCAGAGCTGCTTGTTTAGTCGATTCTCGGCCTAAATGGAAGTAGTTTTATGTTAAAAAGAGTATACATGTCACTAGGATATCAATATTACTGATCTGATGTTTTTACGATTTGGTTGATGTCGCTCCTTACTAATGTAAATTGGGAGGAATTATAAGAAATGTTTGAGTCAAGAAAGCGTAATGAACTGGTAAATTGGAAGCTTTGGAAGGAATCAAGAGTAGTAACAATAAGGTTAATAATAACCCTTTGAATAAATCTGAACAAGAAATGGGCACTGGTACAACAAGAAGTGTTTGTGCTAGATTAAGGAACTGAAAAATTTAGAAACACCTGAATTGAAAGGAAAAGCAGCTTAAGGTCCAGTGATTGTTGATTTATAACTGAATAATCTAAGGATTACACTGGACGGATACCGAGAAATTGTATGGAGCTATTTTGTTGCTCTGAGATTTAAGCTAGATTAGAAAACCATCTGAATTTGCTTCATAGCCAGGATTGCACATATCAATTATAGTTTATAACATCAGGACTGATAAAGATTGGGATAATTCGAAAATCATAGAAGGTACATCTCATATTTTTGGATAAACCTGTATTGATGTTGATGGGTCCTAACTTTACACATTCGTATATAAGTACAAAGTTGAATGGTGAATGAGATATCCTTATAGAACCCATTTCAAGTAATATAGCGATCACAAATTTGTTGGGTTGTAATGTAAGGGTGAGATGAACATGTGGAATTACTCAATAAAAACATAAGAAGTAGAGTTCCCGATAAACTTAATAGAATTATCTTTTGAGGGGTCTAAGATGACTGTGGGCATGAATTGGTTACCTTCCTATCAGGTCATGATGAATTGTCGCATAAAGTGATTAATATTGAAAAACATGGAAGGCACAAAAATAGTAGTAGTTGATAAAAGGGTAAACCCCTTTTCTAATGTAATTTCAGTTTTTTATTAAGGAAATTGTTGTTATAAGGTTGCTAAGTTTTCTTAGCAAATATAGTGGATACTCGGGCTGTTGAAGTTAAATTGAAAAATAACTCGACTATCCAAAAATATTCAGATTTATTCCCAGATTAATTACTCAGAATTACCTCTAGATTGTGAGGTGAAATTCAAAATAAAGATGTTACCAGGCATTGCGCCTAAATTAATGGCCCCGTATAAAATGGCTTCGACCGAACTTTGAAATTTAAAGGTACAAATTGCAAGGAATGTTAGGTCGATGTTTTATAAAGTCATGTGTGTCATCTTGAGGGCACACCAGTGTTAATTGTGAAAAAGAAAGATTGATTTCAATCAGCTCGAGAAGGTAATAGTAAACAATAAATATCTTCTTCTGAAGACTGATGATCTTTTAATTAGTTAAAAAAATCAAGAAAGAAGAAATTCTAAAGATAGCTTTTCAAACTCGGTATGAATACTATGAGTTCGTGCTGATACCTACGACATTTATAGCCCTAATTTTTGGTAGAATGGTACATGTGTATTATGAATACTATGATTTCTTGTCACCTAAGCATGATGATCGAATGGTACATGTGTATTATGATGTGTGTTACATGTCTTCTAAGCAAGGTGTTTTAATGATATGCTATAATTACATGATGAATGTTGCTATGATTGAATGGGTGATATGTAAAATTTGCCTATGTTCTCCTCTATGCAATTCTAATGGTACATGGTCTTTGATGATAGTCTTGATTCCTTGGGTTATATGTAAACTTGGACTTATGCTTTGCAATTGACTAGACTTAGTGTTACCTCAATAAGAACATTCCTTGTACTTACCACTCTACTCTTCATTCTTCCCATAATAGATTAAAGAATACTTCAAGAGGATATCTTGGGTTTGAAGCAACACTTGAGGCAAGCTTGAAAGTATGAATTCATACTCTTTGTATACTCCTAGTTTGGTGGCACTAGATTTTGTATTAAGTAGCCTTGATCATGCATTAGATTATGTGTATAAGACTAGTATGTGTATTGTTTTGATGGGCCTAACATGTAAACTATTTTGGATTACTTAAAACTATGTTTGAACCATGATATTATGTGTATATATATGAAGTAGTAATGTTGTGCATATGGTGATTTGAAATTCAATGTTTGATGAGATTATGTATGATTCAAATGTAGATTTAATGTGCGATTAAATCTTATTTAAATGAATGCTAAACCTATGTTGTATGTACATGCATTTGATACTATGTATGATAGCATGGTTCGGCTATGTTGAAATTGGAGGCTAAGGTATGTTAAACATTCATTATCAATGTTCTAGACAAATATGCTATGTAATATGATAACTTGATTGTAAAGAAACAAATGAAAAATGGTTAGGATTCCATGATGTTTCGAATAGGATGAATGAAGATGTAATAAGATGTAAATTGTATGCTTTGTAATGATCATGTTAATTGATTGAATAAGTAGTTACCTAGGATGCAGGTAAGCTAGTTAAAGTAAGTTTAATGGTTACCTAGTGTATTTAAATAATATGCATGTAAATTGTAAAATAAGATGAAAGTTGTATCATGTATGATAGTAGCTTCAAAGGAAATATACCACACTTGACCTTGTTGTTTGAATGATGTATGTGAATTAATTGTAATGGTAATATGATATAGTAACTTAGGTTATAAGTAAGAAGGAAACAAATTGGTACCTAAATTGGTTGCTATGTATGTTGGTTGTAGTTTATGTGGCTTGCTTGTAGGAATTGCATGTTTGAAAGGTTTAGATTGGGATTACTTGTGCATCAAGGCAAGTAGTTCTAAGGTTACTTATTCGACAAGTAACCTATCAATTGCTTTATTTTCGCTCTGGTAATGCTCCAGAACCGGGTTACAGCTAACCCGGGGATAAGGTGTTACATTTATTGGTATCAGAGCTTTTTGGTTGATTCGATAAACTCATTTGCATCATATAGGATATGTGCCACCTAGGAGACTTGATATAAGCTTGTGATGTTGCTTAAATGTGTAAATGTGATAACTAAGACTCTATTCGATCTGATTGAACTCGAATGTCAGAAACAAGATTGGGTCAGGATAGTGAAAGTGTCGTAGGCTCCTCAAATGTAGGAGATAATCTTTCAAGATAAAACCTAAAATTGTAAAACAAATCCTTTTAGTTTCGAACCCAATAGGGGGAAATCACATCCATTAACTTTTTATGCAAGGAATGTTCTATAGTCATTCGAAACATACCCTTTCTAATTGATTTATATGTATAGCCAAAGTGTGAGCTCGATCTAGTGTTAGGACTAGATTGGTTAAGTAAACATGAAGTCTGGATAGATTGTCAAAAATAGGAGACTTTATCTCTGGGGTTTAGGAAAGGAATCAATCCTCCTAATTGATAGAAAATTGACCTCAATCTTTGCTGCCATGACTATGAAATATAGGTTTGAATTCGGCCTAGCTTTACACCCTAGGGAGCACCTGTATTGTTCTTTAAGAAGAATGACGTGTCGATAAGGCTATGTATCGACTACCGTCAGCTAAACTGGCTCACTATCAAGAACAAATATCCTTTACCGAGGATTGAGGACTTGTTCGAACAATTCAAGGATGTCAAAGTCTTCCCCAATATCAATTTGCGACCGGGGTACTATCTGATGATAATACAAGACTAGGATGTACCCAAAATGGCTTTTAGGACTCGTTATGGTCACTACGAGTTCCTAGTTATGCCCTTCGGGCTAACCAGTGCTCCAGTTTTGTTTGTAAAGAAGAAAGACGGGACTATGCGGCTTTGTATTGATTACCGTCAGTTAAACAAGCTAACTATCAAGAATAGGTATCCCCGGACCAGAATTGAAGATCTTTTTGATCAAATTAGGGATGCTACTATATTCTCTAAGATCGACATTCGATCGGGGTACTATAAGATAAAAGTAAAAGAAGAAGACGTGCCTAAGACAGCCTTTCGTACTCGATATGGCCACTTTGAATTCCCCGTAATGTCATTCGGGTTAACGAATGCTTTGGCTGCTTTCATGGATCTTATGAATCGGGTATTCAGGCCCTATCTTGACAAGTTCATGGTCGTATTCATCGATGACATTTCGGTGTACTCTCGGAATAAGGAGGAACATGCTGAACAACTCTGAATTGTTTTGCAAACACTCCGAGAACATCAATTGTATGCCAAGTTCTCCAAATGTGAATTTTGGTTACCAGAAGTTTCTTTCCTTGGCCATGTTATCTCGGCTGAAGGAATTAAAGTCAGTCCAAGTAAGATTTAGTCTATTCTAAATTGGAGACCTCCGAAGAATGTAAACGAGGTCTAAAGCTTTCTTGGTTTAGCCGGGTATTACATAAGATTTGTTAAAGGCTTTTCCTCTATTGCCGCAAGTCTTACCAAGCTTACTCGCAATGATACACCTTTCGTTTGGTCGGAGAGCCAACAACGAAGCTTCAATCAACTTAAGCAAGCTCTGACTCATGCCCCAGTACTCATCCACCAGAATCGGCTAAAGAATTTACTGTTTACAGTGATGCTTCTCATCTAGGACTCGGTTGTGTCCTGATGCAAGATGGGAAAGTGATTGCTTACGCTTCAAGGCAACTGAAGCCACACGAGTCTAATTATCCAACACACAATCTGGAACTAGCAGCTATCGTGTTTGCTCTCAAGATATGGAGACACTATCTATACATAGAGAAATGCTTTCTATACAGGGAGAAATGCATATTCGTGGTTTTCAGAAAATGGAAAACCGTTCATAGTATCTCTCAAAGATGCAAATAAATAGCTTGAAGATCTATGATGTTCAAGACATGTACATTTCTCATCGGAGTTTGGCCAGAGCTCTCAATAACCAACAGACGAACCAAACTTGGATTGTTTTATGGGTTGGCATTCCAATCCCCCCGATACATGTAAGCAATAATCCTTAGGAAGAAGCAATACAACATGGCAATCCACCATTTGAAAATGTTTCGGAACAATCACCAATCAATTTTCCAATTGGTGGCAGCTCATCTTCTCAGTCGGCTTACAACGATGATGGAGGATACATACCACAATTTCAGTATCCTCAAACATCCGTATATGGGGAAGGTATGGGTGTTGGTAGTATAACATCTCTGTTGTCGACTACCACCATTAGCAGCTCATCATTTCATCCGGAAGATATGTATGGTACACTACCTTCTATGCAAATCATGGATGATCAATTTGTCAATGATAAGCTGAATCTGGATCAACCACGAAGAACAGTTCGACCCCCTATGCGGTACGATCAAACATCATCCTTCCACCGGCAGGAATTACCGATAAGGAGGCAAAAATAGGAAATAGTTTTGTATTGGGAGTTAAGACTCCATAAGCCTAAGGGCTTGGCCTTTGAATGGCATAATGTTGTATTGAATCATGAAATGTATAAAGCTTAAATGACATGGATAATCAACAACCTTGGTAGTTAGTTTGGATAGATAAGAGGGCATGCCTTAGAATCTTGAGCTCATATTGGCACTACGATGCATATTGGTACGCCTGTACATATTGGCACGACGTGCGGCGCATATTGGCACTTCGGTGCATATTGGCACTTCAGTGCATATTGATAAGATTTGATTATCTAGTAAGCTACTTACCAAGGATGTTGAAAGATGACTTAATGAACATTGCTTGTATTGTAAGAAACTTGAATGAACTTCCTTGCTTTGAAAGGAGACACATGAATGGATGTAATACTAGTTACTTATCAAGAAAGAAATCTATATATGATGGCTTTGTGTATGAATGCCTGCTTGATAATTTGTGTATTTGGTTGCTTGTCCTCTAAGCATGATGTTCGAATAGCCTATGAAAACCATGATGAATGTTGTTGTTGATTGTATGATATGTAAAGATTGCCTGAGTTTCCCTATGTAGTTCGAATAAGCATGTATTTTGTGGAGATGGTCTTGATTCTTTGAAACACATGAAAACTTGGACTTTTATGCTTTGGAAACTGACTAGACTTAGTGTTACCTCACTAAGTACATAACTTGTACTTACCACTCTACTCTTCATTCTTCCCATAATAGATTAAAGATACTTCAAGAGGATATCTTGGGTTTGAAGCAACACTTGAGGCAAGCTTGAAAGTATGAATTCACACTCTTTGTATACTCCTAGTTTGGTGGAACTAGATTTTGTAATAGCTCACCTTGATCATGCATTTGAATATGTGTTTAAGACTTGTATGTGTAATGTTTGATGGGCCTATTTTGTAACCTATTTGGATGACTTAAACTATGTATATGAACCATGACAAAATGTATATATCAAGTAGATGTTGCGCAAATTATGAAGTAATTCAATTGATTGATGAATCCTTGTATGAATCGAATGTTAGACCAAGTTGTATGATCATGCATTTATAACTATGGCCATTGACATGATTCGGCTATGTTGAGATTGAATCTAAGGTATGTTTAAGCATGCATTATCAATGTGTTAGCCAAGTATGCTATGAAATGTGATGATTTGATTGTAATGAATCAAATGAAATGTGATTAGGGATTACATGTTGTTCGAATAGGTGTATGATAGTGTAATAAAAATGTAAAATGGATGCTTGTAATGATCATGTTAATGGGTTGGACAAGTAGTTTCTTAAGATGCAAGTAAGCTAGTTAAGACATGCTTAGTGACTACCTAGCATTATTCGAATATGGCATTGAAATTTGTAGTAAGAATGAAAGTTAAACCATGTTTAATAGAATCTTAAAGTGAATTATGCCACACTTGTTGACTGTTGTTTGAACGATGCATGTGAATTGAATGGATTGGTAACATGATATTGGTAACTTAGATTATAAGTATGAAATGAAAAAAATGGTACCTAAATTAGTATGCTATGTATGTTGGTTTTTGTTTAATGTGGCTTGATTGTATGAATTGTATGTCTTGTAATGTTTGGTTTGGGGTTACTTGCGCCGCAAGTCAAGTATTCTGAGGTTACGTGTTTGACAAGTAACCTATCTATTGCTTTGCTTTCGTTTCGGTAACGTTCTGGAACCGGGTTATAGCTAACTCGGGGATGGGGTGTTACAAAAGACATGTGCATACAAATCAGGGCAGCATATATATGTGTACATTATACAAGTTTAGAACAGTCCATTAATCTTTTGGTTTTGTGCAAAATAGTCCTTTAAACATTATGTATTTTCTAATAAATCCTTAAATCTTTCTAAGGAATTATCTCATACATAAGTATACATTTAATTCTTATCAAGAGAATTATCAAGCATGGCTTATCTCAAACATAGTTTACTTATCATAAGATAATAAGCATAACATTTTGTAAACTTAGATTTTGTCACAGGGATATTAAAGTTCGATTAGTATCAAGATCATGTCAAGGGTCAAATGAAACAACTGTTGCATATAAAGGATTTACAAGAGAAACATTACATCAAAACATAGATATCTTATAAGACAAGTTAGCCAATTCGAAACTCATATCATATAGCAAGGTTGTTACAAGTATCTTAAGATATTGAGTTAATTTCAATATTGTATTTACAATTATTATGTGTTGTCATTAATATAGCCTTGATTTACAAGCAATCTAGATACTCAAATCCTATGACGTTTGTCATCAAACAAGGGTACTCGAAGTACCAAACAAGGGACCGTAGTCCAAACAAGGGACCAAAGTCCAAACTATCAAGGAGCTCTATAGACTCTATGGCATTCCAATTGTACCTAAGTCTGACTCGAAATAAAGGCTTTCTTTCTTTTTTTAATCTTATCATAAGAATTTTTGGAGTCAAGACTTATCACTTAATCGAGTATCAAATAATCGTGCTTTATTCACAGTAAGTTGAGCATGGCTTGAAGATCATAGAATCATATATATATATCAAGGCTGAATTTCATCATAACTTATCGAGATATGGACATGTACACATCACATTCAAAGTCTATACAATCTTTTAGCTCAAAAATAACTTATTCATAAGTACTTACCTTGAAGTACTTACCTCTAGACCAAGCTAGCATTTGCAAGCACAAAACAACCAAACAATCAAAAGTAATAATAGGAAATTTCATATAAAGTACTCAGGATAGCTATAAGCTTATCCTGAGGTTTGAACTATTCTCACCTCATATCTCGAATGTAACACCCCCTATCTGGTTTAGTATAAACCAGTCTGAGAGTGTTACCGGGGCAAGCAAGATCACGAAAAATTTAAAACTTTCGAGGACTCATCTCTAAAAGTTGATTCAAGCACTAGCAAGCAATAAGAACTAGACAAGAATTTAGACAAGTATACATGCTTCAATCAAACAAGCAAGGTGAGGACTTAGACATGAATCAAACGTAAACCAAACATGATATACAAGAACATGGATGGTAAATTCGAGCAATCTAGGCATACAAGGAAGGCATAACTTCGAATACAATAATCAAGCATACGGGAATTCAAACAAGGTTGACATGGATATGAGAGACATTCAAATTAACAAGACAAGCTCATGGTAGCAATGAGTTACTTAACTAACAAGCAATCAAGCATACTTACTTAACAAACAAGCAACTCACATTTTGATTTTAAGACATTATAAGGAAACCGAATAAGTCACAAAAAGTTTGCTTTCATGCTTACATTATAGGTTACTACTTCTATTTATTTCATTAAGCATTCATCTTATACCATTAACAATTCGAATGACCTAAGTGTGTAAACATTTTTCCATTTCAGTTCAATGTTCCTTAGTTAGATACATATAACATCTCATCCTTAATTTACGAAACATGTTCATGTTAACATACAATTGCATGAATCTAGTCCCCTAAAAACTAGACCATTCGGCCTTTACTATACAATTACACAAAATACATACAACAAGGTAGGTTCACACACAAGAGACCATATAATTTCCTAAAGCATCCGAATAATGCATATAACTAGATCAAACACTTGATCATTCCATTCATAATCTCATATATGTGCAGCAAAATCATTCCATTACATGTAATCTAAGTTCAATACAAACTTGTTTCTCATTTGTAAATCAAGATCATAAACATAGAAGGCCCATACAAGGACAATATATACAAGTTTCAAGTATTCCAAAATGCATGATCATGATAAACTATATAAAATCTAGTGCCACCAATCTAGGAGATATACAAAACAAGTATGAAACCATACTTATGCTATGCTAGTGTCTTCCTTCAAGCTCAAGGTAACAGGCTTCAGAGTCAAGCTACTAACAAATCCTTTATCCTGTTGATTGGGAAGAATGGAAACGAGAGTGATAAGTACAAAAGTGTACTTAGTGAGGTAGCACCTAGATTCTATCCAGGTTAACAAGACAAGACTTGGCAAGGTGACCTAGGAAATGTTGTATCAATTAAGCTACAAGCTACTGAGCTTGTATTCAAGATATCAAGTAGGTTCATTACAAGTTCTAGTTTGCTTGTCAAGCCAAGATAGCAAGTAAAGTCAAGCACTCTAATTCAAGCTTATATTCGAAATATGTAAGGTAGATTAAGGATCAAGAAGTTCATTTCAAGGATTAGCATTACATGTATCAGCAATTGGCATGAATACAATTACTAGATCAATTAAGCAAAGCAATCATTCTTGTAACACCCTAAAATTGGCCTAGTAATGTTACTACAATTTAAACAACAGGCTAATTGAATCCATAAGTTGATCAGTTTAAAAGAAAATTGAACATTGGCCATCCTTATAAATCAATTAAGTGAAATTGAACTAAATTGAATTGAAATGAAAACTAGTAGGCATAAATGGAAGGATGGAAATGTGAACACGAAAAATCCTATAGATTGCATGTAAAATAGAAATTAAATGGAGGCCTTGACACATGTCCTCTTCCAAGGAGAACATGTGCCAATTAGGATGATGACTCATGCTTGGGGAGGAAAATAACCAAAAATATTGTCATTTTTCTCCCCATTGTTATCCAACTTGGCCGAAACATAGAGAGAGAAAGGGGAGAGATTTTTGCATGCAAACACCTTTAATTCAAGCTTCATAATTCATCCATTGATCAAATTAAGCTTGGAGAAGGTATAATGCTTGAACCTAACTTGCTATAGATTGTTTGAATGATGTTCTTGTTGTCTTGATGAATTGGATGATTTCTATGTGTGTTGGGAGCATGTTAGATTCAAATTGAACTTGAAATTGTAATTCCTAGTAACCAATTTGATATTGGATATATGTATAGTTGCTAGAAATCTGGGAATTATGAACATGATAGAAAACAGTCTTGATTAGGGACTGTTTTGACTGAGAAATTGTGTAAATATGTTAAATGAACATAGAACCCTATTTTGAGCATGTTGCTAGGTAAAAAGAAGATTAAATTGAATAGTTGTGTTGCTGGAAATGTGACTACACCTAATTGAACTAGTTAAATTAGGTAATGGACTGCCTAGTTGATGAATTGATGTGTAATTGTGATCAAATAGATCAAACTAGGTTCAAAATTATTTTTTCCATGTTTTAAGAACCTTGCTAGGTGAATTATGATGACCTAGACATATATGGACTTGAACATGAATAGAATAGGACCTTGCTAAAATGAGTTAAGAAGCTAGAAATCCAACCTAGAGTAATCTGCCCAGAATGCTCTGTTCTGGGCAGTGACTTTGAAAAATTACTAAAACTTGTATATAATAAATTTAAGGCTAAAATTTTTATAGACAACACCTTGTCATGTCTAAATTCACTAGGAGAAAACAGAGCTAAACTCTGGGTTGTATACTTAAATGTAGAGAAGAAATACTAGAGACAGTGCAAACTGCCCAGTATAGCAAGATGCCCTGTCTTTAAGTTAAAACCTGTATTAATTGACTAAGAACTATGTTGCGCGTAATAAGTGCTACGCAAATGTGCAAGTATACACGTTGCAAGTTATAGTATAAAAGATATCATCTCCACAGGGATTGGTGCCACTTCAAGAATCTAGTCTCTTGCACTGTAAAAAGTGAAAACACAAATAAAGGATTATAGGAGTTTAACTAATAACTAAACTAGAAAGCAAATAAGTAAAAGAAAAGATGAGATCGAATGAGAGAGAGATAGGCCAGGTTATCGTGAGTTGAGGTGTGATAGCCGATTGGATCGTCTTGGTAAAAGAGTGCACGGGCAACTCAGTTGCCGTGGCAATTTGCACAACGGGGTTTCCTTGGCAACTAATCGATGGTTACCTGGGCAACTACTTGGGCAACTACTTGGGTGTCTGGGCAGCAACCTTCAAGGTTCGGCAGAGCATTCTTCAATGGTATGTTCTTATCCCTAGGTCGAAACTCTAGCTACTTGTGCATGCCTTAATAATACATCCCTGCGTGAATCAAGGGTGAACAACAACCAATCTTGCGCTCCTCTTAGCCGTTGAAATCCTTAACTTATTCCTAAGTCGGATTAATCTTCACCATCAATAGATTGAATAAAGATCATATTCATTCGTTTCTTGAATCTAACTCTCCCGATATTAGATAAATAGATGAAATCACGAGATCCTCCCCCAATTCACTCGCAAACAAGAATAAGAACCAAGAATGAATAAACCTTGAAATAGAAAAGTGCATACTCTTATTACCTAAACAAAAACCAATAGTTTCCCACAACCACAAAACACAATAACCATAGCCAAATAGATTTACTTCATGGCTAGGTTCCAAAGAAATGCAAGATAATTAATCCCTAGCATGAACCCAATCGAACAAGAAAGAAAAGATGAAGAAAGAGGCTTGTTGAAATCCTCCTTGCCCTTGATGCTTGTCGAAATTCCCCTCCTTTGCCCTCCTTGGAGTTGTCGAAATTCCCCTCTCTTGCTCTCTATCAATTGTCAAAATCTCCGTCATATTTATAGGGCTAGGCCAAAGTCCTTCTTTGAGGAGGAAGTTAAGTTGGAATTAAATTATCTTTAAAGAATATAATTCTTTATTATAATTGTATTCCTACTCGAACTTCTCCTATCTTCTTGTAATTTAAATCTTCTTTAATCTCTTCATGGAAATCAAGTTCCTTTGGGTTTGGGCTTTGCTCCACGTCATCTTGGGCTTGTCTAGTCATCAATTTCGACTACCATATCACCTTTGCTCTTGTCGACAATTGCCATGGCAACTGGCTCAGCGTCTCCTTCATGCATTGCCCTGGGAACTAGCTCGGCGTCTCCTTCATGTATTGCCCTGGCAACTAGCTCTAGCCTTGCTTTGGCAAGTGATCCTGCACATACACATAAAACACACCAAAGCAGCATCTTTTCCCACAAAAACTACCAAGTTATGTAATCAAGCTCAACGATGGATGGAAACATGGATTAATGCATGAATGGCTAATTATGCAACTAATATGGGCCTAAGTCTAACAATAATATGAGTAAAAAGGGTAAGAAAAATAGTACTTTTGAACACTTATCACACCCCCAAACTCGAACTATTACTTGTCCTCAGGCAATGCAAACTCATAATTACCTGCCAAGACTTCAATTTTCGCAAACTTAGCTTTGAACTTGATTTCAATTCTCTGAACCGGGGCACAAAGTATTATTGGCTTTTTATTTTTCAGAAAACTTAGGAGTTACTCGGAATCAAACTATAATGCTTGTGAGTGTGTGAGGAGTTGTGTGCAAGTTGATTTTTCGGATTCTATGCAAACAATAGGTTTTCAAATTACTTTATTGGGTTCTTTTTAACATGTTTTAACAAGAGCCAGTTTTGGGCACCTCTAGTGTTTTGTTTTTAGTTTTCTTAAGTTAATTTATTCGACTAGAGCCAGTTTCGGGCACCTTTAGTTATAATTTTTTTTAACACATACTAGAGCCAGTTTCGGGCACCTCTAGTGATAAATTTTTAGCACATGCTAGAGCCAATTTCGGGCATCTCTAGCATTCATCCAATTTTTATTCTAATCCCCCAATTTGTTAATTATCAACCTATGTTTACTAGAATTCCTTAAATCAATCAAACCACAACAGTGTTTCATCAAATTTAGCATCATAGTAAAATTCTAAGTTTTTCCATGGTTATCCCAGATATTCATCAAATCTAAGTGGTAACTACTAATAACAATCCCCCCAAACTCGACTGATGAATGTATGTATCCTAAATCTAAGCAATTCTTGTGCAAGTTCAAATCTCTAGCAAAGTCATCATCGGATATTCATCAAATCTAAGCAATTCTTGTTCCAATTAAAGGCATGGCAAGCAATTTATGTATCCTAAATGTAATACTTAAGATGAATGTAACTAAACATGGTAACTACTAATAACAATCCCCCCAAACTCGACTGAGGCATTGTCCTCAATGCATGCATTAAAGAAAAATACAAATAACGAAAAATAAAATGCATACGAAGACTTACTCCAAGAGTTCGTCATCGTAGATGATTAGTTTCCTTTTGGTCGGTGTCTTGACTCTCTTGCTTGAACGCGATGGTTGTTTTCTTGCTGCCGATGGTGGAATCGATCCTCGTATGGGGTTGTCCTCATCGTCCTCTTCATCAATGTCATTGGCTTTTCGCTCGGAGGATTCAATTGGTGCTGTCATTTTTGGTTCAATGGAGGACTCGTCCGAATCTGAAAAATCAGAAAATGATTCTGTAGGAGTTGATTCGGGCATAGGTGCTTTACCTTTGGCTTTTGCAGTGGTTGCCGGGATGTCTTTAGCTTTGGTTGCCATGGCATCTTCAGGGTTGGTTGCCATGGCATCAGCTTGTGCAGGCACAATGTAGGTTGTCGCGGCATCGTCTTTATTGGTTGCCGGGGCAAGGATCTCGGTAGTAAATTTCCTTAGCATAGTAGTTGTGAGTCTTGTTGTGAAAAAGAAAACAAAGAAAACCTGAAAACTAAAGATAATGAAAAAAATTAAAATAAAATATCTCCTAAAAATAAAAATGAAAATAAAAATAAAAAGAAAATATTGAAAGGAGAGCATGCTCATGCATCTCCTAAAGTGACCACTTCCTTACGTTCCACATGGGCACCATTGTAGTGCTTCAATCTTTGTCCATTAACTTTGAATTCATGGTTGTCAGAGATGGACTTGATTCTCACAGCACCATGGGAGAATGGTTTGACGACTTCGAATGGTCCCGACCATCTTGATTTCAGCTTTCCCGGGAAAAGTTTTAGCCGAGAATTGAATAGGAGAACTAGTTGCCCTGGCGTGAATTGCCGTGACAATAGTTTTTTGTCATGCCATCGCTTTGTTTTCTCGTTGTAGATTCGTGCATTGTTATAGGCGAGTGCACGAAATTCTTCTATCTCGTTGAGGTCCAACAAACGCTTTTGTCCGGCACTTTCCCAATCCATATTCACGGTCTTGATTGCCCAATATGCCTTGTGTTCGATTTCACCGGTAGATGACATGTTTTGCCATAGACAAGTCGGAAGTGGGACATACCTAAGGGTGTTTTGAATGCAGTGCGATATGCCCAAAGTGCGTCATCTAATCTTAATGACCAATCCTTCCTAGAGGGATTTACAACTTTCTCGAGTATTCCCTTCAACTCCCGGTTGTAAATTTCTGCTTGCCCGTTGGTTTGTGGGCCGTGGCGATCTTGTGTGATATGCCGAAGCGTTGTAACATCTTGGCAATTAGTCTGTTGTCAAAATGCTTGCCTTCGTCACTGATAATTGCTCTTGGCATCCCAAACCCTGTAAATATGTTTTTCTGCAAGAATCGTTGCACGGTCTTGGAATCGTTGTTGGGAACTGCAGCTGCCTCAACCCATTTAGACACGTAGTCGATGACAAGTAAGATGTAGAGGTTGCCGAATGAAGATGGGAAAGGTCCCATAAAATCGATCCCCCACACATCGAACAATTCCACCTCGATGATGTTCTGGAGTGGCATCTCATGTCGTCTAGAGATATTGCCCGTCCTCTGGCAACGATCACATTGCTTGTAAAATTCTTGGGCATCTTTGTACAATGTTGGCCAATACAAACCGGATTGCAAAACTTTGGCCGCAGTACGAGTTCCTCCAAAATGTCCTCCATAGGTGAAGAATGGCATTGCCGGAGTACATTCTGTTGCTCTTCTTCAGGGACACATCGGCGTATAACCTGATCTGCACATTGTTTAAAAAAAAGAGGCTCGTCCCAAAAGTAATGCTTAGCATTATGGTGGAACTGCTTCTTCCCTTGGTGAGTAATGCCATAAGGTAAAATACCACAAACAAGGAAATTAACTAAATCCGCGTACCAGGGTATTGCCGAGGCATGTGCTGCCGTGGCGGCTGCTCCCAAAATTGCCAAGGCGTGCGTGTCAAAGGCTGCTATGACGTCGAGGGTTGTCGAGGTGTGTGCATCCATGGTTGCCGAGGCGTCGAGGGTTACCGAGGTATGCGCGTCCATGGTTGCCAAGGCGTCGAGGGTTGCCGAGGCATGCGCGTCCATGGTTGCCGAGGCAACTAAAAGTTGTTCATCCGGGAATGCATCGCATATCTCTAGATCCGCGTCCTCTTCCCTATTGTGTTCCAAACGTGATAAGTGATCGACCACTTGATTTTCTGTTCCTTTCCTATCCTTAATTTCAATATCAAATTCTTGTAAAAGTAATATCCAACGAATCAAACGAGGTTTGGCATCCTTTTTAGCAAATAGATATTTGATTGCCAAATGGTCCGTATGAACAATTACCTTTGTACCAATCAAATAGGATCGAAACATGTCAAATGTGAAAACTACAGCTAGTAACTCTTTCTCCGTTGTTGTGTAATTCACTTGAGCACTATTAAGAGTTTTACTAGCGTAGTATATCACATGGAAGGTCTTACCTGTGCGTTGGCCTAGGACTGCTCCTACCACGAAATCACTTGCATCACACATGAGCTCAAAAGGTAGCGTCCAATCTGGTGGAACGACAATGGGTGCCGAGGTAAGCTTTTTCTTTAGGGTTTTGAATGCTTGGGTGCAAGAATCATCAAAATCGAAGACTTTATCCTGTTCAAGCAGATTACACAAGGGTTTAGTGATTTTAGAAAAATTATGAATGAACCTCCTGTAAAAACCTGCATGTCTGAGAAAACTTCAAATTCCTTTAACTGAACTTGGTGGAGGTAATCCCTCGATCACGTGCACCTTGGCTTTGTCTACTTCAATTCCCTTGGATGAAATCTTGTGGCCAAGCACTATTCCTTCATCTACCATAAAATTGCATTTCTCCCAATTGAGGACTAAATCAGTTTCTTCACATCTTGCCAACACCCTCTCTAAATTGCCGAGAGAGCTGTCGAAGTCATTACCAAAGACAAAAAAATCATCCATGAAGATCTCAAGGAAGTCTTCGACCATGTCTGAAAAGAGTGCCATCATGCATCTTTGGAAGGTTGCCGGGGCGTTACACAATCCGAACGACATCCTTCGGAAGGCATAAGTACCGTATGGGCATGTGAAGGTTGTCTTTTCCTGATCTTCTGGTGCTATGGCAATTTGATTGTAACCTGAATAACCATCAAGAAAACAATAAAAGGGTTTACCTGTAAGACGGCCAAGCATTTGATCAATAAAGGGTAATGGGAAGTGATCTTTCCTAGTGGCTTTGTTTAGCTTTCGATAATCCATACAAACCCTCCAACCGGTCACAGTCCTGGTTGGAATGAGTTCATTGTTTTCATTACTTACCACCGTTATACCTCCCTTTTTCGGTACACATTGTACCGGACTTACCCAGTTACTATCAGAGATAGGGTATACAATGCCGGCGTCAAGCCACTTGATGATTTCTTTCATTACAACCTCTTTCATGGCATGATTCAGTCTCCTCTGGGCCTCAATTGAAGGTTTTTGATCATCTTCCAACAAAATCTTGTGCATGCACACTGCCGGGCTAATTCCCTTCAAGTCGGCAATTGTCCACCCTATTGCCTTTTTGTGTAGCTTCAACATCTTGATCAGCTTCTTTTCCTGCTCAGGCTGTAAGTTAGAAGAAATAATTATAGGCAATGTATTATCGATTCCTAAGTATGCATATTTTAGTTGCTCTGGCAATTGTTTCAGCTCAAGAATCGGTGGTTGTTCAATAGAGGGTTTTTCGAGTTTACCTTCCTTACCTGAGTAATCCAGTGGTTCAAAGTATGTACCTGGTCGATTGACTAGCCAATTTGCCTCTTCTTGTTGTTCCTCGTCGACCAGTTCTTCTTACTCCTCAGATTCCTCTTGATCGGCAATGTAGTTGTCGAGGCAACTAAATTCCTCATCGAAATTAAACTCTGCCGTGGCATGAAGTAGTTGGCATTCTTCTGGATCATCGGCATGCCTTAGTGTTTGGAACACATTTAGTTTAACTTGCTGGTCATTCACCCTCATTGTGAGTTCTCCCTTTTTCAACATCGATCAAGGTTCTCCCTGTTTCTAGGAATGGTCTTCCAAGAATGATGGGTGCATGCTCATCTGCTTCACAATCCAAGACAATAAAGTCAGCGGGAAAAATAAATTTATCAACTTTTACAAGTATGTCCTCGATTTTTCCCTCTGGATGCACATAGGATCTGTCGGCTAGCTGTAGCATAACTGTTGTAGGTCTTGCCTTCCCGATTCCTAGTTTATGGAAAACCGATTTAGGCATCAAGTTTATGCTAGCCCCAAGGTCGCATAATGCTTTCTCGACATAGTGGTTCCCAATAGAATAGGGTATTGTGAAACTTCCGGGATCCTTCAACTTGGGTGGCATACGATTGTGCAACATTTCCATGCATCCCTCTGTTGCGGCAACTGTTTCAAACTCTCCTAGCCTTGTTCTCTTGGACACAATGTCTTTAAGGAACTTGGCATAGTTTGGCATTTGTTCAATTGCTTCCACCAATGGCAAGTTGATCTGGACTTGCTTTAGGATATCAAGAAACTTATTGAATTGGTACTCTTGCTTTTGTCGCTTCAACCTTTGTGGGAATGGTGGTGGAAGTCGGATATCTTCGATCCTTTTATTGGTCTGAAACCTGATTGACGACATTGCCGGGACAACTGGAGTTGCCGAGGCATGCTTATCGCATGTTGTTGAGGCGTCTTTATCGTCGGTTGCCGAGGCATTCTTATTACCGGTTGCCGCGGCAATTCCTGGTTCAGCATCTGAGGCTTTGCCGCTAGGTTCGTCTTGATCTTTTTGTGGAGTTTTGTTTGATGAGCGGGTTTGAACCTCTCTAAGTTGTTGGCCACTTCTAGTGGTGATCGCCTTACATTGCTCATGGCCAGTTCCTCTTGCGACTTCAGTATCGCTAGGTAAACCTCCTTGCGGTCTAGTGTTCAGATTTTGAGCAAACTATCCGACTTGATTTTCCAATGATTTGATTGTCGCTTCTTGGTTTTGCAATCTCATCTTGGTCCTGTTAATAAAAGCATTAGTTCTTTTTATTAAGTTACTATTCTCAGCCATATAAGATTCAGTTTTCATCATAAAAGCATTTAGAGAATTTTCCAAAGAACTAGATGTTGTCGGTTGTTGTTGCGGCAGCTGTTGCCGTGGCATATTCTACTGGAATCCCGATGCTTGTGCATTCTGATTGTTCTGGTTTAGAGCATTGTTGGGATTACTCCATGAAAAATTTGGGTGCTTCTTCCAAGCTGGATTGTATGTATTGGACATCACATTGTTGTTCCGATTGGAATTCCCCACATAGAAGTTGGATTCCGGATTCTGCATACATTCAGAAGAATTATGGTTATCACCATATAACTCACAAAAAGAATCCATTACCTTGACCTCATGTGTGTTGTTTGGTTTTTGCATGTTCTGGACCATCTTGGTTAAAGTGGCCAATTGTGCCGAAATTGAATCTGATGATCCTAGTTCATGTATTGTGGCTTGGCGTCTAACTCCTCCTCTTCTAGTAGATGGGAATTGATAATCATTCTTGGCCAGCCTGTTTAAAATTTGCATTGCTTCCTCCGGCGACTTATCTAGGAGTATACCATTTTCCGAGGCATCTAGCATCATCCTTGTTGGTGTATTCACGGCGTTGTAAAACATTGTTACTTGAGTCCACACCGGGAATCCGTGTAGGGAGCATTTGTGTAGAAGTTCTATATATCGCTCCCAAGCCTCGTACTTGGATTCATCATCTGCATGCCGAAAAGAAGTAATGTCGTTACGAAGCTTATCAGTCAAATTTGTAGGATTAAATCTAGCAAGGAAATCACGACAAAGATCAGTCCAAGATGCTATGGATCCGGAAGGAATGCTATTCAACCATGCTTTCGCCCTATCTCTCAGTGAATAGGGGAATAATCTTAATCGTAAGACATCGGGGGTGACTCCGTGTATTTTGAACGAGTTGTAAATCTCAAGGAAAGATTTCAGATGTTGCCGTGCATCTTCATTTGTTGAGCCGCCAAATTGACCTATTGTGTTGATCATATTAAACATTACAGGTTTCAACTCAAAGTGGTCGGCTTCAATTTCAGGTGCGACAACTCCTGGATTAAGTCCATCAAGATCTTCTTTAAGATAGTCTCGAATAGTTCTGTTTCGTGCAAGAATCACTCCTCCTCCTGCTAGAACATCTTGATTCATATTGCCGTCTTGATTAGCCATTGCTACTCTTATCCTTCGTCTAAGTCTTTGTAAGGTTCGTTCTATTTCTGGATCAAAGGGATATTCTGGTGAAGTCGGTCTCGCCCTGGTCATATACCAATGCAAAACCAAAGTTTGTTAGCCCTTTGAATTTTAAACAAGAAATGTAAAAAGAAAGTGCAAGAAAATAAAGACAAAGTTGCTATTGCCAATCCCCGGCAACGGCGCCAAAAACTTGTTGCGCGTAATAAGTGCTACGCAAATGTGCAAGTATACAGGTCGCAAGTTATAGTATAAAAGATATCGTCTCTACAGGTATTGGTGCCACTTCAAGAATCTAGTCTCTTGCACTGTAAAAAGTAAAAACACAAATAAAGGATTATAGGAGTTTAACTAATAACTAAACTAGAAAGCAAATAAGTAAAAGAAAAGATGAGATCGAATGAGAGAGAGATAGGCCAGGTTACCGTGAGTTGAGGTGTGATAGCCGATTGGATCGTCTTGGTAAAAGAGTGCACGGGCAACTCAGTTGCCGTGGCAATTTGCACAACGGGGTTGCCTTGGCAACTAATCGATGGTTGCCTAGGCAACTAGTTGGGAAACTACTTGGGCGTCTGGGCAGCAACCTTCAAGGTTTGGCAGAGCGTTCTTCAATGGTTTCTTCTTATCCCTAAGTCGATCCCTGTGTGAATCAAGGGTGAACAACAACCAATCTTGCACTCCTCTTAGCCATTGAAATCCTTAACTTATTCCTAAGCCGGATTAATCTTCACCATCAATAGATTGAATAAAGATCATATTCATTCGTTTCTTGAATCTAACTCTCCCGATATTAGATAAATAGATGAAATCACGAGATCCTCTCGCAATTCACTCGCAAAAAAGAATAAGAATCAAGAATGAATAAACCTTGAAATAAAAAAGTGCAAACTTTTATTACCTAAACAAAAACCAATAGTTTCTCACAACCACAAAACACAATAACCACAGCCAAATAGATTTAGTTCATGGCTAGGTTCCAAAGAGACACAAGATAATTAATCCCTAGCATGAACCCAATCGAGCAAGAAAGAAAAGATGAAGAAGGAGGCTTGTCGAAATCCTCCTTGCCCTTGTGCTTGTCGAAATTCCCCTTCTTTTCCCTCCTTGGAGTTGAAGAAATTCCCCTCCCTTTCTCTCTATCAATTGTCGAAATCTCCATCTTATTTATAGGGCTAGGCCAAAGTCCTTCTTTGAGGAGGAAGTTAAGTTGGAATTAAATTATCTTTAAAGAATATAATTCTTTATTATAATTGTATTCCTACTAGAACTTCTCCTATCTTCTTGGAATTTAATTCTTTTTTAATCTCTTCATGGAAATAAAATTCCTTTGGGTTTGGGCTTTGCTCCACGTCATCTTGGGCTTGTCTAGTCATCAATTTCGACTACCATATAACCTTTGCTCTTGTCGACAATTGCCATGGCAACTGGCTCGGCGTCTTCTTCATGCATTGCCCTGGCAACTAGCTCGGCGTCTCCTTCATGTATTGCCCTGGCAACTAGCTCTAGCCTTGCTTTGGCAAGTGATACTGCACATACACACAAAACACACCAAAGTAGCATCTTTTCCCACAAAAACTACCAAGTTATGTAATCAATCTCAACGATGGAAGGAAACATGGATTAATGCATGAATGGCTAATTATGCAACTAATATGGGCCTAAGTCTAACAATAATATGAGTAAAAAGGGTAAGAAAAATAGTACTTTTGAACACTTATCAAACTACAAGACAAGCCTTATATGGTCATAAAGACAATTTTTTTAGCTTTCCAATGGAGTAAACCAATTGAAATTCCGACATACAAAATGAAAGATATGCTTGATTTAGTGACTAGAGTGCAAGCTGCCTGGCAGCAGCTACATAGGCAAATGCACACTGTTTTGTGGCATTTTGCAAATTGTCTTGTAAACAGTTTTAGGCTTTGAAATATGTCTTGTTTTACATGAACTAGAATGTAGAAAAGTGTAGTTAAGTAAAAAGGAAAATGTACAAGTGCATGCTACCCAATATGTGTATGTTATATGCTTGTAATATTGTCTTGAATTGAATGACCTTGTGATCATGTTTTGACATGCCTATGCTTGTAATGTGTTAGAACCAGGATTGAACTTGGTGGAAGAGGAAAGATTGGAACAATCTAAAGCCAAGAACAAAGGAGTGTGGATCCAAGACTAGCTATCTTGGAGTATTGTGAGTGTAGTTACCTCTAGGGTTAGGACTAGGTCCTAACCAATGTATTTTGTTACATTCTTGACATGATAATGAATCCAATCATGAACTTGACCTATTAAGGGAATGATGACTAAAGAAACACATGAAACTTGATCCTAGCCTTGAATGCATGTCTATTTCAAATGCTTATGCATGATTAAGTGATATCATGATTGCTTGTATGTGTTATGATGTAATGAGATCAAATGCTAAAGACTTGTTTGAGATATGATAACATCTCATCTTGATCAAATGAAACATAAAACTACTTGACATGTGAGCTATGGCTCAATGGTCTAAGGGCCTAACATGAATTGAACTTGCTTGACATGAACATGATCTTGATCTTGATAAACTTGAATAAATGGTAAATCGAACAACCTTGGTAGCTAGTTGGACTAGCAGAAGGGCATGCCTTAGAGTCTATAGCTCATTGTGTAAGGGTGGACTACGGTCCAGGGCTAAGGCCCCTATTTGGCGATAGACGGTGGGTACGTATGTGGTCTTTGGCGGTAGTAGGAGGGTTGACCAGCACTACAGTGCATCTTGTGGCGACAGTTGGTTGGAGACTCAATTACCTATACAAACTAAGTACCAAGGGGGTTGTTTAATGAATAACAATTGAAATAACAATCCTACATTACATGATACTTGCCTTGAATGCCATTAAATGTCTGTTACTTGACTTGAAAGCATGATTCCTTGATTTCTGCTTTTGCAAGC
The DNA here is from genome assembly GCA_019671005.1 of Hibiscus mutabilis. Taxonomy (NCBI): domain Eukaryota; kingdom Viridiplantae; phylum Streptophyta; class Magnoliopsida; order Malvales; family Malvaceae; genus Hibiscus; species Hibiscus mutabilis. The sequence continues at coordinate 29,616,759 of CM033712.1, forward strand.
ATTTGTGCTTGATTCATGAAGTATGATCCCTGTTTCTTGTCCCTTGATAGCCGAATGCATGATATCCTTAGATAGGGTAATCTTGATGCTTGAAAGACTAGTTAAGATCACTCTTCATGCTTGAAAGCTTAGCTAAGATCACTCTTGATGCTTGAAAGCCTTAGCTAGGTCTACACTTGATTAAAAGACATGAAACATGAAATAACAAAATGGATAGACTAGTTACTACCTCACTAAGTACAATCTTGTACTTATCACTCTTGTTTCATTCTTCCCAACCTATAGGATAAATGATACGAGGTTCCTTGATCATGAGGCCTGTTATCTTGAACAAGAAGCAAGACACTCAAGTTTGCCTAAGTATGATTTCATACTTGTTTTGTATATCTCCTATAATGGTGGCACTAGATGTATATAGATAGTTTGATCATGCATTTTGAAGCTTGTATATAATGTCTTGTTGGGCCTATCTATGTTATGAACTTAGTAAGAAGTATGTAATGAATTTAATTATCATGTAATGAACGGTATTGGCTGCGCATATTTGGATTTTAGTTGGATGATCTAATGTTTGATCTAACTTACCTTGATATCAATCAGATGCTTTGCTATGAACATGTCTTGATTGAATTGAGTATAGGATGATTGAACCATGCTTGCTTGACCTACCATTCGAATGTTTCATATCTTGTTTGGGATTTCCATGGTGAAAGTATTGTTGTGTGATTGGATGGTGATTGTCGAATGGTTAGGTGTAAGGAATGACTTGAATGAACTAGTTACATGCCTTGTTGTATGATATTGTAATTGGCCGAATAGTTAGGTATTGAAATAGGCTTGAATGGAACTAGAAACATGTTATTGAAGGTTAGATAATTATGCTTAGTAAGTGTAGGAATGAAATGACTAAATGTATAAAGCTAAGGAACAATGAATCGAATTAGAAGCATGTTACACTTAGGTAATTCAAATATGATAGATAACAAAGAATGAATGTTTTAATGAGAACCATGTAAGTAATAGCTTGTAATGTAAGCATGAAAGGTAATAATATAGTGGTCCTATTCGAATGATGTAGGATGAGTATGAAGAAATTGTGTGGCTACTTGTATGATAAGTGGTTGCCTTTGCCTTGTTCGAATGCCTTGGTCTCATTTGGAAACAATTGAGAGCTTACTTGTTAGCTAAGTAAATATGTGATTGCTTAATTGATCCTTGTATTGTATTGTTCTTGTCCATTGCCATGTCTTGTATTGCTTGTATTGTTCTTGCTTGCTTGTTAAGTAATGCTCCCGAGCCGGGTTTCTACTAGCCCGGGTAGGGGGTGTTACAATTCTAATTAGGCAAGAATCACATATACATATAACTTCTCTTCCAAGCAACAAAGAATTAAATAAACATGAGTATCATGTTAAATGTATAATTCAATATCAACAATTCATTCGAACCAGGGTCATGTATACAAGTATCTTTACCATCATATAACAAGTAATTCAAGTAGACATGTTCATATAATATACATGCAATTCGAGTATCATTCAAGCTTATTATCAAGATTCAAGTTTCACATTTACTAGTCATGTTTAGCTTAACTTGTTTTTCAACTTAATTAGCATTGTTTTCCAACATGTATAGTACTATCAATTCAATTAAGTCATGGTCAAGAAAGCGTGAACATTGCACATGGATCACACTAGACATGGTCATCTTTAGACATTACATATACATACAAGGAAATCTAATCATTTGAATGCTATAATTACAAGCATAGGAATGATAGACATGATTCGAGTATGATAACAAGGCATGGTTTGGAGGCATTCAAACAGGGAGCTAAGCATGGACAAGAAATGGAACAAGGCACCTAGGGACAAGGCTTAAGGTTTTCGAAACATGTCTAGGCCGTAGGTAGCACTTTACAAGAGTTTGATTTCAATTTGGTAACATTACATTCATGTAGTCAATGACAAGAATTAGCAAGACATGAAACAAGATAGGATTCAAGACAAAATAGTTATTTAATCAAAACAAGGCATGCACAAGAAGTAGTTGAATAAGACTTAACAAGGTTAAACATGATACAAGCTTTAATCACAAGTTACAAGTTACAACTCAAGGCCAAGATGTCAAGTAGCACAATCACCCAAGCTCAAGCATATCATTCAAATGATTCAAGTAGTTCATGTTCAAGAATTGCAATTCAATGATTTACATGACAGTAAATCATGTCTACAAGAACAAGGCAAGACAACTAGTCAATCATTCTTTTTATCCGATTAGGAGTCATATACACCTTATAGTTTATTGATCAAGTAATCCAAGAAATACATGTAGGCAAGTTCATCATGTTAAGCATGTAACTCAAGTAACAACATTACAAGTAGGCATGAATATCAAGTTACACAAGTAACTTCAAGAATTCAAGAAATTCAAGTAGCAAGATTATCATGTTATTCATATGATTCCAAGTAACAAGCAATATCATCATCAATGATCCTTTTTCATATAATTTATCAAATATAGTTTATAATTTACAAGCTTAATTATCATGACTTTGCCTTTGTGTTTAGTTGACAAGGTAATCGAGTCTCCACCAACTGTCGCCACAAGATGCACCGTAGTGCTGGTCAACCCTTCTATTGTCGCCAAAGACCACATACGTACCCTCTGTCTGTCGCCAAATAGGGGCCTTAGCCCTGGACTGTAGTTCACCCTGACACAATGAGCTCTAGACTCTAAGGCATGCTTTCCTACCTATGACCAACTAGTAACCAAGGACTTATTGGGTTTCGTATCATTAGGTCAAGTTTAACATGTATTATCAAGACATGGCTTGTTCAAGAATTCAAGTTCAAGTATATCAATTCATGTCAAGATTATCATGATTCAAGATACGCCCTTAGGCAAAGGAGCCTTAGCTCACCAAGTTCAAGAATTTACAAACTTATTCTTGTTTCATTAGTCATGTGATATCATGTATCATTTAGCAAGCTTTATTTTAGGCATATACATTATCAAGGCATGATTCAAGCAAGGATACTTCAAGATCATACATTCCATTCGAACTAAATCATGATACACAAGCAAGGATTTCAATGGAAATCAAACGGCAAGATTTACTTCAAGCTATTACATTGTCAGGCCATAATTCAAGTAAGGATACTTTAAGAAGATCCAATTCATTTGAATTGTACATGGATTACAAACAAGGATTCTAATGGCAATCAAGGTAACATATCAAGCTTCATGTAAGGACAAGGCCAAGCAAATGCATTCTCAATCTTATCTCAAACAAGAACACATCAAGGCACTAAACCATTCAAATTATACGTGATTCACAAGCAAGCATCACTAGACAACCAAGTTGCAAGAGTCAAACACATTTTCATATACATTTCAAGTTTCAAGCAAGGATATGTCAAGCATATTCATAGCATTCTTTTCCAAGCTTACCATTAGGCCATTCTTCCCTTTATTATACATAACAAGCATGTATCATATTATAGGCATTTAAACATAAAACATGATTCAAACAAGTTTAGTTAGGACCTAAGTCCTAACTCTATTATTAAAGCTACACTCACTATGCTCCAAGCTAGCTTAATCTTGGATCCAAATTCCTTTGTCCTTAGCCTTAGGATGATCCACCCCTTTCCTTTGCCACCAAATTCACTCTTGGTTCTAATACAATACACAAGTAATTACATATCAATACAAGTTCACATAATCATTAAATCAAGGCAATATCACTAGTACACAACATATACCAATCTGTCAACAAGTTCATTTTCATCGATTACATACACGACTTTAAATTATTTATACTTCTATTCATGTAAAACAGGGCAGTATCCACTGTCCCAAAACTATTACAAAATAGTTTACCAAACTGTAAACAAAATAGTCTCAAATTAGCTAGGTTGTTGCTGCCAGGCAGCTTGTACACTACTTACTTAAACATGCATAACTTTTATTCCGTATGTCAGAATTTCAATTGGTTTACACCGTTGGAAAGATAAAGTAATTATATTTATAACCGTATAAGGCTTGCATTTTAGTTCTTTGCCAATTAATACATTTTTTAACTTAAGGATAGGGTAATTTGCTACACTGGACAGTTTGCACTGTCCCTAGTGTTTCTTCTTTACTTTTCATTCTACAACCATAATTTAGTTCTGTTTTATCCTAATGGATTTAGACATATCAAAGTGTTGTCCATAAAACTTTCAGCCTTAAATTCCTTTTATAATATTTATAGTGATTTTTCAAAGCTACTGCCCAGAACAGAGCATTCTGGACATATTACACTAGGTTGAATTTCTAGTTCCATAACTCATTTTAACAAGGTTCTATCATTGTAATTCAATTAATTTTCATGTTCTTACATGTCTAGGTCAGTCAAATTCACCTAGCAATGTGCTTAAAACAGGGCATTACATTCAATTGGCATTTTTACACATTTTTACACACTTTTGTTTCAAGCTTGGTCCATTCAATTATACTATCAATTTAACTCAATATAGGCCTTGTTAATTCAGTTTACGTGATTTTAACTAGGTAGTTACTTGATAATCACTTCTCCCTATTCAAATTAGTACACAATTTATCACATATATCTCCAACTACATTTGGCTATCACCTTGAACATGTTAACTCAATTATTTACTAAATTTAGCATGATACCTATTGTTCATGACTTAATTTAACATAGCTATAACATCAATTCAAGCATTTTCAAGCTTTAAACAATAGCTATCAACTACTATCATCAAGCAATTACAAATTCATTTCAATCCAACCCCTAGTTTCTATTTGAGTGGAAAAAGATGATGGGAGCTTACATTGTTTTGCAAGATAACCTATCTACCAAGGTTGATTCAAGCTCACTCTTCCTCTCTTACTATAATTTCTTTCTCTCTTTCTCTCTGCAATTTTCGCAATGGTGAGAAAGAGTGGAGAAGATGACAAGTTGTCATCCTTGTTATCCATGCATTGCCAAGTGGTTAGATAAGATAACACATGTTATTTCATTTAATTTACATGTGGCTTGTTTGATATTTCCATGGATTTTACATGCATTTCCCTTGATTTTTAATTCATTCATTTTAGTCATCTTATTTTGGTCACCAATCATTCATTTCTTGCATTTAAGTCACTAGATATTCTAATTGATTTAGGATCAAGCTCAATTGAGCTAGCAAATTGGGTGACTTAGTTTAACTACTTATAGGGTGTGTTTTAGGGTATTACACCAAAGTTACAGGATACCTGAATCCTCACATTTTACATACTCGCAAGTGCCCATTCCTAACCTTCAAGCCACTATCCTAGTCCTCTTCAAACAAGTATGCACACAATTATAATTCAAGGATTCAAACTATGGAATCCAAAGGAGTTCTCTCTCTTCTCCCCTTTTATTCGGTCATTTTCTTTGATTTGGGGAAGAAGATGAAGTTGGAAGAGAAATTTTCTTTCAAAAATCCCCACATGTCCTTGCTCAATCTACATGTGTAATGTTTTTCCACATTTTGAGCTATTACATGAAATCTTCTCCATTTTAACATTTGTTCTTTTTAGTACTCATACAATGGCTTTCAAGATTTAATTCTATGTATATCGAGTCCTTTTATTCTTATTTGTTTAATTAATAGCATCATAATTTAAATTCTAATCAAATTATACTAAGGATCTTATGACACAAAATTTTGGGTATTACACGGCCAATAATCATGGTTCGGGATCGTGTTGAACCAAATTCTATATATATTTGCCATTATCTCCAGTTTATAACACTTATCCGTAAACATGTAAGGGTCGAGACAATAATGCAAACATGCAGCGTGTGCATGAGAGCAGGGGTATCTAAATGCTTGAAATGCACCACAATCACACCATCTCTAATTAATGTTTACGGTGAACATTCTTTGCTCACCTCAGACCTTAGCTTCGATAAAAAATTCGAAATCATGTGGGTTGAATGTTCTAACTCTCATAGAGGTGGTATCCGCTTGAAGTTCGATCATTCTACCCTGCAGGGTTTGAGACCAATTTTGTCCGTTGTTTATCCGGGATTAACTTCCTGCCCTTTGTTGAACCACACTTTACCCAATCTGAAGTAAGTTTCCCACACAATACTTGCAATTGGGAGATGGCGTGTTCCTTTAAGCATCGAGTTTATAGACTCAGCAAGGCTAGTTGTCATATGGGCATAACGCGGACCTTCATCATAGGCTTGTGACCATCTTTGCCTGTGGATGTCATTTGCAAAATTAAATACATTTACACCGTGCTACTTCAACCTTCTTATCCTCTCGTCGAATTTTGGTTGAACTAGTTCATACCTTATTTAAAAAAATAAGTTAAATAAATTAACATGATCAGCTCACCAAAAATTACTAATTTTAATAAACAACTAATAACAACTTACCCGCACCTAAAATCTCTTTCTGAATTTGGTTGTTTTTGAAATGCATCCTCGCATTTGTCGATTATTGATAAGAGCGCAGTCCCTCTATCAGAAAGCATGCAAATACCACCTTCTTTTACTACATGGTTCCGTAAATGGTTCAAAAAGAATTCCTATCCATTCGCGTCTTCCTTTTCAACTATGGCGAAGGCAATTGGGAATACATTACTGTCTCCATCTTGTGCAACGGCCATGAGTAATATATAATCATACTTCCCATACAATCATGTACCATCCACTTGAATCATGCGTTTGCAAAATGGGAACCCTTCAATACACGCATTGAATGCCCAAAATAACTTACTAAATATCATTTTACCAGGAATTAGTTCTCCTTGTAAGTTGCATGCCGGTTTTGTTTCGTATTCTACCATGGTTCCTTTGATGAATATTTGCATTGCTCGTAAAAGAGCTGCTAGCTCATTATATGATTTATCCCAATAACCATACACATGCGCCATCGCCTTCTGCTTTGCCATTCATGCCTTGTAGTAAGATGGAATATATCCAAGCTGAGTTTGGATGGATGCTACTAACACTGTAAACGAAAATTTTGGTTCCTATTCAACCATTAACTTGGTGTAAGCACATATTAGATCAGAGTCTAAATTAATGCAGTCCTGTGATAAAGCCATATTTGAATAGGTGTGCTGCTCAATGAACAGTGACACCTCCCACATCTGACCCATCTTTTTGTATGAAATTATTACCCACCAAAGACAATTGCTCTTCCAATTAATACACCTCATACAATTGGTTTGTGTATTAGACTCAACAACACAAAATGGCGTATGGTGTTTGATGCAGTGCTCCTAAACTACCAACTTTACAACATCTTTTGTTTTGAATTGAGCCTTCAGTACCAATTCCCCAAAGTTCAAAGATGATGAAGAACCAAATACGTGGGCTTGATGTTTTGGATCTCGCATTGCAGTATAGTCCACCTCATACATGCACGCTGGAGGTTCATAGGCTGGATAAATAAGTTCTGGTTGATGGGGCTCTGGTTCAACATAACACCAAACATGCTGCTCATTTCCCAACCTGAGCCTAGCAACAACCTTAGCCCAAACATCATCTTCAACATTTTGACCATTACCCTGAGACACATCTATCATAACAGCCTCAACATCATCAGCGTCGAGTAAGTGCACGTCATCATCTTCCGTAATAGGCACAATATTTTCTTCATCCTCACTGAAATGATCAAGCGATTCGTCCCAATGACCAACTATGGGTTCAGTGTCACAATATGTTGATGAACTCATTCTCTGTAAACATTCAAAAAAAATCATAAGCAAAGATTAAAATTTGGTTTTCTTATTAAAATTTTAAAAATAATAAACGGCAAACGAATTACAATTTCAAAAATACAAAACTTATCGGATTCAACAAGAAATCATGTAAATGTTCTCTAAAGCCTTCAACAATAAAAAAGTAATTATCATTCGAATATATCTTCAATCACACAAAAAATCTACAAACCCTCTATAATTAAAAAACAACAACAGATTAATTAAAAAAGTAAATTGCTTACTTACTTTTGACAAACCGAGAAGATCTACAAAACAATATACTTCAATAATCTTCACCTTCTTCGAATATATTTTGAAAAACTATCACCCAAATTTTTAACTCAAACTCTCTCAAATATACTGCAATTCTAACACTCTCAATTTTTCTCTTCTCAAACACTCATAATCTTCTTCTCTATATCTTACATATATATACAAAAAATGTACAAAAAAATTGGGCTGGTTGACCAGCTTTCACGTGAAAGTTGGTCTATGCATGCATGTAGGGCCGACGTTTACAGCAACTTGCCACCTCCAAATGGCATGGTCCCACGTCTGACCAGCTCAGTCAAAGCTCATGTATGGCAGTAGCTCGGGGCAAGCCTGGCCACCTGAGCCAAACGGTTATCTCTCATGCACCTCGCCATTTGGAGATGGCGAGGCCCTACAACGCCAGGAGTAGGTGGTGTGGTCATGCTGATCACTGTAGTTTTTGGACTATTTTTCCAATTTTTGGAGAAACAACCCTAAAACCCTAAATAAAAATTCAAAGTAGATTATTCCACTAATTTTGTCAGCATATAGATTGATATTACCAGTCGAGCTTGAAAAGATGTAACACCCTAAACTTGGCTTAGGAAAGTTACCACAATCTAAACTATAGGCTAATTGAATATATGAGCTAATCAAATTAAAGAAGAAAGATCATTAGCTACATTTAAGATCAAATAAGTAAAATTAGAACCAAATTGAATTGAAATTAAAACTAAGAGGCATAAATGGAAGGATGAAATTGTGATCATGCAAAACTCTAGAGCTTGCATGCAAATGGAATTAAAACTTAAGGCCTAGACACATGTTCTCATTTGATGAGAACATGTGCCTATTGGAATGGTGACTCATGGCATGCATGAAGGAAAGATGAACAAAATTGTATCATCTTCCTCCCAAAGTCATCCTCCATGGCTGAATGTTGAGAGAGAAAAAGGGAGAGAAAAAGCTTCATAGATCATCTTCAATCCATGCTTCTTGATTTAGCTTTGATCAAATTAGCTTGGATAAGGTATATTGCTTGATTCCTACATGTTTGAATCATGAGATTTTGATGTTCTTGTTGCCTAAATTGATTAGGATGATTGTTATGTGTGTTAGGATCATGTTAGCTTCTAGTAGTACTTGAGATTGTGAATTCTAGTAGCTAAATTGCTAATAAGAGTGTATATGGTTGAAAACAGTTTTGAATAGGGACTGTTTTGATAGGTGAAAATGTTTAAGCATGCTAATTGAATGTAATGCCTTGATTTGGTCACATTTCTAGATGAATTGAGGAATGAATATAGTAAATAAGTTGCTAGAAAATGAATGCACCTAATTGGATTAGTTAAAACTAGGTAATGGACTACTCAAATGGTGAATTAGAAGTATAATGTTGATCAAATAGATCAAATTGAATTTAACATGATAATGCCCTGTTTTAAGCACATTGCTAAGTGAATTAGACTGACCTAGACATTTAAGAACATGAAAATAAGTTGAATTTCCATGTTAGAAGCTTGTTTATATGAGTTATGAAGCTAGAAACTCAACCTAGTGTAATCTTCCCAGAATACTCTGTTCTGGGCAGTAACTTTGAAAAATCACCATAAATTGTATAAAAGGAATTTAAGGCTGGAAATTTTATGGAAAATGCTTGACATGTATAAATTCATTAGGAGAAAACATAACTGAATTCTGGAATGTATAATGAATTGTAGAGAAGAAACACTAGGGACAGTGCAAACTGTCCAGTGTTGTAAATTACCCTGTCTTTAAGTTAAAAACTATATTAATCGAAAAAGAACTAAAATGCAAGGCCTATATGGATAGAAATCCAGTTATGTTAGCTTTCCAATGGTTTAAACCAATTGAAATTCTGATGTACGGAATGAAAGTTATGCTTGTTTAAGTGAACATAGTACATGCTGCCTAGTAACAACAATTTAGGTAATTGTACACTGTTTTGTGGCAATTTGTAAACTATTTTGTAAACTATTTTGGGGCATTTATTTCTGCCCTGTTTTACATAAATTAGAGTATAGATAACTGTAGTTAGCTGTAGTAAATAATGTATATGAACATGCTGCCAGATTTGTATATGTTGTGTACTTGTAACATTGCCTTGATTGAATGATTATGTAAACTTGTTTTAACATGTATATACTTGTGTAATGTGTTAGAACCAGGAGTGAACTTGGTGGATGAGGAAAGGGTGGAACATCCTAAATCTAAGAACAAAGGAGTGTGGATCCAAGACTAGCTAAGCTTGGAGTATTGTGAGTGTAGTTTACTTGAGAGTTTGGACTAGGTCCTAACTAAAACAAGCATGTTTAAATTCTTGAATTGTTAATTGACTTAATATGATCTTGATCTATAAGGGAATAATGATTAAAGTAATGCATGAAACTTGATCACATCCTTGAATTCATGTTTGATTCGATTGCTAAGCATGTTTAAGTGGTAACATTGGTGCTTGTATGTGGCAGGTGGCATGTGATCGAATGTTTAAAGAAATTTCTTGAAATATTATCTCAACTTGATGAAATGAACACATGAGAATTACATGATATGTGAGCTATGGCTCAATTGGCCTAAGGGCCTAGTATGAAATGAACTTGCTTGACATGATCTTGAACATGAAATACTTGTATAAATGGCTTAAATCGAACAACCTTGGTAGCTAGTTGGACTAGGTAGAAGGGCATGCCTTAGAGTCTAGAGCTCATTGTGTCAGGGTGGACTACGGTCCAGGGCTAAGGCCCTTATTTGGCGACAGACAGAGGGTACTATGTGGTCTTTGGTGATAGTAAGAGGGTTGACCAGCACTACAGTGCATCTTGTGGCGACAGTTGGTTGGAGACTCGATTACCTATACAAACTAAGTACCAAAGGGGTTGTTTAATTGATAACAAATGAATTAACAATCCTATAGCATATGTTACTTGTCTTGAAAGTTATATAATGAATGTTACTTGACATGAAAGCCTTGAATTGTATGTTACTTGACATGAATGCCGTGAATTGTATGTTACTTCACATGAAAGCCATGAATTGTATGTTACTTGTCATGTAAGCATGATTTGCTTGATTTTTTATATGAAAGCTTGAATTATGATTCATTGTTTCTTGTATCCTAGACTAGCTGAATGCTTGAAATCCTTAGCTAGGATCATTTTAATGCTTGAAATCCTTAGCTAGGATCATTCTTGTTTAATTGACACTTAACTTGATATAATAAATGGTTATAACTAGTTACTACCTCACTAAGTACATTCTTGTACTTATCACTCTTGTTTCATTCTTCCCAACCAATAGGATAAAGGATTCAATCGTTGCTTGATTGTGAAGCCTGTTTCCTTGAGCTCGAAGCAACACACAAGCAAAGTTAAAGTATGGTTTCATACTTGTTTTGTATATCTTCTAGATTGGTGGCACTAGAATGTATATAGTTTATCTTGATCATGCATTTTGGAAGTTGAGTACTTGTATATATGTGTGTTCTTGAATGGGCCTACTATGTTATGAACTTATTGGCAAGTTTGTATTGAACTTAATTACATGTAATGGAATGATGTTTTGATGTGCATATGAATATACAAATGGTATGATCAAGTGTTTGATCTAGTTTACATTGAAACATTCGATTGCCTCGGTAACTATATGGTCACTTGTGTCTGTGTACATACCATGATGTAAGTGTTTTGTGAGTTGTATAATGATTGTCGAATGGTCAAATAAGGATGAGTTTATCAATCTTTGCCTTGTTCTTGTATTGTATTGCCTTGTCCTTTCTTGGTAATGCTCCCGAGCCGGTTTGCTACTAACCAGGGGTAGGGGGTGTTACAAAAGATACATGATGTTTTTCATGTGTCGATGCTTCAGAGGTATAGATCGAATCTATCGCATGTTGTGCCAGTTGAGGATATTGAGTTGCGAGTAGAGTTGGCTTATAATGAAGAACTAGTACGGATTTTGGATTATAGTACCAAGGTTCTTTGTGGCAATACCATCAATTTGGTTAAGGTGTTGTGGCGACATATGGTTGCAGAAGAAGCCTCTTGGGAGACAGAAGAATATATGAAAGAGTAGTTTCCTCATCTCTTTCCTCCAAGTAAACTTTTGGGATAAAATTTCTTTAAGAGAGGGAGAGTTGTAACACCCCAAAAATAGGGTTAGGTGCTTAGAGGTTTGACCGGGTTGGGTTCGACTTTGTCGAACTAGATCATGTAAGACTTGATGGGGTAGTGGCATCAGGGAATCTGTGTATCTGAACATATGTGGATAGGGGTAGAACTATCCAAGGATAGAGGTGAGTCTATCCAGGGTCACTATAATTACAAATATATGAGAATATATGTGATATATAAGAAAATGATATGGTTTAATTAAGCAAAATATTTGAGTAAGTGTTTTGATGCATATGGTTGTTATGCATGATTTTGTTGTGGAAACAAATGGGGAAAATGCTTGGGTAGTTAAACATGTTTTAAAAGCAAAATGAATTACGATTTTTAAATGGTTTTAAAATGCAACAATGTTTAGTTACGAGCATCCTCACCTAGAAAGTGTGCTTATGCTCTATTTTTCCTATTAATGCCGAGCAACAGAGTTGAGGGGCATCATTGGTTCGGCAAGGAAGGTCCAAGATCAAGACAATTACTTGAGTATGAAAACTTGTCTTTAAATTTGGTTAATAAGGGAATGTGTTACCATGTTTTGGGGAAATTTGTAATCTGGATTTTTGTTGTTTTGTGATGGTTTAATTGCTGTGGTTTGATGGATTTTGTGGTTGAATTTGAGGCATGAATATTGATGTCATGCGAGTACGAGTTTATGCTTTGTGGTTTTCCATTAGTATGCATATTGGTTGGAAATGCTTATGCTCGTGATTTTCTGATACTAGCATATTTTAAATGTTGATAAAAGGTTAATGATCTAATGCCTATGATGAAATGTGCCTTGAATCTATTTTGGAATGTGGAGTTGGATGGTTCTTAGGAAACATGCCTCTAGAATTGTGATTGAAGTATTTCCTCATGAATTGATCATGATTCCTTGAGTTTATGGCACGGTCTGATCCCTAGCTAGTTGTATATATGAATATGTTAAGTTAAGGCATGGTTGAATCCATGTTAGAGAGAAAAACTAGCAAAATTGGACATAACAGGTCAGGCGTACTGATACGTAGGGCCTCATATTATTACAAGTATGTATAATTGTGGCCTCGTACCAGTACATAGGGAAGTGTATCGATACACTTTTGAGCTAGTAGAATCTAAATTTTGGTAAATATAGCTCGTGTACCGATAAGCCTAGGGGTCGTATCGGTACAGTTGGGCGTTATGTTAGTTATAGAGGTCTTATGTTTTGAGATTCTTCCATTTTGATCCCTAGTTCTTATGAATGCAATTGAATGAGTTTGGCTAATTATTTTGAGCTGGTTTTGGCAAGTAAGCATGTAACCTGACAAATTGAGGAATAGTAAATTTAAAATTAATTAAGTCCTTGTAATTTTCTAGATTTTCAATTTGGTCCCTAAAATGCAAATGCACAATTAGATGTCGTTTTGACACCTGATTTAGTGAATACTTTCGCCCGCTGCTGGCACGCTCATCTTAGATCATAATGTTGCATCTATACAAGACAAAAATAAAAATTGGACCTAATCGTAGTTAATAATTTTGGGTTTTGTTTCGGCAAAACCCAATGTAGCTTGCTCGATTTAGAATGACATCTAGGCCAGGTGGAGAAGGTTATAGATTTGTTCTTAGAAGAAACGTGCTGTTGCCTTTGGCAATGTGGTTTTGTATAAGATATGGTTTTGAGAAATGCATTGGAAAACAGTAAGTAAATGTATTTGAAAATTATATATTAGCTATATGACATAATGAGAAACTATCATATATAGTTGACATGCCATAGGGTTTAAATTGCACTATAATATAAAGTCGATCGCACCACGGTCCTTGAGGAAAAGTGGTTTAACTAGGCTAGTCGGATAGTTGGGTTTTCACTTGGGGTTTGCGGTTTAACTAGGCAGCCCAAGTTGATTGTATCTTGCGGTTTAACTATGCAAGGTATGAGATTTTTAGCCTGATTCCCCGTGCTATCAACAGAAACAACCGGGGCTGAAGTCTTTATAACCGTTTGAGGTTTTGAAATGTAACTACTCTTCTGATTAGGGGTATAGTTCGAAGAGTGTCCCTTGGAATGTTTGGACTTCTTTGATTGCCAGTGTAGCTTATCATCGTTCTTGGGTCATTTGTCTTTCTAGGAGTGTCCGCTCTTGTATCTTTTCGAGGCTTTCATCTTCGCCTCAGTAGCAATGGCCCAGTTTACCAAATTCTAGAAGTTAGTAATACCAGAGCAGTGAATACCGGGCTTAATTCATCATTTAACCCGTCGATAAACATTCAGCACTTGTCAGCCTCGGTTTTGATATATTCGGACCCATATTTGCAATACTTGCAAAAGTTGGTAATACCAGCTTGTTTAAGATACATAAATCATTCCAGCGCTCGGGCAGATATTTCTCGCTGATATACTTCTTCTTGAATTTATCAATGAAGAATTTCTAAGTAATAGACTCTGCAGGAGTAATCAGAGTAGTGGTTTCCCACCAGCTTAGTGCTTCGTCTACCAATAGAGCGATGGCACACACATGTTTATGCTCGTCAGGACATGGCAATTGTTTAGTGAGAATATGAGTAGTGGCCTCTAACCAGTACTCGGCTATTTCTAGATTAGTCTCATCGATGCCAGTGAAGGTATATGCTCGATGTTGAGCCAGGTTGTCAATAGGGGGTCGATTTGGCACAGTAACAGTAGGAGCAATAGGGTGATCTTGTTTAAGGGCAGTTACAGGATGATTGAACATCTCTTTCATACTTGTAAGGCATTCTTACTGCACATGATTGAGAGCAGGAGTTTCACGTTGAGCAGCAGCCTGAGCTCGATGTTGAGCTTGTTGTTGATGAGGATTCTGTTCCATCCTCACATTGTCTTCTTCATTCGAGGATCCTACGGGACTTTCATTATCCTGTCCCAATCTTGTTTCTGACATTCTAATTCAATCAAAACAACTAAAGTCTTAGTTATCACATTTATACATTTAAGCAACATCACAAGCTTATATGAAGTCTCCTAGGTGGCACGTATCCTATATGATGCAAATGAGCTTATCGAATCAACCAAAAAGCTCTGATACCAATAAATGTAACACCCCATCCCTGGGTTAGCCATAACCCGGTTTGGGAGAGTTACCGAAACAAAAGCAAAGCAAAGAATAGGTTACTTGTCAAACAAGTAACCTTGGGATATTTGCCTTGATGCACAAGCAACCCAATCTAAACCTTTCAAACATACAATACATACAAGTGTTCACATTAAACAACCCAACAACATTCATAGCATACAAATTTAGGTACCATTTTATTTCATTTCATGCTTATAACTTAAGTTACCATTATCATGTTACCGTTTCTTTCAAACTACATACAACCTTCAAACAACAACTCAAGTGTGTTATACATTACATTAAGGTTACTATCAAACATGATGCAATTCTCATCCTTATTACAATTTCATGCATCTTATTCGAATACAATAGGTGACCACTAAACTCACTTTAACTAGCTTACTTGCATTTCAAGAAACTACTTAATCAACCAACTAACATGATCAATACAGACATCCAACTTACAATCTTATTACATTTTTATTCACCTATTTCAACAACATGAATTCCCTAACTGCATTGTAATTGTTTCTTTACAATCAAGTTCATCATATTTCATTTGGTTCCCATTTCAATCAAACATGACATTTCATGCCATCCTTAGATAATATATTGTAAATGCATGATTGACTTACCTTAGCCTCAACTTGATATAGCTGAATCATCCAATAGCCATAGGAAACAATGCATGATCATACCATTTCTAGTTTAGCATTTGATTCATACAAGGTTCAACAAGCATTGCAATACTATCATATTATGCGCAGCATCATACCATCTTATATATACAAATCAACTAAGTCACATACATAGTTTGAATCATCCAAATTGATTACATGTTAGGCCCATCAAAACAATACACATACTAGTCTTAAACATATAGCCAAATGCATGATCTAGGCTAACTATTACAAAATCTAGTGCCACCAAACTAGGAGTATACAAAGAGTATGAATTCATACTTTCAAGCTTGCCTCTAGTGTTGCTTCAAACCCAAGATATCCTCTTGAAGTATTCTTTAATCTGTTATGGGAAGAATAAAGAGTAGAGTGGTAAGAACTTGATATGTACTTAGTGAGGTAACACTAAATCTAGTCAGTTTTCTCAAAGCATATAAATTCCAGTAGACATGTATTTCAAAGAATCAACACCATCTCTACAAATCTCATGCTTAATCAAATTGCATAGGGTAATTTAGGCAATCCTTACATATCATACAATCAACATAACACATTCATCATGGTACTCGTAAGCCATTCGAACCATATGCTTAGAAGACAAGCAATCAATCACTTAATTCATCAAGTAGGCATTTATACATAAAGCCATCATCCATACATTTCTTTCATGACAAGTAACAAGTTTTGCAACCATTCATGTGTCATCTTTCAAAGCAATGAAGTTCATACAACTTTCTTGCAATACAAGCAATGTTCATTTGATTTATTAAGTCCTTTTACAACATCCTTGGTAAGTAGCTTACTAGATAATCAAATCTTAACAATATGCACCGAAGTGTCAATATACACCGAAGTGCCAATATGCACCGTAGTGCCAATATGCATCGAAGTGCCAATATCCACCGTCGTGCCAATATGTACCATCGTACCAATATGCACCGTAGTGCCAATATGCACCGTAGTGCCAATATGAGCTCAAGATTCTAAGGCATGCCCTCCTATCTATCAAACTAGCTACCAAGGTCGTTGATTATCCATTTCATTTAAGCTTTATACATTTCATGATTCAATATAACAATATGCCATTCAAAGGCCAAGCCCTTTGGCTTATGGAGTCTTAACTCCCAATATGTAACTACCATAGCATTCGAATCAATCAGCCATGTATAACATTCAAAAACACAAGCATATGTATGCATTGTGCGTACCTTATTCTCCAAGCAAGCATGCCATTTCATACCTTAGGCATAAGTAATGCACATGACAAGCATTTTGATTACATTTGTTTAACACCCAAGTAAACACAAAGATCATAGCATCAATCATGTTGTCATACATTTCCTTCTTCCCTTAATTAGCCAAATATACTTTTAAGTCATGTTACATGGCATTGACATTTCATTTAAGCAATAACAAGGTTGGTTAGGACCTAAGTCCCAACCCTAGGGATAGTTACACTCACAATACTCCTACCAATTCAATTATCTTGGATCCGAATCCCTTTGCCTCTAGCTTTGGGATGTGCACTCCTATCCTTTTCTTCCCCAAACTGCTGCCCTTGGTCTAACAAGCAAATAACATATACACATTTCATCAAAATAAGCACATAAAGTCGCACAATCAAAGTAGCAATGTTATCACATTTTACCTAACATTTAGCTACTATTTTTATGCTGCTTTTTAAGCATTTCTTACCAATTAAATTCCATATTGTTATTACTTCATTTTAAAGCATAATTGGATAGATTACAACAAAACTGTTTTGGAAACAGTTTCTTACTAGGTGCAAAAATAGTCCAAACTGTCCAGGACACTGCTGCCTGGCAGTTTGCACACTGTCCCTTAAAATGGCAATACCTTTTAATCCGTACGTCGGAATTTCGATTTCTATACACCTTTGGAAAGCTTAAAATATTTCCTATAAAAGCATGTAATACTTGCAATTTATTTCTTATTCAATTAATACAGTTTATTGTTCAAAGACAGGGCATTTAATCTGCTTGGACAGTTTGCACTGTCTAGCAATTCCTATTTACAATTTTCAGTATAGGACCCAGTTTTTAGTTCTGCTTTCACCTAATGAAAACAGACATTATAAGGATCATGTTATTAAAATTTCATCCCTGAATTCAAACTATACAAGTTTTGGTGAATTTTCAAAGTGACTGCCCAGAACAGAGCAATTCTGGGTAGATTGTATCTAGTCACATTTTAATGCCTTTAATCCATTTTAACCAATGTCTTGGCCCTATAATTCATTTCATGACATTATAAACATGTTAGGACCATGTTAGTTCTTTAAACAAGGCTGCCAAAATAGGGAAAATTGGTTACAAATCCTAATCTTGCATGATTACTCAATTTCAATTTCACAAAACAGTTTCTATGTTTCATAACTATGTTCATGCTTTCATCCTTTTATTTCCAGCATTGTTTGCATCTAATTCAATTTGTGTAACACCTTCTATACATTACCTATTCATGATCATCATCAATTCATTAATTCCATAGCTCAATATTATGTTCTAATCATTCAATTGTCATCTCAACAACACAAATCAATTTTCCAGCAACCTAGGTTTGTTACACTAGCATGAACACAAAATTTCCAGCCTTGTACCTAGTTTCATTCTTCAATTTAGCATAATTCCACAATCATTCTATCATCTAACAACACATTCAAAGTCTAATTCCATCAATAATCAACAAAAACAGTCCAATTTGAACAAGATAACTGCCTATTCAATTGAATACAAGTAAAACTATACTTACTTTGCTTCTTGCTTAATTTCCTTGAAAAATCAGTACACATGCAAGCTAAAATCCTTTCTTCAATGGATGAATTCTCTAGCTTTCTCTCACTCTCTTTTCCTCTCAAACTTTCGGCCAAAGTGGGAATAGTGAAGAAGATGACAACAACAATTCCTTGTTATTGGAATTGTGTATTGTCTGAATTGTCCTTTAATTAGTTACTAATCTTGTAATTAGTCAAGAAAATAAGAGATTCATGATATTTATCATGCAATCTCAATCTTTCTCATTTAATTCAATGTAGCCAGCATAGAGGTGTTCTACATCTTCTACCATATAGAGCTTCAAATGGTGTCATTTGAATAGAAGATTGATAACTATTGTTGTAGGCAAACTCCACAAGAGGTAGGGATTTCTCCCAATTCTTCCTGAAATCAATAACACGAGCCCGTAGCATATCTTCTAACACTTGAATGATTCTCTCAGATTGGCCATCCGATTGAGGATGAAAGGTCGTACTAAGATGTACTTTATCTCCTAGAGATTTCTGTAAAGAATTTCAAAATCGAGAAGCAAAATGAGGGTCATGATCATAGATAATTGTTGTAGGTACACCATGTAATCGAATCACTTCATGAATGTACAAATCAGTAAGGGTTTCCAATCTCATGTTCATACAAAGAGGGATGAAGTGAGTAGATTTAGTGAATCTATCAACAATCACCCATACAACATCGTTCTTTCTTGGAGTAGAAGGAAGACCGGTGACAAAGTCCATAGTAATTTGATCCTACTTCCACTAGGAACTTCAATGGGTTGAAGCAGTCCAGTAGGGACTTGATGCTCGGTTTTGACTCTTTGACATGTTAAGCACTTGGATACAAAGTCTGTGATTGCAGATTTCATGCCTAGCCACCAATATAGTGGCTTTAGGTCCTTATACATCTTAACCGATCTAGGGTGTCATTGTTAGGAACACAAACACTATCTTTGAAGTAGAGGAGTCCATTTGACTTTAGGGAGAAGTCAAAACTTGACTCAGAAGTAAGCTTAGATATGATCTTCTGAAGATCTGGATCAACTTGTTGTAGTTCTTTAATTCTCGAGATGAAATCGGATTGAACTTGAAGTTCAGACAGAAATTTCTAGCTCTTGGATAGTTAGAATGAGCATTGATAGCCGTATTAGCTACGAAAGCATTAAAAAAGTCATTAGAATGATTTTCAATAGATTTCTTGCAGTGCAAGGCACTGTTCGAATGGTTTCTTTCATAACAAGGCATTGTTTGAATTCTTTCTTACAAGCTAAGAAAGATTCGGTTTTCAATGGTTACAAGTATTTTAGGCTCAATTCTTATTCGAATGGGTTACTTGTATTTTAAGAAATGTTCAAATAGTAACTTGTAGCTTAAAAAAGTTCTAAATTCATTGTTTGCAAAACAATAGAAGGCATAATTCAATTGAATTTAATCATAATTCTAGATTTAGGAGTTACCCGAGTATGGTCTGCGACTAAGGGCGTTAGCAACTACGTTTGCTTTTCCAGGATGGTAGTCGATAACCAAGTCGTAATCTTTAAGTAATTCAAGCCATCTCCTTTGTCTCAGATTCAAGTCATTTTGTGTTAGGAGATACTTGAGACTTTTGTGATTGGTAAATAGATTGCATTTCTCTCTGTATAGATAGTGTCTCCATATCTTGAGAGCAAACACGATAGCTGCTAGTTCCAGATCGTGTGTTGGATAATTAGACTTGTGTGGCTTCAGTTGCCTTGAAGCTTAAGCAATAACTTTCTTATCTTGCATCAGGACACAACCGAGTCCTAAATGAGAAGCATCGCTATAAATGGTGAATTCTTTTCCCGATTCTAGTTGGATGAGATTGGGGCATGAGTAAGAGCTTGCTTAAGTTGATCGAAGCTTTGTTGTTGGCTCTCCGACCAAACAAAAGGCGTATCTTTGCGAGTAAGCTTGGTAAGACTTGCGGCAAATACAACCAAAATATCATGCTTCACAAACTCAACAATTTGTTACCTTGAACACGAAGCAAGACACCCAAGTTTGCCTAAGTATGATCTCATACTTGTTTTGTATATCTCCTAGAATGGTGGCACTAGATTGTACATAGCTAGCTTGAACATGCATATTGAAGCTTGTATATAATGTTTGATGGGCCTACTATGTTATGTGTATAGTATTAAGTATGTAATGAACTTAGATAACATGTGTTGGATAATGTTTTTGCTGCGCATATGTTGATGGAATGAATGATCCAATGTTGATCTAGTTGTTATGAAGAAATTTGAAAGCCTTGAAATGGTCATGTGTATGCTAGAATTATAATTCAAATATGATGAACCATGTTGCTTAAGCTCCATTCGAATGGTCATGGAAAGTATATGATTCATTTGTGTGTTCATGCCTTGAAAATAAGTGTATTGTGTACTTGTTTGATGCATGGCCGAATAGTTTAGATCATTAGGTACTAGTTACATGCCTTGTAGTACGTGTTTGGTGTTAATGGTTGAATGTACGAGTTAGTATAAGACTTGCATAGAACTAATTCTATATTAAGGAATGTTTAGATGATCATGCTTACATGGATTTTTGTTCGACTTCTTTAATTTTTCATTGGCCAATTCTTATGTCCTTGGAAACCATGCAATTACTTAAGTGTTGTTTAAATGATTGACTATATCTTCGGTCTAATGTTTATTGTCTCTTTTTAGTTAATTATGAAAGAATGAATCTCTAACTTGTTAGACTATCTACCTTGAGGATGTAAAATACTCATAGGCCGGGTAGGGTACTACAATTTGGTAATCAGAGCTAAGGTTTAGTCGATCCTAAGACTAAACCAGTCTAGGTTATGTGATTTAAGTGCCACCTAGGAGTTGTATAATTGTGCTTATGACCTTGTGTGATTGAATCTCCTTTAAATTCTAATTTCAAATGTCTAAGACACATCTGGCCTAGGATGGAAATAGCCCGGCTGACTCCTCTAATGAAGGGGGAAGCGTTAGACTGAATCAGGAACCAATAATTCCTCCGAAGGCTGCAGAACAACAACCAGAGGTTCCTCAATTAAATCAAATACAGAAAGAGTGCTTTCTCAGTATGACTGAGATGTTTAACCAATTCATCACTACAATGAAGCAAAATGATCCTTCTATACCTACACTGAGCCATTTGAAAGCTCCTATTGATAAATTGGCTCAACAACGAGCCTATACTTTTACAGGATCGGATGAGGAGAACCCTGAAGCGGCCGAGTACTGGTTAGAGACCACTATTCGAATCCTAACCAAACAACTTTAATGTTATGATCCACACAAGTTGGAATGTGTTGTGGCTTTACTTGCTAATGAAGCCTTGAATTGCTGGGAAACCACAATCCTTACAGCTACTGAGAATTCTACCGCTTGGGAATTCTTTCTGAAGGAATTCTGAAAGAAGTATGTCAATGAACAGTATTTAGCTGAAAGAAGAAGACGTTTCTTGCAACTTAAGCAAGGTGGAAGACCTGTAGAGCAATATATCAGCGACTTCTGTAAATATTGTAAGTACGGAGCTAAATACATCAAGAGAGAAGAGGACAAATGTAGAATGTTCATCGAAGGATTGAATGATGAGTTAAGCCCGATGTTCATAGCCCTCGAAATAACTGACTTCCTAGACTTGGTTAATCGAGTAATTGCCACGGAATCTCGGATGAAAGCTGCTGACAAAAGAAGGGACAACTTTTCCAAGAAGGATAAAAGATTTCGGAGTGATAACTTGTTAGACAAGGTAGACTGTCTACCTTGAGGATGTAAAATACTCATAGGCCGGGTTGGGTACTACACTACCCCCACCATAACTCACTTCAGCCAGGAATAGAACTACCCCTACCCTGTTATGATAATACTACCTCTATCACTTCACAATAACATTACCCCTATTGTGTAACTGAAGAATTTCACATGATCGATTTTACATTTTATAGTGCACTTTAATCCTATGGCTAGCCAACTATATCCAAAAATTTCTCAATACATCACACAGCCAATATATCATTATCAAATACATTTACTTACTATTTTCCAATGCATTTCATTAAATCGTTTCATATGCAATACCACATTGCCAAAGGCAACATCACATTCCTTTTAAGAACAATTCTTAATGCTCATATGCATTCAAATACTTTGATAAACATTACATATTTATCCGAAACGATGCATTTACAGTAAGTAAATCAAACCATGTTTAAAACCAAAACATAAAAATCAACCATGTTTAAACCAACATGAAATCGGCAAGCTCATCTCAAAACCAATAATCAAGCGAAGTAAGAACGACTTATGCTGGAGCTTAGTTAAGGTTTTTAGGCTATAACTAAATCCTCATGATCCAGCGATCAAACCTTTTAAAGAGCTTAAATTCGTTTTCACTCACCGATTCGCCTCGCCTTTCTTGCCAACACGAATTAAGCCTCCGATAAGCAACATACACCACTAGGTAAACCCGCCTTGATCATCTCCTGATTTAACCACATAAAAATAGAGGGAAAATGCATCATTTTGCTTTCAACTCGCTGCTAAACAAAGATCCCTGCAACCTCAACATCCGCCTTCCAAGAACTAGTCGAAACTATCAAAAAAAACATCAAACACCTTCCAAACTTAACCCAGCTAAAACCTACTGGTTTAATACATCAATTACCATTAATTAACATCCAAAAACAACCTAATAAAATCATTATACATCCATCATCCATAAACCAATCAAGAACTCAGCAAAACAGATCCAATACGAAAATCACATGATCTCAACAAATAAACCTTGATTTAACCAATTCCCATTATTAAATCATCAAAACTTAGTAGAAAACATTAAATAATGATCAAATAGTTAGGAGTTTTAGTAAAGAACCTCTCATTAGAGGAGAAGAATGAACCTTACCTCCAATTAGTGAATTTCCCCTCAATTGGATGTTTTACTTTTGAAAAGCAAAGGAAAACAATGAGATTTTGGCAAACAAGATCGAAGAATCCATTGGAAATCAAAAGTTTAAGAAATCAAGATCATTACCTGAAATATTTGATGAAAAAGAGAGTGTTTGGCTGAATAGATTTTGAGAGAAAAGTTTGAGAACAAAAGTTACGTCAAAAGTGGTCTAAGAAAATAACTACCTTCTTTTATTAAATCCCCTTTTAATTCCTTAATTAAAAATCTTTAAAATCAATCCTAATTGAGAGGAAAATGAGAGAAAAACATTTCGTAAATTGGCTCCTTAAAGATTCTAGGATTTGACCCTTTTTCAAAATAGTCACTAAAAACATTTTTCATTCTTTACATTTTGGTCACTAGCCCAAAATGCCAAATGTCCAAAACCCATTTTCCAAAACTGATTTCACCAAATATATCAATATATTAAATAATGATTTTAGGAAATTTTCCCATAGTTTTATCTCACTTAAAAATATTTATTTCGATTTTTATCTCGAATCTCTAATTCTGGTTTACCAAACTGTCTAATCAACCTAGCAAACTCCTAGACCCAAAACCGGGGCATTACAACTCTCCCCCACTTAGGAAATTTCATCCTCGAAATTTTACCTGAAGAGAACATATGCGGAAACTGTTTCATCGTGTTCGCTTTGCTCCCCCACGTGGCCTCCTCAACTCCACGATGTCGCCACAACACCTTTACAAGTTTAATCGTCTTGCCACGAAAAAATTTGTTGCTAGATTCAAGGATCTCTACCAGTTCCTCATCATAAGATAAATCCAGTTGCAACTTAATGTCTTCCACCGACATAACATGTGATGGATCTGACCGATACTTTCGTAACATCGATACATGAAACACATAATGAATCTTCTCCGACTCAGGACTTAAACTCAAACGTAAGCCATAGGACCCACACGCTCCACAACCTCATATGGCCCAAAAGAAACTCGAACTAAGCTTACCTTTACGTTCGAACCACATCACCTTCTACCAAAGTGACACTTTCAAGACACATGATCACCAACCGCATATTCATTTTCTCTATACTTTAAATCTGTGTAGGATTTTTGACGATTCAAAACAACCTTCAAGCGATCACAAAAAAGCCTCACTTTTGTAACACCCTGAAAACCGGTCTAGTTAGAATCGAGTTTCGGCAATCAGAAACCCTACATTGAAAAGTCTAAATATTGCATTGGTATTGACTATGTTGTCAATTTCATTGGTAATGAACCTTAATTGAGTCTAATTCTTAGTTAAGGATCTTTTTGAAACATTTGAATATTGAAATTGAGCTAAGCGTATTGATACGGTATAACCTCTATTGGTACGGTCCAATGGTTTTTAACAAACTTATCAAACTTTGGTTAGCCGTATCGATACGACCATAGGTGTATCGGTATGGGTGTCTGTTAAAAGTTATTTTAATGACCAAATTGAGAAAATTGAGAGTTGCGGATGAGTCACTTTCTAGCATGCCACCCCCATGTAATGTTGGCCATCTTTTATCCTAAAAAGATGACACTTCGATTTGTGAAGGAATAAATAAAAGATGAGAATCAATAGTTTAAGCTTTCCCCTTGCTAAGGGAAACCTCTCTATTGGCTCTTGGTGAGGTGGATAATGATTAAGGTTGAAGTTAACTTAAATGAATAAAGAAAAAGATCTTTCCTTTATTTTGATTTCACCGAAACCAAATCCCATCCTTTGTTTGAAGAAACAAGCTCAAGCATACACCTCTCCTATTTAACCCCTTAAACTCAAGATTTCTTTGCTTCAAGAGCTTCGTTGTTAGCTATTGGTTGGGTAAGTAGAAGCCCTTAATCTATTTTAGATTCCATAGATTATTGAATGTTTAATTTTAAGTTATGTTTCTCAAGCTAAACCCTTGTTTCTCAAGTTCTCATTTATGAATCTATCTAATAGCTAATGGATACTTTAAGCTTAGAAGTGAATACTGACATTGTTATATTGATTGTAACATTCTTGTATTGATTTTCCCTTGCTCAAGAATTGGAGAAAGCTTATCCATCAACTCCTACAAAGGCTAGGAATAAGGGAATTGTAATCCGAGAGCCGTAGGAGCTTCGAAAGTGAGGTGAGTGTAGTCGGAGTCTCAAGAGTTGGCTAGGTGCCTAACTCGAATCATTAATTATTGATTATTGCATTAGTAACCATTGTATTGAAGGTTTTTTCATAAAATACTGTTGAAGGCCATATGGGTAAGTATGGGTAAGTATTGTATTGAAACCGTGTCTGAAACATTGTTATTATTGACATTGAAAGCATCGAAGCATTGCCATGTTGAGCTATTGAGCATCGAATATTGATTATTGCATATTGTTATTGAAACATCGACACATGTATATTGACTATCAAATGTTGAGCTATTGAATTATCGAAACATTGCTATTGAATCATTACTATTGAAGTACCGTATTGAAACATTGCTATTGAATTACCGTATTGAAACATTGCTATTGAAATACCGTTATTGAAACTGTTGATTATTGAACCTTGGATTCGAGAGTATTAGATACAATTGGCATGACATAGAATTCATGACCTCATTTGTACGGGTAGGCTACGACCTTTATTGTGGTGCGGTGGAGGGATGTTGTTGTGATTTGGTCAAATTGGTGCGACAAAGGTTATGACTAGACCATTATTGATTTTGGTGCGGAGGTGGAATTCGTGTATCCATATACCGTATATTGATCCAAGGAAACCATTGACTAATGTTATTGGTTGTTGTTATGAGTTATTGCTATTGAGTATTGATTCCATGTTAATTATTGTTATTATGTAATATGGATATGAAACACATGTTCATGTCATAATGCCATTGATAATACTGAAGCATACTACATATTGATCATTGTCATTGAGTAGCGATATTGCATATTTCCCCATTGAAGCACATGTCCATGTTGTTGCTATCATTGAAAGCATTGAAGCATGTTAAAAGCGCATACCGTGCTCACTCATTGTTTATGGCTACGTCACTTAGACTATATAAGTCTAATGCCATACATTTTTAGGTTAAGTGGTATATCGGATCGAGATCGGAGCTAGTTGGAAGTTTGGCAAGTCACCTCGAGCTTAAAGTAATGTATTTTGCCTTTATGAACTCCTAAAATAGTGGCAAGTAGCTAGAATAGACACTTTTGGTATTGTAAATGTGTGTGTGTGGTCTATCTTTTGTATAAGGTTAAATGGCCCTAAAAGGTGAAAACCTAGTAAACGAATTTGAATGAATGTGAATTTTGACATTCTAGTAGATTATGATGTTTAAACTTTGCTGGTAAAGTTTCATTGCAATTGAACATTGTTCAATAGGTTAATTTGAATAAAAAACCAACTAAAATCTATCATTACAGTGCAAAGAGTATCCATATTGCTTAGTGTGTATCGGTACAGAAATTGGTGACTGGAATTTGGTTGTGAAAATGGTATCAATAGGTTAATTTTAATAAAAAACCAACTAAAATCTATCATTACAGTGCAAAGAGTATCCAACTGTACCAATACAGGCTTGTTGCATTTGAATATGAAATTCTTAATTTAGGCATGGTGTATCGATACGGTCTCCTGAGTATCGATACGGTGACAAGTAAATAAGTTATAAGTAGTATAAAATAGTTTTTGAAACATTATAGAATAGTCACTGAACATTGTGGGCTTGAGTAGAAAAGGTAATTGAACTCCAATTGACATAGAAATTTGAATGATTATTGTTTATAGGTTGGATTTCATTTTGATAAGGTAAATTTTATTTAAGCATCTCTAAAATAATTTACAATTTAGTCCCTAAAATTTGTAAAAGTTAGAAATTGGTCATAATTGAGTAATCATCGCTGCTTATCAGATAAATTGGGCTCATGGTATTGTTTGGTAACATTTGAAAAGCATAAATTATCAATTATTCATTGAAATTTATTGCACCAATCACCACATCGTTCACCGGTACCACTCTCCGACCTGGTTCTTTACTAGGCCGGGAAGGGGGTGTTACCACTTTCCTATTCGTGTCTTTCAACACATGCAGCAAAGAAACATGCTTTTCTACCGCCTCAGCCCAACACAAAGGCGTATGACACTTCCTACCATACAAGGCCTTATAAGGTTTCATTTGCACATTCGCCTGAAAACTATTATTATAGACAAACTCCACTAAAGGCAACTGCCTCTCCCAGGTTCCTTGGAACTCAATGGTACAACACCTCAACATATCCTCCAAGACTTGGATCACACGTTCAGACTGACCATCCGTTTGAGGATGATACGAAGTACTAAAACTCAATCGTGTACCTAAAGTTCGATGCAAACACTTCCAAAACCTCGCCATAAGCCACGGATCTCTATCCGAAACTATGGACTTAGGCATTACGTGCAAACGTAGAATCTCAGCAGAATACAACTCCGCCAACTTATCCAAGGTATACGTTGTATGCACTAGCACAAATATGCACACTTTGTAAACCGATCAACAATCACCCAAATGGAATCCTCTTTAGTGAGCGACAATAGTAACCCAAACACAAAGTCCATGGTGGTTCTCCCCCGCTTCCATTCTAGTATCCCCAACGGTTGCAACAAACCGAAAAGAAATTGTTGTTCATCCTTAACATGCTGACACAACATGCGTTTAACAACAAAATCAGCCACATCTTTCTTTAAACCAACCCAAAAGTACTCTTTCTTCAACCTTGATACATCCTAATACCACCGGAATGCATAGCAAAAGGACTAGTATGCACCTCAGTCAAAATGATACGCCTTAACTCATCATCACTAGGCACCACTATCTGACCTTTAAAATAAAACACCCCATCATCATTAAAGTGAAAACCCATCGGATTTCCATCTATGATATCCTTAACATGCATTACTAATGCATCATCATAAGGTTGCTTCTCCTTAATCAACCGCGACAAAGTTGACTTCGCTCGCCATTCGACCAACAAGCCACCATCCCATGTCACACTTAACCATGCAACATTACCATCAACTTCATCACATTTTTCCTACTCAAAGCATCGGCTACAATATTAGCCTTTCCCCGATGATATTCAATCATCAAATCAAAATCCTTAAGCAACTTCAACCATCTATGTTGTCTAAGATCCAAATCCTTTTGTGTCGTCACGTTGTTTTCAAACTCTTATGAACCAAGTTCACAACACACCTCTCACAATAGAGATAAGGTATCCAAATCCTTTAAGCAAACACAATAGTGGCAAGCTCAACAACATGCGTAGGACCATGCTCTCGTGCACCTTCAACTGTAAAAATGCACATGCCACAACTTCGTTGGCGATGCAACAATCTTAGAAGATTCTTTAACAAACCTTGATGTTAATTAACTGAATCTAGAAAACCCACGAACTTCTAACTCCAACCTTGGTTGCTTCAAAACTAACCCAAATCAAGCTTCTGAGAACCAATCTTTAACACCCTTTTCAAACTTTGAGAACTCCAAAGAACCACATTACCGAAGCTACTTACATAAGCTACCTTGCTTACACCATCACTCCATCGGCCTCCGAACAGTCATTCATAAGTGTGAACATATGTATGCATGATTACTTAGATGCCCTCATAGATGTCTATTTATATGTATGCAAAACCTCTAATGTAATGCCCAAATGTATGCATGTACTGGCATATTTATATATATACATATAAGTGTTTTTGCACTGTGCATGTTTAATTGTTCACACTTACTAATAACGTTCTCAGCACCATAATTCCTTCCAACCTGCCAAAACTTGTACTTACCCAAATAAAGAGCAAACATTCGCTCTTCCACAAAAGTCTACTAACCATTTATACGTGTCGATCAAGATCTTTCTCGGTACCTTTGTACACGATAATATCATCTATAAACACAACATCAACCTGGTCCAAAAACTCATGAAACACTCAATTCATCCTATCCATGACATGGTAGGGAAAATAGTAAAACCAAACGGCATCACGAAGAACTCGTAATGCTTGTACCTCATACAAAAGGCAGTCTTGGTTACATTCACATCCTTTATCTTCAACCGCTAATACCAAACCTCAAATCCATTTTAGAAAACTCTAAAACACCTCTAAATTGATCAAACAAATCATCAATCTATGGTAAAGGATACCTATTCTTAATCGTCAACTTGTTCAATTATCGATAATCAATACACATCCATATCGTGCCATCCTTCTTTTTCACAAACAACATCTGTGCACCCCACTGCAAAACACTAGGCCTAATAAACCATCGATCAAGCAACTCCTAAAGTTACATCTTTAACTCCTTCAACTCCTTCGGTGCCATGCGATAGGGAGCAATAGACACTAGGGTTGTATTTGCATACATCTCAATGCCAAACTCAACCTTTCTATCCAGTAGAAAAACTAGGCAACTCCTCCGTAAAACACCAGAAACTTATATACCGTACACATGCCCTAAACACACACTTCATTTGATCCCGAATTCATAACACAGGCTAAGAATTCCTGACAACCAGAATCCAACAACCAACTTGATTCCAAAGCCAAAACAACATTAGACAAGAACTTAGCATTCTCACCCACAATTACTACCTTGTAATCGTCGGCAAGTTTCAACGAAACTCGTTTTGTTCCAAAACCAACCACATCTCTATGCTCGCTCAACCAATATATACATAGGATTACATCAAAACCGTAAAACAACAACTCCATCAAATAAACCGCAAACACATGACCTTGAACAGTCCAAGGACATCTTTTGAACAACCTTTTCTCAACGACTGTCTCACCAAAAGAAGTTGTCACTTGCATACCTACATCTCTACACTGAAACTTCAGCCACAACCACGACCTCTCCGTGGTACAATCGTACGTGCTCTGACCTGTCCACCCGTCAACAACAGACAATCATATCTCAAATGATCGCCCGATCTATAAATCCAACAAGAATTAGCAACAACAGGCGCAAGAGCTTGTCCCTTACGAACCAAATGTGGACAATCGCACCTCATGTGATCACGCGATCTACAAACCCAACAGGTATTATGTGTTGATCTAGCTTGGGTTCCCTGACCTTGCGACCCTCGCCCAACACTATCTTCACCTCACCCTAACTCAGGGCGACACCTCTTATCACGATGCTTCTTAAACTAACCACCACCAGAACCAGAGTATGCAACTCTCTTACCAGAGCCAGAACCTCCCACATGAACTGATAAGCTCAGGTTCTACTCAATGTCCTTCACCTGTATATCCATCATGTTAGAAATAATGTAGTTAGAAGTCAACATGTATGTCTTAACATCCTGTACCAATCCATAACGGAATCGGTCACAATGTTACCTCTCATATGGTACCAGCTCAAGAGTATACTAGCTCCACCGAACAAACTGTACCTCATACTTGGCCATAGACATACTGCCTCAAACCAAAACCATGAACCCACGTTTCTTCTTATCCAAATATCTAACGCTCAGCTACTTTTTCTTGAAAACAGTTCGAAAAAACTCCCAGGTCACATCACCGAGTTCTATGCCCGCAATCACGGTAGTCCACTAGACATATGCATCACCTTGCAACAGGGATATAGCACATCCCAACTTACATCATCATTGCACCATATCTGTTCCAAAATCTGATCAGTACATGCCATCTACTCCACGGATGCCTTAGGTGCTAACCCTCAAAACTCAAATCAACCAAAACTACGGAGGCACTCTAAGAGCAACCCCGGTTGTCCAACATTTGGTGCAATCACATGCTCTCTAGCAACTACAGCTTGAAAATCTTCAGACATCGCCTATATCAAAGGCGCCATGTCACCCATCACTGGCCCAACTGGCATAGGTGGTACTTACTTTGAGGTGGCAAACCCCAAGAGATATAACATTCTCCTCAACTCTTTGCCCAACAGCAACAACACTCGTGCTAGTTCTCAATCCTCCCCTTGGTCGAAACATAACACATTTTCTAAGGCATGATAATTACACCAAAACAAAAACTATCAAGCCAACTTCAAGAGAGGATCCAAGTCTTCCTTTCCAAACAAAACATTTCGGACTGTAGTAATAAGGCAATGTGTGCCACAAATATCCCCCAACATAACATATGCTATCCAACAAACATATAAACAATCAACATGCTTATAAACAATCATCGTGCATAGCAAACAATAGTAATCAAAAAATAATAACATTCCAACAATCATAACCTCATCCCACTTATCTCAAACCTGGCTTTGAGACCACCAAATGTAACCCCCTCGACCTAGCCTAGACGGTAGACCGAACTAAACGAGTTACATTGGGTTTACCGATACAAACACATGATGAGATAACTCGAATTACAACCATATTTTCCTTTTTATCTTGTCTAGATGCATATTATTAACCTAAGGTGAGCATGCTGGCAGCGGGTGAAAACTCTATTGAATCGGGCGTCAGTTCGACATCCAATTATGCGTACTTGCAATTTTGGGACCAAATTGTAAATCTATAAAATTATAGGGATTTAATCCATTTTGAAGTTACCAATCCTTAATTAGTCAGGTTTCATCCTCAGATGTCATATTTCAACATAAAACAATCATCCAAACTTATTTAATTGCATGCATAACAATCAAGGACCAAAATGAATAAAACAAAAACCGTAAAAGCATATTTTAACTGTATTAATAGCTACCTGTATTGATACACGAGCAAGTGTATCAGTACACCTAGTCATTTTCAAAATCCTAGATTGTAGTAGCTTTAACCCGTACAGATACACTTCTTCGATTATCAATACGATATGCCCAAAAACACAAACCTGTATCGATACGGTCTCACACGTATCATATGCTATACCTAAAAACACTAACTCGTATCATTACACATGTTCGAGTATCGATACGCTATGCCTGGAAACATTAACCCGTATGGATATAGTCTCACGCATATCGATACGTCCTGACCTAAAATGTCCAAATTTTCTGGTTTAACATACATTTATGGATTTAAACATGTCCCAATCATTAATATTCATAAGCACATCGATTCTAAAGTTCAAACAATGTTAAAACATCTCAAAAACATGATCAAATCATGGCATCATACTCCAAACGAAAATCTAGAGGCATGCTTCTTAGAAAACGACCAACCATCATACGAAACATAAATCCAAAGCGACAACCAAATGTATAAGGCCTATTACAACCCCAAAATAGCAATACAAACTTGCCCAAACAGGGAATTTAGCAAAAACCCTCTCTAATCAATAATGTACCCTACTACCTTTATTACTACAAGTCTAGTTCGAAGAGTCATACTTTTGCGTTAACAAGTCCTTGGATCTTCCCTCGCTTGCTCACTGCCTCCAACCTTTAATTCTCTACATTGATGGACAAAGAGAGCGTAAGCACACAAGACTTAGTGAGGAGTGCTCAAAACACCACACCATCAATGCAATTAAAACCGATTTCCAACTCACAAAGAGTTCATCATTTAAAACCACTTTTAAAACATTATCGTGCCTTTTAAACCAAAACATGCTTACTTTCTAAGGACTTCACATTTGATTAAAAATCCATTTGAAAATAATAACTCATATTGTTTTCAAAACATGCTTTACTACCCAAGAATTATCTCATTTTTTTAAATAACAAATCATGCATAATAACCATATTAATCAAAACATATATAAACATCATCTATCTCAATGATTCACATATATTGGCAATTAAAGTGACCCGGATGGCACTACCCCTATCCTTGGATAGCACTACCCGTATCCATACATGTTCAAATACACAGATTCCCTTGATGGCACTACCCCCATCAAGTCTCATGGTAGTACTACCCCCGTCATAACTCACTTTAGCTAGGAATAGAACTACCCCTATCCTGTTGTGATAGCACTGCCCCTATCACTTCTTAATAGCAGTACCCCTATTGTGTAGTTGAAGAATTTCACACGATCAGTTTTTATTTATAGTGCACTTTCATCCTATGGCTAGACAACTATATCTGAAACTTTCTCATTACGTCACAAAGCAAATATATAATTTCCGAATACATTTACTTATTGTTTTCCACTGCATTTCATAAAACCATTTCATATGCAATACCACATTGCCAAAGGCAACATTACATTCCACTTAGGAGCAATTCTCAATGCTCATATGCATTCAGATACTTTGATAAACATTGCATATTTATCTGAAATGATGCATTTACAGTAAGTGAACCAAACCATGTTTAAAACCAAAACATGAAAATCAACCATGTTTAAACCAAAATTCGCAAGCCCATCTCGAAATCAATAATAACACGAAGTAAGAACGACTTACGCTTGAGCTTAATTAAGCTTTTTAAGCTCTAACTAACTAAACCCCCATGATCCAGCGATCAAACCTTTTTAAGAGCTTAAACCCATTTTCACTCACCGGTTTGCCTTGCCTCACTTGCCAACACTAATTGAGCCTCTGATAAGCAGCGTACACCACTAGGCAAACCTGGCTTGATGGTCCCCTGATTTATCCACATAAAAACAGAGGGAAAACATCATTATGCATTCAACTTGCTGCTAAACAAAGATCCCCTGCAACCTCAACATTCACTTTCCAAAACCTAGTAGAAACTATCAAAAACAACATCAAACACCTTCCAAACTTAACCCAGACAAAACCTACTAGTTTAATCCATCAATTATCGTTAATTAACATCCAAAACAACCTAATAACATCCTTATACCTCCAGCATCCAATAACCTCCCACAACTCCTCAAAAACACAGAACTAACAACCTAGAAATTAGAGATCCACCTAGTTTTGAGATTCCAATGTTAAAACCAACTTATTAACATAATCAAACATCAAAATCATGATTAAAACCAATCAATGTAACATCCCACAATATGGCTTAGAAGAATGTAACCAATTCAAATGTGTTTTGATTTGATTTTTTTGTATAATACCCAAATGCCAATTTTGTAATACCTTAAATTTTAGGTCTAGGAGAATGTTACATTGGAGCTTTAAATTAGATTTCTATAGTTGTTAAAAGATTAAAATTTTTGTAATACCTTCAATTTTAGGTCTAGGAGAATGTTACATTGGAGCTTTAAATTAGATTGCTATAGTTGTTAAAAGATTAAAAGGTAAATAAGGTCATGTGATGATACGTAAGAGTATATCATGACCTTAATTGTTGGCATGCATTAATTTGTGTGAAGGTCTATTTATTCGTTGTATACGATCAAAGTTAAATAAGTGTATTGGGTTAAAAGTTTTAGATTATCCCAATTTTTGAAGACATGATCTTTTGATGTGCTAGTTTCCTAAGAAAGTTCTTAGTGTTTTTCTGTCAAACACTTCCTAACTCGGTTTACTCCTAAGCTGGGTTTAGGGGTGTTACAATCAAGAACTCAGAAAAATAGATCCAATACGAAAATCACATGATCACAACTAATAAACCTTGATTTAACCAATTTCCATTATTAAATCATCAAAACTCATTAGAAAACATTAAACAAGGATCAAATACTTGGGAATTTCAGTGAAGAACCTTTCATTTGAGGAGAAGAATGAACCTTACCTCCTATGAGTGAATTCCTCTTAATTGGATGTTTTACTCTTGAAAAACAAAGGAAACCAATGCGATTTTGGAAAACGATCGAAGAATCCGTTGGAAATCAAAAGTTTAAGAAACCAATATCATTACCTGAAATCTTTGATGAAAAAGAGAGTGTTTGGCTGAAGAGATTTTGAGAGAAAAGTTTGAGAGCGAAAGTTACATCAAAAGTGGTTTAAGGAAATAACTACCTTCTTTTATTAAATCCCTTTTTAAATCATGAATTAGAATTCTTTAAAATAATTCCTAACTGAGAGGAAAATCAAATAAAAACATTTGTTAAATTGGCTCCTTTAAGATTATAAGATTTGACCTTTTTTCAAAATAGTCACTAAAAATAGTTTTCATTCTTTACATTTTGGTCACTAGCTTAAAATGTTAAATGTCCAAAACCCATTTTCGAAAAATGATTTCACCAAATATATACAAATATTAAATAATGATTTTAGGATATTTTCCCATATTTTTATCTAACTTAAAAATATTTTTTATTCGAAATCCGATTCGAATCTCTAATTCTGGTCTACCAGACCTTCTAATCAACCTAGTAAACTCCTAGGTTAACTCCTTCAATTCCTTTGGTGCCAAGTGATAAGTAGCAATAGACACCGAAGCTATATTAGCATATAACTCAATGCCGATCTCTACTCCCCTATCTAGTGGCAAACCTCACAACTCCTTCGGAAAAACACCTAGAAATTCACACACTGTACGGATGTCCTAAACAAGTACCTTTTTTGATCTCAGACTCATAACATAGGCTAAGAATGCCTAACAACTAGAATCCATCATACGGCTTGCTTTTAGAGTCAAAAAAAACATTGGACAAGAACTTAGCATACTCACTCACAATTACAACTTCATAATCATCAGCAAGTTTCAAGGAAACTCGCCCAAGATTACATCAAAACTGTGAAACGACAACTCCATTAAATAACCGCAAACACATGACCTTGAACTGTCAAAGGGTATCCCCTATACAACCTTCTCGCAACAACCATCTCTCTGAAAGAACTAGTTACTTGCATACCCACATCTAACACTCTACAGGTATATTATGCAAATGTGCATGCTCACGCAAGATATATGAATGCGTAAAACTAGAATCAACCAAAGAAAACATCGACAAAGATTGCAATGTAAATGTACCTGCAATCACGTCCCTGTCATTACGTCCATCGCGATGTGCATACACCCTCGCAAGACCACGACCGTCTGGCTGGATAGCATTAGTATGGGCCACCATCCTTGGACCCTCATCCTTTCGCTAAAACTGTCCTCAGCCACAACCGCTACCTCTCTATGGTGCAATCGCAGATGCCCTGGCCTATCCACCACCCACCAACAATAGGCAATAACGACTCACATGATCGCTCGATCCATAAATCCAATAAGAATTAGCAACAATAGATGAAGGAGCCTGTCCCTCACGAGCCAAACATGGACAGCGCCTCACGTGATCACATGATCCACAAACCCAACAGGTATTATGTGCTGCTCTAGGCTAGGTACCCTGACCATGCGATCCTCATCCAGCACTACCTCCACCTCGCTACAGATCAGGGTGATACCTTCTATCATGATTCTTCTTAAACTGACTACCACCGGAACCAAAATCCTCGACTCTCTTGCCAAATACAGAACCTCCCACACGAGCTGATAAACCTAGGTTCTACTCAATGTCCTTTGCCCGAGTAATCAATAGGTCAAAATTGGTGCAATTAGAAGCCAACATATATATACTAATATCCTGTACCAATCTGTAATGGAATCAGTCACAGCGACGCCTTTCATATGGTTCTAGTTCAAGAGTATACTGGCTCAACCAAAGAAATTGTATCTCATACTCTACTACGGACATACTGCTCTAAGCCAAGGCCATGAACTCAAGCTTCTTCTCATCCAAGTATCTAACTCCTAGATACTTCTTCTTAAAGGTAGATCGGAAGAAATCTTAGGTCACATCACCAGGTTCCATGCCCGCAGTCACGGAAGTCCACCAACTATAAGCATCTCCCTCTAATAGAGATACAACACATCCCAGCTTACGAGCATTATTGCACCTAATTTGTTCCAAAATCTGATAGGTATTGGCGAACCACTCCTTGGATGCCTTGAGTGCCAACCCTCTAAATTCAACTCCTCCCAAGCTATGGAAGCCCTCTAACGGCAACCCTGCCTGCCCAGCGACTGGTGCAAGCGCATGCACTCCAACAACAACAGCTTGAAATGCTTCGATCATCCCCTGAATCAAAGATGCCATATCACCCAACACTAGCCCAGCTGGCGCAAGTGGTACTATATCTAAGGCATGACAATCACGCCAAACAAAAATAGTTAGGCCAGCTTCAAGATAAGATCCAAGACTTCCATTTCAAATTAAAACATTTCAGACTGTAGTAATAAGGTAATGGGTCCCATGAAATATCCCCCAGCACGGCATATAACAATAAACGTACATATAAACAATCACTGTGCATAGCAAATAACAATGAACAATCAATAACAACATCCCAACAATCATAACCTCACCCCAATTATCATAAACCTGGCTTTGATACCACCAAATATAACCCCCTCGACCCGGCCTAGACGCCCAACCGTTATTAGCCTAAGGTCTTTTTTTTATCTTATCTAGATGCACATTATTAGCATAAGGTGAACATGCTGGCAGCAGGTGAAATCTCGAAGGAACAAAAAACAGAAAGACAACCATTTACCCAGATACGCACTTTAGGGACTAAAACATAAATATGGAGAATTACAAGAACTTAGTTAAAATCTAGGTTATCAATCCTCAATTAATCAGATTACATGCTTGGTTGCCAAATTCAAGATCAAATCGATCATTCAAAATCATGCAATTGCATTCACAAATATCAAGGACCAAAATGAAAGAATTAGAAACCTCAAGAATCACTTTAACTGAATAAACGACAGTCGATATTGGTACGCGAGCACTAGTACCGATACGAGCCTTCATTTCAACAGGTCATACAGATACAATCCTAGGTGTATCAGTATGCGGGCACCATTTGCAAAAACCATGGATTCTAGTAGCTAAAACCCATACCGATACGCTTGAACACGTATCAATACCCTTTGTAAAAAAACCGTGAGCCTGTACCGATACGGCCTCCCGTGTACCGATCCTCCAGCCTATTTCTAGCTTACCTGTATTGATATGAGGCCCTGCGTATCGGTACCCTCTGACCTATAATTTCCAATTTGTCTGGTTTTTCATACAATCATGGATTCAAAAATGCTTTTATAAACCATAAACATGTACACCAATAAACTAAAGATTAAACCATGCCAAAATATCAAAGGAACGTGATCAAACCATAGCAACATACTTCAATCATAGGTCTAGAGGCATGCTTCCTAAAAACCATTCCGTCCAACGTACGAAACATAATTCCACATCAAAATCGAATATATAAAGCCTCACACGACTCCACAATAAAAATATAAACTTGCGCGCATCGGGAGTTTAGCTAATAACCCTCCCAAACAATAATAAACCCTATTGCCTTTATTACTACTAGTCTAGTTCAAAAACCATACTTTCAAATAGTTCAAGACCTTGGATTCCCCTTCGCTTGCTCGCTGCCTACAACCTTTAATTCTCTGCATTGATGGAAAAAGAGAGCGTAAGCACACTAGGCTTAGTGACGAGTGCTCAAAACAAAACACCATCAATGTATTTAAAACCGATTTTCCATCTTACAATGAAATCATCACTTAAAACATCTTTCCTAACAAACCATGCACTTAGCATTTCCAAAAATATGCATTTTTAACCATATGCAACATGTATCATGGATCAACAACAAAATCCCCATTTGCAATCCCTCTATTTAAGCTTTCCCATGTATAACAACCCATATGCATGGATTAAAGAGTAAACATGTATAAACTAACATTATACGACATAATCCATCAACATGATACATTATCAATTATATTGGCTTTCAAGTGATCGTAAACCAAGTTCCACATTACAAAATATTACATCAGATACACGGATTCAAGAAGTGTTCTCTCAACACTTCATACTATCTCAATCAGAATTAGGGTATGATCACAACTGGGTACCATCACAACCCAATCATCGGTTAGATGTATAATCCACTAACGAGAGTTTTTGGTACCATATAACCACTCGACCGTTAGGGTACTCGTTGTGGAGTATTCGGTACACATAAACCCCTCAACACCCAAGGCGACTTATTATAGAGCACTATCAATCCTATTGCCGGCCAACTATATCTGATAACATTTTAAACCATATCACTTGCCAATATAATTCATTATTAACCATGTACCTCATTGTTTTTATATGCAACATTCACAACCATTTCCAATGCCTTAAACCTTTCATTTATAAGTATTCCTCATACTTACATGGACCATTTTCCTAATGCATCCATCATCAATATGTGATCAAAACAATATAAAACATACTTAAAACATGCTTAAACAGTAGGTACCATGTAATTTAACAATAAGTACATAAAACCAAATTCGCCAAAACACAACCGAGGGAGAAATCTCATCATACTTTACTTCTGAGTTAAACCAGTGTTTCAAACTTAACTTAAACTCCCAAAATAACCTTGAAACCATTTCAAACATGAATTCCACGTTCTCACTCACTGACTACGCAAAACTTCGTCCGCCGATACGAACTACGCAAAACATAATAGATAAAGATGAAACAACTAAAGAATTGATTTAAAATAACCAAAACATAGAATCCTGGGGCGCAATAACCCCAACTAAAGTGTTTAGCTCATGTCTAAGCATAAAGCAACCATAATTAAAAGTATATAGTAAAGAAGTTTATCAAGAAAAAAAGAAATAAGCTGAGTGTCCTCGACAAACTATGCTATAGGCTTCCTCTCCGTCAGCCTCTCTCGATGGCGTAGTTCGATGAGGAGAATCGTCTAGCTTTACACTGGTGGTTTTTTGTAAACTCATATTAGGACTGTCGTCTAAATCGTGCTCTCTAGCGATCGGCTCTCCTTGAGTATTGTCCAAGTATTTTTTATATAGGTGGCGAAGCTAGGGTTTTGGTACCCTAAAGTGTCCGACTTCATTAAAGAAAGGCCAGTTGTTTCCCACTTCATTAAATGTTACGTATCTGGGAGAAAGTCCACGTGGGCAAAGGTAGATTTATCTCAAACTCTTCATGCTTCATCGGTTCCACGCATGCGCTCTGCTCCTCTCCTACTCCAGCATCCACCAACATCCTGTACATACACCTCAAAACACCTTCCCGCGAAAAGTACCAATTTATATGGCAATTTAAGCACAAGTGGTGTAACTCACTATCTAAATGCAAATGTGTACATTCTAACCTAAATGAGCTTAAAGAAATGCAAAATACAAGGATTAAGGGTATATAAAATAGAACAT
The DNA here is from genome assembly GCA_019671005.1 of Hibiscus mutabilis. Lineage (NCBI taxonomy): Eukaryota > Viridiplantae > Streptophyta > Magnoliopsida > Malvales > Malvaceae > Hibiscus > Hibiscus mutabilis. The sequence goes on from CM033712.1 coordinate 29,657,461, forward strand.
TTATGCACTTGTCAAATACCCCCAAACTTGAACTATTGCTTGTCCTCGAGCAATAAAAAATGGAAACAAAAAAAATAAAAATAGAAAGTAAGAAAAATAAATAACTCATAAGTCCTAAGGTTCCACTAAGCTATGATTACAATGATTCCAAGTTATGCTGCATCAGTAATTCATTCCTCAGCTGTGTCATTGATAAGCAAGAATATTAGAGCTTAAAGTTTTATTCAAAAGATTAAATCTACTGCAAGTGCAGTTCATGTTTGTTTACATGCATTCATCACTTTAATAGTCTTAGAGAGGGTTAAGGGTGGCTTTATTTTTCTTCCTTGGCACATTGAATTTCCTTTTAAGCACATCTTTACTCCATGTTCTTTTATGTTTGAAAATTGCATCCCTAGGACTTCAGCTTATCACACTACCCTTCGGTACCTGAAGATGGAGTGGAGCAAACAGCCAATCCCTGAGCCCTACAAGTAGTGTCATCCCGTGAAGACTTTCATTCACTCTTTTCTAGTACTATCATTCCTACCAGGGAAAGTTAAATGGAGCAAGCACAACTCACTTAGTGTACTAAGATAGCATGATGCATAGAAGAATGTCCCTCAACAGTTTTGTTTAAATTATCAAGTCTTGATTCGTTTTCTTGATTTTTTAGGGAGTTATTTAGCCTTTAATTTGCTACATTGAGCATTTTCTTTATTTTATTTTCTTTTGATTCGCACTTAAGCCTCAAAAAATTAACCTAGAGCATCCCTAAGATTTCTTAAGTATCAAAGTACATGCAACTCATAGTTTTTAAGGGCTACAACAGATTTATCATTAAGTTCAAAAACTAGAAAGATCTGAACAGCATGAAAAGTATCAACATAGAATCACCATAAGAAGTCATAATCAACGCAACAGTTTCAGTATAAAAGGAACCATAGCAAAGGGAACCTATTGGATAGATTAGGCTAATTAGAGTCATAAATTTTTTAAATTTTTTTAAAATCTTACCTAAATTTAACCTAATCTATATGGGTATGTACTCCTCTAAACATGACAAGAGAATTGTCCCCAAGAAAAAAAGAAAATAAAAGAAAAGAAAAACAAATCAAGGAAAAGCAAATGAAGCTAAAGATGCAGATGCAAGATATGAAAAAAACTAAAAGAAAAGTGAAAGAAAAGAAAACCTAACCTAGGGAGTTACTGGGGTGGTGGTTCCCGGATGATGACGTCATTGCCTTTGTACCAGGCGGACGTTCGTTTCTTGGCAGGTTGGGAAGATGTGCTAGCATCAGTATCTAGCTACAGACACTTCCTGGTGGGGTCCTCCGGTGCTGGCATAAGAGGGTTGTCCTGAGCCTCTAGGTGAATTTGTTGTGGAAATATTGGAAATACCAATTGCTCGTCTGGCAAGAGTCTCCAAAATAGCAACTACAGCTTCACTTCCCTTTGTTCTGCGGTAGAGAAGCGCGGCCGAAGATATGAGTCATCGATATTTTCCTAGAAGTTAAACAACCTTTCTTCCTAGCTTCTTTCTTTCTTGATGACTACCGTAATATATCCGTAGGTCAGACAATAGAAGGAAAACGTAAAACTGAAAAAATAAAATGTAAAAAGTAAATATATATATATAGTAATAAGAGCTACAAAGAATGGATATGTTAATCATGTAGTGAGGTTGCAGTAAACTTATCATGAATGATGGGTGCTCCATTGTACATTTGCAACCATTTGAGCACCATGCTTGTAAAACTGAGATATTGATCATGAATTTGGGCCAGAGATAGCACCAGATAGTAAGATTCTTCAACATCGGTAAATTGTTTGATAACATCTTGTGGATATTGGAGTTTAGGGTTTATAATGGGCCATTCATTTATAAGAGGGAGAATGTCAGCTTCACACCATTTGATGACTTCTTGCATGAGCATGGTTTTCATGGCTGGTGTAAGGTTGGTCCGACCAAGTTGTGGAATTCATTTGCGATCAGTGCATTATAACCACTTAATTGCACGATTTGACTATTGGATTTGGAAAATTGCGAAAGTATAGAGTGTTCTTCTTCCTCATCAGCTGCGTGCATATTCTCATCAGCTAGGTTGTCCATGTTACCCACAAGCTGGCAATATTTATAGCCCTCCATGTACCTTGGTTTGCTGAAGAAATTAAGTGTGATCTTGTCATCGTTCATCGTCTTGATAAAGTTGTCATTTTCACAGTCAATCACAATCTTTCCAGTGGCTAGGAATGGTCTCCCCAAGATGATGGGAGCATTCTTATCAGCTTCGCAGTCAAGGATGATAAAGTCTGCTGGAAAGACAAACTTATCTACCCTAACTAGCACGTCTTCAATTATGCCCTCAGTTCAAATTTTTGACTAATTAGCCAACTAAAGGATCACTAGTGTAGGCCTTACTTTCTCCATCCCTAGTCATTTTAACACAAATTTTGGCATTAAGTTTACAGTTGCACTGATATCACACAAAGCACAACAGTATAGTTGTGGCCTATAGAGCATGGAATGGTGAAGCTGTTTGGATCCTTCATCTTGGGTGGCAAATCACTCAGCACAGCTACGAACTCGCCCATGGTGGTGACAGTTTCAACATCACTCACCTTCCTCTTCTTTGTGATGATCTCCTTCGGAAACTTTGCATACGTTGGAATCTGATCAATGGCCTCTAGGAGTGGGACACTCATGTGCAACTGTTTGAGCATCTCCATAAATTTCTAATACTGGTATCTTGTTTCTGGGCTTTCAATCTTTGTGGGAAAGAAGGTGGTGGTCTGGGCTCATCTTGTGGCTTGCTGGCTGGAGGAGTATCCTCATCCTTGTCTTCCTTCCTTTAGTAGCAAGGTTACTGACTGTATCAGGCACATGAGTTGATTCCTTTATTGTAGGATAATTTGTGGATGGCTTGCTTAGAGTAGGTCCCACTGGAGAACTTCCCCCAAACTTGGCTTATTTCCTCAACTGTGTGCCACTATAAAGAGTGACGGCATTGCATTACTCTACATTAAAGGCCTTAGTGACTTCAATATTAGTAGGTAGGTTGCTAGGTTGTCTCATCTTCAACATCTAGCCAATTTGCCTTACTTGAGTCTTAAGGAAGCTTATCGAGGCAGCGTCTTTTTGCATGATCGATTGCTAGTTTTGTAACATGGCAGCCTGTGTTGTGAGCATGTCACTATGGTTCATCAAGTGGGTTGCTTGATCCAAAATAATAACACAGGCAGTTTCCATAAAAGTTTGATAAAAATTATCAAAAGAATTTGAATTGGAGTTAGAGGCTCCCTGGTTTTGCCTCTGAGTCTTTTGGAATCTAAAAGGTTTAGTTGATGTAGATGGTTGTGATCTAGGATTTCCTTTATTACCTCCCCAACCAAAATTTGGATGTTGCCACCACCCTGGGTTGTAAGTGTTGGAGTAGGGATTGTTGTTTCGATTGTTGTTCCCTACATAGCGTCCAGATTCCTGTTGGGTTAGGCATTTGCTCGACAAGTGTTCCCCATCACAATGCTCACAAGTGTAATGTACCATCTTTGCCTTACAGACATTGGAGGGTCTTTGCATGTTCTTGGGCAAGTTGGTGATGATAGAGAGTTGAGCTGCGATAGTCTGGGACTTATCTAATTGAAGTGTGCCAGTTGCTTTAGGTCCCGACCTCAATCTCCCTTGTGGGAACTGATAGTCGGTGTTGGCTATCCTGTCAAGTGTTTTGAAAGCCTCGTCAGATTCTCAATCGATTAAGGTACCATTAGCTGACGAGTCAATCATCATCCTTGCTTGTGAATTGTCACCATTATAGAACATCATGACTTATAGCCAGTCTATAAATCCAAGGATTGAGCACTTCCAGAGTACATCTTTTGTAATGACCGATATTTCAGAATCTAAGGGGTTGTTTAACTCGAAGTGTGAGCATTTCGTTGGGCCTCGCATTTAGGCCAACATGTTAGACCTTGGGAGCTCTATTGGGCTTATCCCTTGTTGCTGGGCTCAATTGGTGGTTGTGGTTTTGGGTTGGAAAGAGTTGAGGAAGGTATTGTGGTAATTATGGTTTTTAAGGGGGAGAAGGAAGAGGGGACTTTAAATTTCTTCACAATGCAGAAAATGGTGAGGTCACCATGCTTTATGGTCTCTTCTTCCATTCCAAACCCATTCTTCCACCCAAAACACCACCACCAAAGGTAGAATCTTGAGACCTTGCTTTGTGAATCACATTTTGCTTGTCGATGAAAGTTTTATCAGCATTCAAGGATCTAACTTTCATGGTCAGCTTTGTTAAGTTTTGAGGTTGGGTTTTAGTGGGGTTTTGAGAGGTGGGGCGAGAATGGGAGTTTTAATCATTCAAAGATGGTAGATTCTTTCTTTTCACTCACATTTCCTATAGCCATGTTGTAATCCGAAATTACAACCTCTCGTGTAGTGAAAGAAGTGGGAGAACCTTCGAAGGAGCTTGGGAAGAGGAAGGCTCGAGGAGCTTGGATAGAGGCTTCTTTTCTACCTAGAATCGAGGTTAGTACAATACTAACTCCCATGCCTTCATGGTCATCATAAATTTGATTGTTTTGTTACTTGAGTTGATGTGATTGCTTTGTAGCTTTAATCTAATAAGGGAAGATACGATAATGGGAAATCTAAGTTAATAAATTCATAATTAATAAAGGTGATTAACTCTTGCTCTGATACTTCCAAAATAATGGAAATATAAAAGTGGGCTTTATCCTGAATTTAACTCAAAAAGTTGGATTTTTCACATCAAGCACCAGACTCGTATCAGTCATAAGACTTGGTCGCGCCTTATCGAGGATAAGCTTCTGCCTAGTTCTACCTTCTCCTAAACGACTTGATTTTCACATGGGAAGCTAAAAACATACTTTCGATCTAGTTTTCGACCATTTTATTCATATTTAACCTCCTAAATCAAAACGAACATAATTTCCACAATTAAGTTGATAATATAACTAGACTATGGAGGTAATAATCGCAACAAAGTGTATAATTATAACTACCAGTCTTTATTAATAGAAAATCTTAAATTTGGTGTTAGGGGTTTAAAATGGTAAGAAACCATTTAAACTACCTTCCATAAATCGTAGGTTTGATTTGGGGACATGCCTTTGGGTTTTAAGTGACTTGTTTGAAATAACAACCATAGGGATCCTTGGTGGGTCGTGTGTTGTTACGGGCCAAGTAAAGCACTTGTGAGGTTGAGTTATTTGATTGCTAGGATCTGGATTCCCAGTGAGAGAAAGAGTGTGTTGCAATAGCATGGTTGAAGATTGTTGAATATTCGTTCCTAAAGCTGTGTGGCACCGGGTCTCATTCGAAGACGCTCGACGAGAGATTTTGAGCATCGGTGTACATTCTCGAAGCTATGTGGCATTGAGCCTCATGCAAGAGTGTACATTCCTAATGTTGTGTGTCCCCGGGCCTCACTCCAGTTTTATTGGTATGGTATACCTTGTGATGGGAGCTTGGTTAATATCTTATATTGCTTTGCTATGTGTTTACGCGGCTAGAGGTAGCACCAATGTATTTCTTCTTACAATGATGTTTTTCTTAGCTACTTGATCTTATTTATGATTTGCATTAAGCATGGTTGAGCAGAAGTGTATCCATTGAGCTTCGTTATCTCAGTGTTTGGAATTGTTGTTTCTGTTTGTAGGATAGTAGGTTTGGCGTGCATTGTACGAGCACCATCGGAGTAGGACTTTAGCGTCAACTTGTTTTCAAGTACAGTACTTAGATTTATTTTAGCTATGTATTCATAGGCCCTATGTGTTGTATTGTAACTCTTATTTTGGATTTTAACTCATGTGTCGAATGCTTTTCACTATATATTTTAAATGGAGCTCCTAGGTAACGTTTTGACTGGTTTAATGACTTTAAAATATTTGAATTTTATAGATTTTATGAAATGATTGTGTTGAGCTAAATCTAGTTCAGAATTTTATGGTGTTAGGTTTGGGCTTAAGGCTCAAATTGTAACATCCGGGTTGGAGATGTCACAAAAGTGATATCAAAGCCTAGGTTTAGCCGGTTCTAGGAAGCCTTGGGGTTGTCTAGAGTGTGTTGTATAGGTGTGTAGCGAATATGTTGGCCATAAGTCAAAGTCGTACTTGTTTAAAGATGAATATTCAATGGTGTAACCTTGTTTTGTGTCTTGTGCAGAAAGTAATCATGCCAAAGAGGGCACGAGATCAAGAGTAGAGTTAGGGCTCTTGAAGGGATAGCTATGATGAGGATTATGTCCCTGATTTAGAGGATATGTCAGACGGTGATAGGGGTTTAGGGGCCAATTATTTCTCTCATCTGCACATAGCCTTTCACCAGATTGTGAGGGCCATACCTAGGCCTTCAACTACCCCTCGCGAGGCCCTGATTGAAAGGGTGCGTCGCCATGGTGCTATGGACTTTCTTGGATTAGGACAACATAAACTAGTCAAAGTAGATCAGTGGTTGAGAGACAATCGTTGGATCATGCGTCAGATGAGGTTAAGATCTGAGGACAAGTTGACATGTGTCATTTCCCTGTTGAAGGAGAATGCTCGAGAATGGTGGGAGATTGTAGTGTTGCGTTGGTATCCTAACCAACCTACTTGGGACGACTTCTTGTAGAAGTTCGAGAAGAAGTATGTGGGGGAAGCCCAGATTGATAACTTGAGGGATTGGTTCAACCACTTGGTCCAAGGAAACCGATCGTTCTTTGAATATGAACAAGAGTTCCTATAGTTGAGTAGGTATGCCCCTGAGTTGGTCACTGCTGAAAAGATTATGTGCACGAAGTTTCTAAAAGAAATTGACTGCTAGTGCCAAATCGCTTGAGCAAGTGCAAGGTTTGACCTATGGCCCGTCTGGTGAGCAAGGGAGCTCGAGTGGGAGAACTCAGAACTTCTCCAACAACTCGGAATCTTATTTTGGAAGGAACATAAATTGTTGGAATCAAGGAGGGGGAGCTTTAAACTAGAGTTCGAGATCAGATCGTAGGTTGGGGTAAGCTAACCGTAGGAGGCCTTCATCATCTTCTGCCATGCTGAGTCTGTAGGGCTCACAAAAGAGTGAGGGAGCACCAGTTTGTGACCAATGTGGGTGTAAGCGTAGAGGCGAGTGTCGGGGTTTGGCTAGGGTCTGCTTTGAGTGTGGATCATAGAACCAATTTGTGAAGGACTATCCAGTAGCTGCCAACACCACTCAGGTTCAAACTCATAGGACCTCTTATCCAGCTAAGAGAGGCTGGGGCTTTGCCAGAGGAGGAGCGAGCCACGTGTCCAAACGCTAGAGTGGGGGTACTGTATAGTCCACTGCTAGGGCAAAAACGAGATAGTATGCAATCAAGGCCAAGAGGACTGCAAAGCTACTGTGTTATCTCAAGTACGTTTACATTATTTTTAGTCCTTATTGTTGCTCTTTTGGATTCAGGGTCTACTCATTCCTACATACGTAGTGGGATATCATAGTAGTAGGGTATTGTTAATGAGGATCTTGAGATAGGGGTTCATGTGATGAGTCTTTTGGGGTATGATGTTTTGGTGGATAGGGTGTATTGAAGGTATCTAATTGAGGTTTAGGGTTCAATCTTTCTGGTCGATTTGATGGTGTTACCATTCTAAGAGTCTGATGCTATCTTAGGGATGGATTGGTTATTTGAGCATGATGCGCGTTTGGGTTGTAGAGTAAAGAGTCTCAAGCTTCACGGTTTGGATGGGGCAAAGTTGGTGGTGAAGATGAATCCTTACCTTTCTAACGTAGTGTTGGCCTTGGCGGCACAAAGAATGATCCAACAAGGATGCGATGCCTTTTTAGCTCACGTGGTTGACGCAAGTGTTGAAGGTCCAATGCTTGAGAGTCTTCGGACCATTAGAGAGTTTGTCGATGTGTTTTAGAAGGAGTTACCCAAATTACCACCAGATCCTAAATTAGAGTTTTAGATAGATATGATGCCAGACAGAACACTGGTATCAATCGCTCCGTATCGCATGGCACCCACAAAGTTGAGAGATCTAAAGAATTAGATTCAAGAGTTGTTAGAAAGTGTTTGATACGTCCGAGTATCTCACCTTAGGGTGCACCAGTTTTGTTTGTTAAAAAGAAGGATGGGTCGATGAGGATGTGCATTGACTACTGAAAGCTCAACATGGTAACAATGAAGAAACGTTATCCCCTGCTGGGGATAGATGACTTGTTTGATCAGTTGAGAGATGTACGTGTGTTCTCTAAGATCGACTTGAGGTCAGGCTACTACTAAGTGAAGGTAGTAGAAGAGGATGTTCAGAAACTAGCTTTTAGGACGTGGTAGGAGCATTTTGAGTTTTTGGTGATACCTTTTGGGCTTACTTATTGTTCTTCAGAACTTGAGGGATAGATAACTTTTTTCTAAGTTTAGTAAGTGTAAATTTTGGCTCTTCGAGGTGGCATTTTTGTGCCACATTGTCGCAACAGATGGAATCTGAGTTGATCCGTAAAAGATTCAGGCAGTGGTGGAGTGGAAACTACCTAGGAATAACGTGGAGGTTCGTAGTTGAAAGCTTTGAATAGTTGAAAGCATACCTTGTAGATGCTCCGGTTTTGATGCAACACGAACAGGGAAAGGACTATGTTATGTTTATTAATTCTTCATTGAATGGGTTTGGTTTTGTCCTCATGCATGAGGGTAAAGTGGTTTCTTATTCCTCAAGACAACTTAATCCTCATGAACAAAATTACATTAAGCATGATTTGGGTCTTGTCGCGGTTATCTTTTCTTTGAAGAATTGAAGACATTATCTATATGGGGAAAGTGTTATGTCTACACTGATCATAAGAGTTTGAAGTACCTCCTTACCCAGAAAGAGTTGAACTTGCGGCAAAGGCGATGGATCGAGTTGTTAAAAGACTATGATTGCATCATAGATTACCATCCTGGTAAAGCTAATGTGGTGGTCGATGCCTTGAGTAAGAATTATATGTCAGACTTGAGGGCAATGTTTGCCAGGTTGAGGATCACCGATGATGGTGGGTTGTTAGCCGAGCTTTGAGTTGAGCCTACCTTAGTGCAAGAGATCAAGAGGACGCAAGTGTTAGACGAGGAATTGGTGGCAAAGATTGAGATGTTTCAGAGGGGCGAGGCACCTGATTTTGAAGAGTGAGATGGTGGGATCTTGTACTTCAAGTATCGGTTATATGTCTCAACTTTAAAGTATTTGAGAGACCACATTTTGCGTGAGGTGCACCGTAGTCCGGTTGCGATGCATCAGGGTAGTAATAAGATGTATCATGACCTTTGTTCTTTTTATTGGTGGCCTAGTATGAAAAGATATTTATCCAAGTTTGTGACGAGATGCTTAGCTTGTCAGCAAGTCAAGACCGAGCATCAGGTTCCTTCAGGTTTGCTTCAGCCCATTCAGACTCCACAATGGAAGTGGGACCGAGTGACCATGGATTCTGTAACGGTGCTGCCACTGACAAAAGAAGCATGATGCTATATGGGTGATAGTGGATCGTTTGACCATGTCTGCTCATTTTCTATCAGTGCAGATGGATTACACGCTTGAGAGGTTGGCCCGGTTGTGTAGAACACCCTTGTGTTGGAGTGAGCTTAATGAAAGAAGGATCATGGGGTTGGATTTGATTTAGAAAACTGAGGAGAAAGTTCAAATAATCAAATAAAGATTACAAGCGACCTTCGATTGACAAAATTCCCTCAATGCCATCCACCTGTGCTGCAGGCCTCCTCTTCGTCAGCCTCTCTCAATGGTGTCGTTCGATGAGGAGAATCATCTAGCTTCGCCCCGGTGGTTCTCCGCAAGCTCGGACTAGGACTATCGTCTGAATTATGCTCTCTTGCGATCGGCTCTCCCTTGAGTAGCGTCCAAGTCTTCTTTATATAGGTGGTGAAACTAGGGCTTTAGTACCCTAAAGTGCCCGGAACCAAAGGACCATAAACAACTAGTTTAACTACCTTACCACCATTCTAGGAGTTCATAGGGACAAAATACATTACTTTAAGCTCATAGTGACTTGTCAAACTTCCTACTAGCTCCGATCTCTACCGGATATATCTCTTAACCTCAAATATATAGAAGATGAATGCATTAGACTTATATAGTATAAGTGAGGTAGTCATAAACAATGAATGAGCATAGGATGCAACTTTAACATGCTTCAATACTTTCAATGATAGCAACAACATGAACATGTATTTCACTAGGGAACTATGCAAGATCACTACTCAATGACAATGATCAATATGTAGTATACATCAATGTCATCAATGGCATTATGACATGAACATGTATTTCATATCCATATTCAATAATAGCAATAATTAACATGGCATCAATACTCAATAGCAATAACTCATAACAACAACCAATAACAATAATCAATGTTTTCCTTGGATCGATATACAGTATATGGATACACGAATTCCACCTCCGCACTAGAGTCAATAAGGGTCTAGTCATATCCTCCGCCATACCAATTTGACCAAATCACAACAACATCCCTCCATCGAACCGCAATAGAGATCGTAGCCTACCGTACCAATGAGCTCATGGATTCTATGGCATGCCAATTGTATCCAATACTCTCGAATCTAGGGTTCAATAATCAATTGTCCAATAACGGTATTTCAATAGAAATAATTGAGTAGCAATGTTTCAATACGGTATTTTAATAGCAATAATTCAGTAGCAATGTTTCAATACGGTATTTCAATAGCTATATGCAATATTCAATGTCCAATACTCAATAACTCCATGTAACAATGATCCAATGATTTCAATGGCAATGACAATGATGCTTCGGACATGGTTTCAAGGAAATACTTACCCTTACTTACCAATTAAGGCTTTGGATAATGTTTTATGCAAAATCCTTCAATATAATGATTAGCAAATCAATAATCAATGATTCAAGAAGATACCTAGCCAACTCTCGAGACTTCGACTACACTTACCTCATTTTGAAGCTCCTACAGCTATCGAATTGTGATTCCTTTATTCCTAGCTTGTGTTGGAGACTATAGTCTAGCTTCCTCTAATACTTGAGCTAGGAGAAATCAATAGGGAATTGTTATAAACAATATCGATTCTCTAAGCCTAGAATAGCCATTATCTATTAGACAAATTCATATATTGAAACTTGAGGAACAAGGGTTTAGCTTGAGAATTGTAACTTGAAATTAAACATTCAATAATCCAAAGAATAAACAATAACTTAGGGTTTCTACTTACCCAATCAATAGATAAAGTTTGGAATCAAGATCCTTTAGAAATCAAAGCTTAAATTACTCTCTAATGGAGGTACTTGCTTATGTAGAAGATGAAGTTGGTGATAAGTTCTTAATCGGGTAAAATCATTTTCATTCAATCTTTCCTTCTTTTAATTTGTTATCAACCGATTAGCTTTCCTTCTATTGGAGGAAGCTATTTCCTATCATCCACGTGGGTAATGACTATGCTTAGGGAGGGGCTAATCGTAGGGTTAGTCCCCCAACTTTCTAAACCTTATGCTTTTGTCCTCCACGTTTCAATCTGTACAATTGGGTCAATAATTCAGCTATAACAGACACCCGTATAGATACGCCTTATGGTCGTATTGATACAGCTAGCCAAAGTTTGGTAATTTAGTTAAAAACTATTGGAACGTACTGATTCGGCTCATACTATATCGATACGCTTGGTTCAATTTCAATGTTCAAATATTTCAATAAGGTCCTTGACTAAGAACTTGACCCAATTACAGTCCATTATCAATGAAAATGACCACACGATCAATACCAATGCAATATTTAGACTCTTTGATGTAGGGTTTCCGATCACCATAACTCAATTCTGATTAGACCAGTTTTTGGGGTGTTACACCTATCTACTCATCAACCCAAAACACAAGCCTAAAAACAAAGAGGGAGCCGACTAAGGCTCTCTCTCGAAAACCCAAAGGCCTAAAATTCTGGCCCAACCACAAGGCTCATGGTCTGGGTTAAATCGACCTACGAATTCCAAAATCTGGATCATTACAAATCTCCCCTCCATCATGAAAATTTCATGCTTGAAATTTACTTGATGAAAAAGATGTGGATAAAGCAACCTTGTATCTGTGTCAGCCTCCCACATAGCCTCATCGACTTCGTGGTTCCTCCACAAAATCTTTACTAAGGGTATACACTTGTTGCTTGACTCCGTTACCAAGAACTCTTATCGACTCCTCTTTACAGGCCAGATCAATGTTGATCTCAATATCCTCAAGAGGAATAACATGTGAAGGGTCAAATCAGTAACACCTCAGCAAGGGAACATGGAAGACATTATGAATGCATGCAATCTCTAGAAGCAAAGCTAAACGGTAAGCCATGAGTCCAACCTTCTTTAAGATCTCATACGGTCTGATAAACCTCAGGCTCAACTTGCCCTTGCATCGAAAATAGATTACCCTCTTCCATGGTGACACCTTGAGAAACACATAAGCTTTTTGGGTGATCAAAAGCTTTGATGTGTGTTGTGATTCGCTTTAAATGATATGCAAATAGTGAAAGCATACACATCGAACAAGTAGTAAAATGATGAGTGAGTATCGTCTCCATAGGGATTGGAGGCCAAATTTAGCTTAGCTTAACACACAAAACAAGAACTGAAAGTAAATGCGGTAGCAATAGGCAACAAGTTCAGAAATGTTGTAGCAAACAACTGTAATGAAAACTGGGCTGAACTGAATATACTTTGAACGTCCTCACACGTGTACGAAGCTCTCTAATGGAATGACAGGCCAGGTTTTTTAGGGACTCCTATGTCTAAGCCTCAAGAATATTAGCACCTTTCAACTCATACCATGCTCGACAAACTTTACTAAGGTGTTTCTAAACTATCTCTAGCAAGAAACCTAACAGGAAAAATGATATGGCAATACCTCTCAGCGTGAACCCTAGCAAGCCACTATCCTTGAAGTTCTACTCTTTTTAGTCGTTGAAACTCTACACGTATCTCTAAGGTGAGTTAGGATTTTACCTCTCAGCATCAAACCCCATTGTCCATGTAGATCTAAGCCTAACTCTCTCAAATATTAAGCTATCAAACACCTAAGTAAAGGCTAACTCTCGAAAGCTCTTACAAACTTAGGGCAATAAAACAGTGATCAAAGCATGTAAAGAACTGGAAAATAAGCTAAACACCTATTAAAAACTTAAAACATAATAATCCAAAACAAACCAAAGCCAATTAGAGTTATTTCATGGCTGAGAAAACATCATCCATAATCAACCATTTTAAACAACCAATTCCAAAGTAAAAATGCAACAACAAAGAACAGCTAAGAGTGAAGGAAACTCCCAAGCCGCCGTGGACTATCGTGAACCACCCTAAGCTTGTTGCTTCTCTCAAAGGCAGCAAGATCTTCCATTTGGAGCTTCAACAATGGAGGACACAATGAAGAAGAAGAAGAGGAGTGGCTGCCTCTTCCTTTCTCTCTTTCTTAGCTCACAAATGTGGGTGTCATTTTCTTTATATAGTGGGGGCTTCTAGGGTTTTGTTCCCTTAATTCCTAGGGATTATTCCCTTCACATGTGGGGCCACAGCTGGCTGGTGGAATCCCGTGTGGAGGCTACAAAATATCTTCATTCTTTGTCTTCTAGTGGCCCAGAAATGCCGTCCAAAATGCTATAGCATTTTTCTCTTTGCCCAAAAATGCTCATCAGCTTCCCTGCACATGACCACACCAAAACAAACCTCTCCCAAAAAGTAGGAATTTCGTAAATAAATAAAAACAACCAAGAAAACACCATCATATGCAACTATATGGAATAAATGCAACTATATGCAATGAAATGAGCTTGAAACTAAGCAAGAACCTAAGTAAAAAGGCATGAAATGTATCATTTTTACAAGGTTAACACACCCCAAAACTTAAGCTATTGCTTATCCTCAACCAATGAGTAGTGAAAAACAAAGGAAAAAAACTATGGCAAGGTTCAGATCAAGACAACGCTATGTCATAAATTTCAGTCCTTAGGAAATATGAGCTTCAACATGATAGACAGTTTTGAGATTTTAAGAACTTTTCCTTAGGACAAGATCCTTTGCATTTGTCTGCATAATTGCATCAAATCTATGCTTAACAGAGCTAGAAAAATTCTAAGGAAGTTCTCTATTATACCCTAGTATTTGTTAATCAATTAAGCACAAGTTTACTCCTATAACTCTAACTTCTTCTTTTTTGTTTTTTTTATTTTTTTACTGCTACGAGGGGAGTCAGCTCATCACAACTATCGTCCTTAACTTTAGATGAATATGGAGCAAACATTTCATCCCCAAGCTAGTAAGCAGAGTAATCACTTGACTACTTTCATTCACTCATTTGTTGTTGCTGCCATTTATTTAAACGCAGTATCTAGGCAAACAATTCAAAGAGGTATGTCTCTCTACAGCTATGCCAAAGAATTTATTTATAACCAACACATACAATAAACAAACAGGGAGTTCAAATAAGCCTTTCATGCTTTCATTTATCAATCATACTAAGCCATGCAAGATATTTTTTTACCAAAATTATCTAACATCCTTAAGCATAGAGAGTATGCAATCGTGTAACGTTTAAATTTCAAAGCATCAAGCCCTAAAAGCAGTTCTACCAATCTCAATAGTTATATACATTTAATCCATCTATAGCCATAAAAAAATTCTCATCATCGGACATCGTCAATTTATGCATAAGAACTGTCTTTAAACCAAGCAAAATGCCAAAGCAAAAACTGTTCATAACTACAAATGCAAATGATTAACTATGAACACTACCTTCCCCAAACTTGAAGAAGGCATTGTCCTCAATGCATGAAAATTAACTAAAACTAAACTAAATGCAATACACTGCAAGGTACCTTGACTAACTCTACTTTGATGGTGGTGGGGTTGTCTTGTGCGCCATATGCTTGATGCACCTTTTCTTTAGTGCTGAGGTGTTGTAATTTGTTGTGGCATTGTGGTAGAAAGGACATCATCATTCATCTTATCGTTTGTACCAGCAGCGAATGGTCTTCTTCCTTAGTAGGTTCTGCATCCATGGGGGCTTTACCCTTGTCCATATGTTTGGGAGTCTGTTTTGCAAAAAAAAATAATGTTAAAATTAAACAATAAAGAAATGAAGCAAAGAAAAACAAACAAATAAACAAATAAAACAAAACAAGAATTGCTATAGCAGACTTTAGAGAGGATTGAAGGGATGCAAACTCTCAAACATCCTAATTGATGTGGCAATTTTTGTCATGTTCGATTGGAGCACCAGTATAGACCAAAATGACCCACACATATAACAGTTCCACCTTCAATATATTTTGCATGGCATCTCTTGTCTTCCATATATGTTCGACATCTCATGGCATCTATCGCAAGACTTATAGAAATCTTGGGTATCCTTGAATTGTGTAGGCCAAGAGAACTCGGATTGTAGGACCTTTTCAGTAGTTTTATCTCATCCAAAGGGCTCTCCACATGAAGCTGAATGGCAGTGGATTAGGATCTCTTTTTGCTCTTCTTTGGGGACACATCTTCTAATCTTTTGGTCAGTACATTCATTGAAGAGGTAGGGGTCATCCCAACAATAGTAAGGAACATCATGCATGAACTTGTTCTTTCCCTGGCTATTTAAATCAGGAGGACAAATGCCACTAACGAGAAAATTGACAATGTTAACATACCACAGAATTGCCACAACAAATAGTAATTTCTCATCAGGGAATTCTTCCTTAATCTCTATTTCATTCCTTAGTTCCTTCGTAATTACTAGCCTAGAATGATGACCAACAACTTGGTTTTTAGTTCCTTTCACAATTTCTAGCCTATAATGAATCAAACTACTCTCTTGCTCAGGCTTAAGATTACCAACATTAATCAATGCAAAGTCTCATTGGACCCCAAATAAGCATATTTAAGATGTGAAGGTAATGGCTTTAATTCTAATGTGGGCGCATGCTCGAGTGAGGAATTAGAAGGGACAAATTCAGCAAAATCTAAAGGTTCGAAATCCGTATCTGGTCTAGCAATGGGCAAACTAGACTGTTGCACCTCCACTGGGAACTCCTCAAGCTTCTCGATGTTATCCTCATTGAGCTCCACATAGTCTTCAATTTGCACAAAATTGTTATAGCATAATTTTACAGCTTCCTCTTCTGCCATAACATTTAAGTGCTGACACTCCTCATGCTCATCCACATATTTGAGGGCATTGAAGACATTGATAGTTACCCTTTGGTCATCCACTCCTACTGGTGGGGGTTATCTTTTGATGTGGCAATATTTTGCCTATCATTATTGGGTCCACTCATTGAACCCTTATGCTTGCTTTCCATCGAAGGTGAGTCCTCTTGCAACTGAGATTCTTCATGCACAATCTCGTGGCTAGGTTCTCCGGGTGCCTCCCCCCAAACTTAGCTTCTTTGGTGATCTGGGTGCCACTCCTTAAGGTGAATGCACTACATTGCTCCTTGCCTTGAGTTTAGTGACTTCAGTATCACTTGGTAGACTGCCTTGTGGGCGTGCATGTAATGCTTGAGCAATTTGACCCACTTGAGTTTCCAAAGCTTTCATAGACGAACTATGACTTTGTAGCAATGCTCCTTGGCTCTTAATAGATGCAGCTTGTTCTTGAAATAAAGCCTTCGTAGTCGTCATAAAGTCTTGGAAAGTAGCTTCCAAAAAGTTGGTGTTCGATGAAGATGCTGACCCCTTGTTAGTATTTTGCCACGACATACTTTGTTGAAAACCTAGGGGTGTAGTTAGATTTTGTTGCCGATTCGAGCTATCGGTATTGTTGATTCCTTGATTCCCCCAAGAAAAATTAGGTTGCTGACTCCATCCGGGATTATAAGTGTTTGAATAGGGGTTGTTGTTGCTCCTATTGAAGTTCCACACGTAGTTGGTAGACTTGTGGTTTTCAGGGAACTCGCTCACATGATGAATGTCATGGTAATGTGCACAAGAAGAGCTTAAAACCTTGGCGTCCTTCACTTCACTAGAACGTTGGAGATTCTTCAACATGTTTGTAATTGCTAACAATTGAGCTGAAACAGAATCCTTAGCCTCAAGATCAAATGTCCCTTGAGTCTTCCTCCCGCTCCTAGTCTCGAAGAAGGGAAGTGACAGTCGTTGTTTGCTACCCTATCAAGGATACCAAATGCTTCTTTGGGTGACTTGTCCGGCAAATTTCCATTTGTTGAAGCATCTAGCATCATCCTCTTAGGAGCATTGACACCATTGTAGAAGATCACAACTTGCGTCCAATCGTGGAAACCATGATTTGTACATTTTGCGAAGTAGTCCCTTATATCTATCCCAACACTCGAACATCAATTCGTCATCAACTTGACAAAAGGAAGCAATATCATTCCTTAGTTGGGAGTTCATGTTGGGTGGATTATACCGCAATAAAAAGATCTTCCATAGGCTGTCCATGATTTCATTGAGCTGGAAGGCACTCCACTAAGCCACACCCTTGCTCGATCTCCCAATCAGTATGGGAATAACTTTAATTTCAACACATCCTTATGCATACCTTGTTGTCAAAAGGAGTCACACAACTCCAAAAAAGCACGTCTATGCGACCTTGAGTCCTCATGAGGCGCACCAACTAACTGTCCAATAGAGTTCAACATGTTGAACATCATCAGTTTTTGCTCAAAGCGGGCTGTCTGAAACTCAGGAGCTATAATCCCAGGGTTGAGATCATCCAAGATGGGTGCTAAATAATCTCTAATAGGTCTTAGTCGAGCTACAACTCCATCATTGCAAATTGCTGCAGCGTTTTGATCTGCTGGATCTTCAACTGGATTTTGAACTCCATATATGGTTCTTGGAACATGTCTTCTTCGATGAAATAATCTTTCAATCTCAACTTCAAAAGGGAGTAATGGTTCCTCGGGTCTTCTTCGGGTCATACAACAGCACAACACCTAAAAAAGGTAAACATGAACATCAAATAAATCTATACAAAAAGATGAAATAAAATGGTGCAAAAACTAAACTCAAAATAACCAATTGCCAATCCCCAGCAACGACGCCAATAACTTGTTGCGTGTTGCGATGTACTTTAAATGATATGCAAATAGTGCAAGTATACACATCGAACAAGTAGTAAAGTGATGAGTGAGTATCGTCTCAATCGGGTAAAATCCTTTTCATTCAATCTTTCCTTCTTTTAATTTGTTATCAATCGATTACCTTTCCTTCTATTGGAGGAAGCCATTTCCTATCATCCACGTGGGTGATGATTATGCTTAGGGAGGGGCTAATCATAGGGTTAGTCCCCCAACTTTCTAAAATTTATGCTTTTGTCCTCCACGTTTCAATTTGTACACTTGGGTCACTAATTCAGCTATAACAGACACCCGTATTGATAGGCCTTATGGCCGTATCGATACGACTAGCCAAAGTTTGGTAATTTAGCTAAAAACTGTTAGACCGTACTGATTCGGGTCATACTGTGTCGATACGCTTGGGTCAATTTCAATGTTCAAATATTTCAATATGGTCTTTGACTAAGAATTTAACCCAATTACAGTCCATTATCAGTGAAAATGACTACACGGTCAATACCAATGCAATATTTAGACTCTTTGATATAGGGTTTCCGATCTCCAGAACTCAATTCTGATTAGACTGGTTTTTGGGGTGTTACACCTATCTACATATCAACCCAAAACACAATCCTAAAAGCAAAGAGGGAGCCTACTAAGGATATCTCTTGAGAACCCAAAGGCCTAAAATTTCGGCCCAACCACAAGGCTCATGGTCTGGGTTAAATCGACCTACGGATTCCGAAATTTGGATCATTACAAATCTCCCATCCATCATGAAAATTTCATCCTTGAAATTTACTTGATGAAAAAGATGTGGATAAAGCAACCTCATATCTTTCTCGGCCTCCCACATAGCCTCATCGACTTCGTGGTTCCTCCACAAAATCTTTACTAAGGGTATACACTTGTTGCTTAACTCCTTGACTCCCTTATCAATAACTCTTATCGACTTCTCTTCACAGGCCAGATCGATGTTGATCTCAATCTCCTCAAGTAGAATAACATGTGAAGGGTCAGATCAATAACACCTCAATAAAAGAACATGGAAGACATTATGAATTCATGTGATCTCTAAAAGCAAAGCTAAACGGTAAGCCATGAGTCCAACCTTCTTTAAGATCTCATATGGTTTGATAAACCTCAGGCTCAACTTGCCCTTGCATCAAAAATATGATTTAACAATCCATAAACATGTGCACCACCAAGCTAAAGATCAAACCATGCTAGAATATCAGAGAAACAAGATCAAATCATAGCATCATGCTTCAATCATAGGTTTAGAGGCATGCTTCCTAAAAACCAATCCATCCAACACACAAGACATATATCCACATAAAAAATGAACATATAAAGCCTTATACAACTTCACAACAATAATATAAACTTGCACAAATCGATAGTTAAGCAAATAACCCTCCCAAATAACAATGAACACCATTGCCTTTATTACTACTAGTCTACTTTAAAAACCATAATTTCAAATAGTTCATGTCCTTGGATTCCCATTTGCTTGCTCGCTGCCTCCAACCTTTAATTCTCTGCATTGATGGACAAAGAGAGCGTAAGCACACTAGGCTTAGTGAAGAGTGCTCCAAAACAAAACACCATCAATGCATTTAAATCGGTTTCTGACTCACAATGAATTCAACATTTAAAACATCTTTCAAAACATCATGCCTTACTAACTATGCACTTACATTTCAAAAAACATGCATATTAAACCATATGCAACATGGATCATGGATCAACAACTCACGTGCAAGGCTTAAAGAGTAAACATGTATAAACCAATATTATACAACATAATCCATCAACATGATACATTATCAATTATATTGGCTTACAAGTGATCATAACCAAGTTCCACTTTACAAAATATTACATTGGACATAAGGCTTCAACAAGTGTCCTCTCAACACATCATATAATCTCAATCGAAATTAAGGTACGATCCTAAATGGGTACCATCACACCCCAATCATCAATTAGATGTATAATACAATAACAAGAGTTTTTTGTACCATATAACCCCTTAACCGTTAGGGTACTCATGGTGGAGTATTATGTACACATAAACACCTCAACACCCGAGGCGACTTATTATAGTGCACTATTAATCCTATGGTCGACCAACTATACCCGATAACATTTTAAACCATATCACTTGCCAATATAATTCATTATTATCCATGTACCTCATTGTTTTTATGTGCAATATTCAAAACCATTTTTATATGCAATATTTGAAACCATTTCCAATGCATTGAACCATGCATTTACAAGTATTCCTCAAACTTACATGGATCATTTTCCCAATGCATCCATCATCAAAATATGATCAGAAATCAGTATAAAACACACTCAAAACCTGCTTAAATAGTATGTACCATGTAATTCAAAAACTTGTGCATAAAATCAATTTCGGTAAAGCGCGACCAAGGGGAAATCTCATCATACTCACTTCTGGGTTTAAACCAGTATTTCAAGCTTAGTTTAAACTCCCAAAATAACCTTTAAATCGTTTCAAAGCTGAAATCTACGTTCTCACTCACCGACTACGCAAAACTTCATCCATCGATACGAACTACTCCTCTAAACCTTCTGAAACGATACCACAAGCTTCATGATCAACTTCCCCTTATTTAACCACACAAAAACATGGGATTCAATGCATCTAAATGCATTCAAAGACTCAGCAACATTAATCCACAATAACTCCATCCAAAACCCTTCCACAAAACCGAAAACAACATTAAACACATTCCAAACTTTACCTAGCCAAAACCTAAAGGTTTAATCTATCAATCACCTTCATTTAAAATCCAAAAATAACCTAACATTATCCTTATATCTCTAGTATTCATAAAACACCCATAACTCACAAAACATACCACACTAACAACATAAGAAATTAGAGATTCACTTAGTTTTAGGATTCCAATATTAAAACTCACTTTTTAACATTATTAACCATCAAAATTATGATTAAAACCAATCAAGAACTCAGCAAAACGTACCAAAAATGAAAATCACTTAATTCCGTCAATTAAACCTTGATTTAACCAATTTCTATAATTAATTCATTAAAACTCATTATAAAATATTAAACAAGGATCAAATACTTGGGAATTTTAGTAAAGAACCATTTGTTAGAGGAGAAGAACGAACCTTACCTCTAATGAGTGAATTTCCTCTCGATTGGATGTTTTACTCTTGAAAGACAAAAGAAAACAATGGCATTTTGGAAAACAAGATTAAAGAATCCATTAGAAATCAAGAGTATAAGAAATCAAGAACATTACCTCAAATATTTGATGCAAAAGAGAGTGTTGGGCTGAAGAAACTTTGAGAGAAAAGCTTGAGAGAAGAAGTTAGGTCAAAAGTGGTTTTAGGAAAATAAATACATTTCCTTAATTAAATCCCCTTTAATTCACTAATTAGAACTCATTTAAAATAATCCAAATTGAGAGAAAAAAATAGATTAAAACATTTGGTAAATTATATCCTCAAAGATTCTATGATTTGTCCCTTTTTCAAAATAGTCACTAAAAACAGTTTTCCTCTCTTTACATTTTGGTCACTAGCCAAAATGTCCAATTTCCAAATTCCATTTTTAAAAACTAAATTTACCAAAAATATCTATATATCAAAAAATGATTTCAATATATTTTTTCCATATATTTTATCACACAAAAATATTTATTTCAAGTTTTCATCCCGAATTTGACTGGAATCTCTAATCCCAGTCCACCGGACCATCTAATCAACCTAGAAACTCCTACGCCCAAAACCAGGGTGTTATAGGAACCCAATTGTATTCTTCACATCTATACAAAATATTCCTTGTCAGTAGCCACAGATCCATCTAAACTATCTTATCATCCTTCAAGTATTGGAATACCTCAAACCATATCTCCCCGGACCTACCTATTGGCCAATTGCCCTTTTGTAGAAATTCCTCAAGTGGTGAGAAGCGACTGACATAAATAGGTATTGAAAAATTGGCATCGGACTAACGATGACTGTGGAACCGTACCGTAAATAATTTAACGCATCCTTGAAAATGTCCTCCATTTTTCCTACAAAACTTGAGAGACCTTAAAGTCTCCGCCAAGATCACGGGCACCAGGTTACCTTATCCACTCAATCGGTCAAGTAAATCCAAAACGGACACCTCGATACATCCCAAAGCCTTGGGAAAGATCACTAATCCATAAATTAAAAGAGAAAACATATCTCGTTGTACTTGACCATACGTAAACACTGAAGCTAAGGCCAAAATCCCATCCACTTGAGATGCGGCTTTTTGTTCTTGTTCACAATTTGCCCTTCTACCCATGAAGGCAATGCCTTTGAGAACCTAATCAACTTTGTGCCAAAGGATTTGTTCTTGCTCAGCTTAGAGTAAACATGATTATCATCAATCTTCTTGCAATTGAAAAGGGTCGAATAATCCTCGGTCGCTGGGGTTAAATCAATGTTGCTAAATGTGAAACAATTGTAAGCCGGATTCCAAAACTTTACCAAAGTATGAAGTAGTGGTTCATCAACTTCAGAATTCTTTTCATCATTGCTACGCACCAAATCTCCCAATGATCAAGTCTCTAATCTTGAACTATCGCAAAACCAGTGTTTTCTATACGATATGCCACAATATGCAAAACAGATAAATGAAATAAAATAAAGAAAAGAAAAGAAATATGCTAGTAACACAAAAAATACTTAAATGAACAAAATAATAATAAAATGAAAAAAGTAGAATAAAACAATGGTTAAAACAAAAAGAAAACAATTAATCATAAACAAACCAAATTAAAACCTATCATCATGAATTCTAGATGCTATGGTTATCCACATGGCTGTAATTGCGGTGGGTTTCTTAAATTCTCACACATATGAGTTCGGTTCTAAATAAGGGTATCTGAACCTATCTTGCAATGCCTCAATTTTGGGCCTAGGAGTTATCCAAGTTTAAGTTAGACGGTTCGGTTGAACCGGTTTTAGCAATTTAGGCTAGTTTCGGGAATAAATCGATTTGGAGGATTTTTAGAAGAAGTAAGATATAGAAAAATGTTTTAAAATCATTATTTAATATATAAATGATTTTGGTGGGATCAATTTAGGAAAATCGATTTTAGAGGTTTGACATTTTGGGACAAGTGACCAAAATGTAAAATTGTAAGGATCGATTAAGGAAAATGGATTTCAGAGGTTTGACATTTTGGGACAAGTGACCAAAATGTAAAATTGTAAAACTATTTTTAGTGACTAATTTGTAAAAGATCAGAACTTTGAATATTTAAGGAGCATTTGACCCAAAGTCTAATTCAGACTTTTCCCTCTTAATTGGTTAATTTTAAAATGGTTTTATTAAATAAAATAAGTTGGAGAGAATTAATTAGTCATTAATTTCTTAAAACACATTTCACATAACTAACTTTTCTCTCAAATTCTCTCCAACCAAAAATCAATTTCTCTTCAAAGATTTAAGGTAATCACTTGATTTAGTTCATCTTTTTAACTCTAAATGATTTTCTAATGATTTCCTATCAAAACCTTATCGTTTTATCTTTGTTTTCTCATGTAAATTTATACAATCTAGGGGAAAAGCAAACATTAGAGGTAAGGTTTTGTTATTCTCCTCAAATGAAAGTTTTACTGAAATTCCCAAGTTCTTGATCTTTTATGAATATTTTCTAATGGGTTTTGATGATATAATGGTAGAAAATTGGTTTAATTGATGTTTAATGGGTGAAATCAATTAAGGTTCATTTTGATTTGATAATGTTGGGTTTTAGGTTTAGATTAAACATAATTTTGATGTTTAACAATGAGGATTAACGGATTTTAATGTGGCAATCTCGAAACTAGGAAGATTGCTAGATTTCTAGGTTGAGATCTTTGAGTATGTGGCTTGTTTAAGTGGTTAAATGGTTGTTAATGATATTTTGGTGTTCAGGAGATGTTTTTAGATGTATCTTGTTGATGTTTGGATGTTGATCTCACTGGGTAATGGCTGGAGATTAATTAGTGTGGTTTCGCCTATGTTTTCAGTAGTTTTCGGGTAGCGAAATGTTGATAGTTGAGTAGAGAAAGTCTAGAGTTGAGTTGCTGGGGAATTTGATGTAGGGAAGTGCATTAATCCTCTATTTTTCTTTGGTTTGAAGCATGGGAGGTTGATCCAATAGCATTGAAGGAAGCTACGGTTGATCCGAAGGCTTGAGATCGCTTCGGCAAAGCAAGCGAGGTATTGTCGGTGAGTGGAAATGATTTAAAAATATTTTTAAAGGTTTGAAAGCAAGGTTTAGGAGTTTATATTAAGCTTGAGATGCTAATATAAGCTCGAAAGTTAGTATGGAAGAATTCGCTCTTAGTTTTTGGTTTTTCCCATTATTTTATTAAATCATGCTCGTGTTTTGAAGATAGATTTGTTACCTACTTTTATACATGTTTTTATGAATTGAGAGGTGATTCATGAGATCCCATGCAAATGTTTTATGATTTTAAAGGGATTATATCTTGTTGAGAAAATGCTATGCATTGGTTGTGCTTTTGAAATGGGATGAGAAATGGTTTTTGATTATGCATTGAAAAATAGTAAGGTAACATGGTTTTAAAGTGTATATTGGCAAGTGATATGATTTAAATATTGTCTGATATAATTAGTCGACCAATAGGATGAGAAGTGCACTATGATATATACAAAATTCGTACGTGAGCAAATTCTTCGGTTTCACAATAGGGGTAGTGTTATGCATTGTTATTGCTTTGAAATGGGATGAAGAAAATGGTTTATGTTGATGCATTGAAAAACAGTAAGGTAACATAGTTTTAAAAGTGTATATTGGCAAGTGATGAGCTTGTTATAATCGGATATAATTGGTCAACTAATAGGATGAGAGTGCACTATAATATATTCAAAATTCGTACGTAAGCCAAATTCTTCGGATACACAATAGAGGTAGTGTTATTGTGTTGCGAGTGATAGGGGTAGTGCTATCACCAACAGGCAATGGGGGTAGTGCCAACCCGACCGAAGTGAGATTATGGTGAGGGTAGTTTCACCATGAGACTTGGTGGGGGTAGTGCCATTAAGATATCAGCATATCTGAACATTAATGAATAGGGGTAGTGCTATCCAAGAATGGGGGTAGTTCCATCCGGGTTACTTGAATGCCAATATATGAGATTACATGTATCATTGTTTTAAAAGGTTTTGTATAATGGGATTTATACATGAGATTCTATTTTGAACTGTAGTTTGTAATGTTCAAGCATGTGAAGCTAACATTGAGTTTTGCATTGAGTTTAATGCATGAGATAAATGATACATGTGTAGAGAGGTAAATGATTTTGCTTTGATGGGTTTTAAAGCATGAGGAAGTATTTGAGCATGATGCGAAACGGTTTGTTGAGAAAAGGTTTTCAAGAAGGCATTGTTGTGGTTTTCAAATGAGCGTCCCTCACTAAGCTTGTTTTCTTACGTTCTCTTTTCTTAACAATGCAGAGAAGTAGCTGGTTCAGACAACAAGGAAGTAAGAAAAAGAGTCCAAGGGGTTTCCACCTAGCTCAAGTATGGTTTTGGAAACTAATCATATTAATAATTGGCATTGGGGGTTTCATATGATTTGGGAGTATGTTTGATGAACTACCTGGTTTGGCACATGTTCGTGTTGCCTTTAAAGACTTGTATGTGGCCTCTATTGTTTGGTTTGAACTTTGGAATGGTTTTAGTGTTTGACTTCAGTTGACAATAAGGTGCATGCCTATATATTTCTCTTTTGTGTATGTAATCATGTTTTGATATTGTTCCCGGTGTTTTTGGCTGAGGATCAATCCTTAAATATGTTATGTGTGTCTTAGAAGCATGTTAGAGTGGTTTGGGTAGCTTATTTGTGTGATTAAACAACAAAATTGGTCATTACAGGCTCAAATGTATCGGTACGCGGGCTACTGTATCGATACGGGTAAGCCATTCTAGGCATACCGTATCGGTACGCTAAGTAGCGTATCAGTACTGGTTGAAGGCAAAAATGGAAGGCATTTCGATACGCGGAGGCATATCAGTACAGTTAAATGTTACTGAATTTGGGTTTTAAATTTAACAAAAACCGTATCGATACGGGACCTAGGGGTATCGATACAGCCAACCGTTATGGTAGTTAAATGGCATCTTTTGAGTTTATGTTTTCTTATGTTTTGGTCCATGAATGTTGTGAATGCAATTAAATGAGTTTGGGTGGTCGTTTTAAGCTGAAAGTTGACATGTAGGATCAAAACCTGAATAATGGAACAATAGTAACTTTAATTTCACATTAAGTCCCTAAAATCTATAAGTTTTACAAATGGTCCCTAATCGACAACCAGAGCAATTAGATGTCGACTCAACGCCTGATCAAGTCATAATTTCACCCGCTGTCAGTATGTACACTTAGGATAATAATATTGCATCTAGAGAAGATAAAAGAATAATAAATAGGGTCATTTATTAAGGTAAATCTTTTCGGTTTACTTCAATATTCCCAGTGTGACTCGCTCAATTCGGTCTTGCGACTAGACCGGGTCAAGGGGGTTACATATCTTATCGCCTACTAACGTGATAAGAACCCTAATTCTGGCTCATTACAAGCTTGCAAATTGGATTTGGTTCGAAGGAAAGCATGTAATATTGGATTGAGACATTGTGGCCTAGAAGTATGTTACCAACTCAAATATGATTCAATTGATTTTAGATTCCTTTAGAGTAAGCAATTAAGTAAGTTTGGACCTTTATGAAACATTGGAGAAGTGGATAGCCATATTCAAAAGGGCCAAAAATTGAATAATTCAATAACTAATGCTTGCATGCAAAAGAAACAAATTGTTGAAGGGTGTGTACATTTGTCAAAAATAGAAAGATGGCATGTGTAGGGGACTCGGAACTTTGATGGGAAATAACCAAAATGAGCTAATCATCTTGGTC
The DNA here is from genome assembly GCA_019671005.1 of Hibiscus mutabilis. Lineage (NCBI taxonomy): Eukaryota > Viridiplantae > Streptophyta > Magnoliopsida > Malvales > Malvaceae > Hibiscus > Hibiscus mutabilis. The sequence goes on from CM033712.1 coordinate 29,684,455, forward strand.
CTCAGAAGGTTAGTGAAATTGCTTCATTTTTTCGGCTCATCTCTTGAATATCATTCGATTGGGCTTGGGAGGAAGGTGATTATAGTCTTCTTTTTTCCTTATCCAAGTTGTGAATTAGATTTTTTTTATTGTGGATTCTACCATGATTGTGATTAGTACTAGAAATGTTAGGAAATCATTTGATGACATGCGTTTTTGGTTTAGTATAATGGTAACATGATTGTATGACTAAATTGTTCGATAGATTAAGTTCGATAACTTGGTTTGAACCGTTATTTGGTTAAGGATGGTTAGATTTGAAATTATGCAAACGGAATGATTTAATTGACAATTTGGCATGAAATTGTAATAGATTAAATAATTCATGATATTACAATGCTTGAGAATGAATTTTCTTGTACTTGAGATAGTTAGAGTACTTGTTTGGGCTGCTCCTGTGTGTAGTTGTTGAAGTTGATTTGTGATCGCTTTGCTTGGAAAATCAAGTTAGAAATTAATTTGTTATGGAAGGATGACTAGATACTGTTTTATGAGATTAGGGAGAGTTTGGTATGTATACGTAAATTAAAATGGGTTGTTTTATGAACATGTTTCAAGGATTGTTTTTAGTATAACATATGTTCGATACGTTAAATGACAAGCAAAACAAGTACACGAGATGCTATGATTCTATACTATGTTGGACTGTTTTAGTGTATAAAATATATACATATGTAATGATGCCATGAACAATACATACTTGAAAGAAAGTGGACTGTTTTGATGTATTAAAGTGTATAAATGATTTACATGGACTGTTTTGACATGTTAAATAAAGATAGTGGACTGTTTTGATATGTTGAATGTATACATGAATTACATGGACTGTTTTGGCATGTTAAATAAGGGTAGTGGACTGTTTTGATAGGTTGAATGTATACATGAATTACATGGACTATTTTTCCATGATAAATAAAGATAGTGGACTGTTTTGATAGGTTGATTGTGTACATGAATTACATGGACTGTTTTGGCATGTTAAATAAAGATAGTGGACTGTTTTGATAGGTTGAATGTATACATGAGTTACATGGATTGTTTGGTAGAAACAAATATGTCTTGTAGTGTTCTGAAAATATATGAGTACTTCATGAAAATGACTTAATATGTTTAAAGTCTTATGTGCCAAGAATCTTAATTGTTCCTATGCTAGATTAATAGCTTATAAGTCAAGTAACATTGTTAACAAAATACTAAGTGAAATAACTTGTGTGACAAGTATCATTTCTATGATGTTAATTATAATTCGTTTGAATAGAAAGGCACATTGAGCTGTTGTGAGTGGATAATGTAACATGTAAGTTGGTGACTTGTGTAATAAGCAATGCCTTATGTATTGTATTTAAATAGGTAACTTATGTGACTAAAGTACTTTACCTCATGACAAGTTATTGTTTGCTTAATCTTTGATCGACTTCGCTAAAAGATTAATAATATAACGTATAATGTTAATGCATACTCTAAATCATTTCTGGTACCTCACTAAGCATCCGTTTACCCTATTTCCTCCGTTATATTTCAGGGTAAATGAGCTTTCGGTCTTCCGCTGAATTTGGACGTGATCATAAGGATCCAAAGTACGAATTAGATGTTTTTCTTAGAACTCCTAGGTGGTGGCACATATTTGTTAAGAATGCACTGTGCATTATAATGTTTGCTTGTCTTCATCTGCTTATAAGCTTTTCAAGCATTTAAAGTTTTGTAACGGGCCTTTACTTATTCTATGATTGCTTGCTATATGATTTATATGGTTTGTATGGTCGTATGGTTATTTAAATGTTTATATGTGATCTAAGTTACTAGACCACCTTGTTGACATGCACGTATGAGGGTTAATTTGTATATGTTTATTAATATGTATTAACCCTAAAATGAGATAACATGGTTGCAAGTTTAAAGTGGTGATTATGATAGGTGTTCTGTAAACATGTCAACAAATATGTGCAAGTATTACAATGTGAAGTTATATGCATCTGAATAGGTGTGGTTTGAATTTAGAAAAAAAATTTGTTCCTAGTATGTAAAACGTAGCTATCACGCCTTTTGTAATTAACCTATAATGTCTTATGTTTGCTTTCTTGTTGTGTTATGATAAATATGATGTTCAAATGTTGCATGTTGTAAAGCTAGGCTAGTTATAATATCCGAATACTTGACACCTTGGAGAGTAATTATGATCAAAATGCTTGAACCTTAAATATCATAACTTGTAAGTTGATAGATCTAGCTGATGGGTTTATATTATCGTGAGCAATAACAGATCAATAATATCCAAACTATGGGAATTCTTAAACTTGATTCACTTGTCATAGTCATGGTTTAATTATAGTAATTGACCCGAAATAGATGAACATGCTACGAATTGGTGGTTGAAGTGTTTTGCCCGATGCATGTAAAATTGTTTGTACATGACTAAGTTAAGGTTTGCCCTAACAAAATCTAAAAAGTTTTACATCACCCTGATTTCCGGTTACTTTCAGTTGAGAAGTGTTTAATGATCGTATGTTTGTTTGTATATTTGTTCCTTAAGACTACCTCATTCGGTTTACTCCTAAGCTAAGTTAGGGGTGTTATAGTAATATGCTCTGAACTGAGTATATATGTTTGTAAATGGACTGCTTTGTGGATTGTGTAAGCATACATGGATAGTTTTGAGTATGTATAAGTATGCATGAGTATTCTAGAATGTGATGTGAATGTGTGAGTGAATATATGCATGTTAGAACTGTTTTGAATAAACATGATTTCCTAATGGACTGTTTGCATTGTTGAAAGCCTGAGAAAAACTGTTTTGAAAATAAAAGTGTATAAGAAGTAATCGGGACTATTCGATGTACATAAACATATGTATATATGGGTAAAAATATTGTTTTATGTATATATATGTGATCTCATGAAAATTGAACTGTTTTGGCTATATAAGAGGAAAGTATGAGGTTGTTTTGCATAGGCATTGTGTATTTGAGTGATTGAAACTATTTTGTGTGAATTTATTGATCGATTGGGTTGTCTTGCAAGTGGTAATTTGTTTAGGATTGCTCTAATATATAGATGTGCTCTTGATATATATAGATTAAGAAGGAGTTAAAGGAATAAAGATTAAAGTAAATCAAAGTGTAGATAAGCGAAATGGGATTGTATTTTGGAAGCAAATCTAGCTCGAAATAAACTATGAGTGTAGTTTAAAGTATCAGGATAGGCTAATAACATTCCCGCTGTTGATTTTATATTCTCATGCTATCTTGAACTATATTAAACGTAAGCAAGCTTGGACTTGAGGTAAGTCCCTAATTAACAAGTTGGGTGGTACGTAACATTTAATTATGATATCTTTTGTTTAAATTTGTTCTTATGATTACAAGAAGAAAATTATGCTTGGTACATGTTTGCTAGTAGTGTATACTATGCTACTAATCGAGTAAGTGGGATGATGCATTGTAGAATTCGTGCATAGCACACATGTTTAGTATAAAAAAGAACAATAAACTTGATCATGGGATAGCTTGACTAAAAAGCTTTATTCATATTGTCCTTAATACGATAAATCAAATTGAAAACATTAACATGATATGGGAAAGTCCTATTTATGTATGAATAAGAGATTAAAGATATGTGAAGTATATACCATTTCAAATGATACAACCTAATGGAGATCTTTAATAGGTAGCTATCATTCGAATAATAGAGAAAATGCTTATAAGAGATATATTTGAAAATTGTAAATATAGTTATACATGGTTGATATGAAGACTTATAAGAACTTCTTATGTAAGTATATGAAATTTGAAGCTATGTTACCTTGAAATGAATGAAAATGTGCTTTGAAATAAGCCTTGGTTGTATGATATAAGATGATGGAGCAATGCTCATATGAAATTATGATTCACATGAGGTGAATGTAATTACCCATTATAAAAGGGGTAATGAGATTGTTATATGATACAATGTCATGGAGTTATGCTCATTATGTTCTAATAAAGGATAATACATGTTAAAGCCTTGGTTTCGAGTCTGTCTTAGGTATAGTTGGGGTGGACTACAGTCTGGGACAGTGGTCCTTATTTGGCGACAGTAGGAGGGATATTTGTGGTCACTTGGTGAGAGTAGGAGGAATTGACCGGTATTGTGAGTACCATTCGATTTTATGGGCGACAGTTGGTTGAGGATTCGTGTAGCTAGGCTGTAATTCGATTCTCAAGGATATGATAAAAGTCAAATAATGACATTTTCTTGTTAAATTAAGAACTTACCTAAAATATTATATGCTAAGAAATGTTATGATTGGTGTCTTATATGCCAAGGAAACTTTTGTTTATGATATGATAATCTGATAACTTGTATTAAAGGATAAAACATGTGCTTGATAAGCAATGTACACTCTTGAAAAGCTATGATAATAAGATATCATGAAATTGTATCGAAATCAAGGAAGTATTGATATAACTTGTATAAGAAGAAATGCTTATGTTCTTGGGTATAGAACGTGTTTATGGGAGAGTAAAAAGGTTGTATTTGTATATGGATTCAATTGAATGTAGAAATAAACTTTTATTTAATTTGTCGAATGATCTTGCCTATAAGAAATCTACCTATTTCGAATGCCCTGATTTATTTTACTTAGCTTCATGTTCAAGTTATTGTTATGCATGGTTAATGGAACCAATTAAAGCAAAAATGTGATTAATGCCTTGAGATAAGTAACTCTTGAAACTGAGAACTCAGGAATGATTTCTTGAGTGAATCGATGTTCTTGATAATGTGAAATTATATGCTTGGGATTGATTTGTATGTTTGAATAGATATCCCGTATTAAAATATCCATGAAGTTTGATGTCATATTCGATAAGAAATCCATGCCAATACTATGTTGTGATAAATAACTTGTTCAACAAGTAATACATGCTTATGGGAAATAGGAGTAAAAAATTAGTGGATCCTAAGTTAATTTAATATACTCTTCAGTGACTTGAGCAATAAGCAATTCTAATAAAAACACGTTAGTGATTTATCTATGACTGATCTAAGGAAAAATTGTTACATTGTGATCTTGTAGTTTTAAAAAGGGACTTGTTTTTGAAACAATGAGTTAGTTGTGTGGATTCAATATACTTGGTAGTAATGTTACTTTTGGACTCATTAGGCAATGAGTTGTGATTGATCAAGCTTGCTATTTGCTTAGATTCAATGAATTCGAGAAATAATAGAGTTATAATATAGAAATTTTGATTCCCATATTTTAGATGTCTGAACTACCTCACTAAGCTTTTGCTTATCTATTCTTTCAATACATTTCAGGGCAGGGTGCTTTCAGTTTCTTCTGAGATTGGACGTGATCACAAGGAACTATGTATGAATCGAGTCTTTAACTTTAGAACTCCTAGTTGGTGGCACATAGGGAATAATTTGCATAAAGCATTAAGATTCCATTTTAGCTTATATGTGTATAAGCTTCATAAGTATCCTAAGTTTTGTATCGAGCCTTTAATTATTTTATAATTGTTGTTTGCCTTCCTTGGTTGATTTGTTGGTGAGATTGTTTAGGTGCTTAAATAACTATAGGAGGTTTAAGTTAATAGATCTTTTTATATCTCGTATGATGCAAGCTAATATATATATAACCTATCATGTATTAAACACTAAGTAAAAGAGGTGCGATTCAAATGGTTGGATTAATGGTTAAAACAAGCAAATGGATGAATACTAATTAATTTTGTGTTTGGTCTTGCTATTCAAAATTATATATGATTGGTTAAGACTAGAATAAGCATAGAAATAAATTTGATCCTAGTATTCTAAGGTGACTATTACCCTTTGAAAACAATCTACTAAGTTTCGTGATGGCTTAAGTTAGACTAGATATGACGTACAAATAAATACTTAAGGTGAACCTATGTTTGGCTCAAATCTTGAATACTTGTTACTAAGAATACATATTTAGTAGTGGCATGTATTGTTTAGTTGTTAACCTTAACAATAAGTCGTGATATTAAATAGAAAAAATCAAAGTTTAGAGATTATTAATCAATGATTTGTGGTTAAAATTGAATGATCATAATCTTAGATCGATAAGTCTTTAAACAACCGGGAATAAGCAAGCTTATATCCGAGTAAAGATCCATAATTGTATGATTCAAAAGGAACCTTATGTGATAATAGTAATCTCATAATAAACTTTGAGAATTGAAGAGCACAAAAGACAAAGGCATGTTATAAACTTGTTATTGGTGTGCATTATTTATTGATTGTAGACATGTGTCTAAATGTTTGGGGCTGTTGTTAGATCTTTAAAAGCAATTAAAAAGAATTTTAATTACCCTGACTTTTGAAGGAACGAATAGTTGTTATAGTAAGATTGTCATGAAGTAGTGATGCGTGTTAGGTAACATGTCCTCAATTGGTTTAACTTTTAGACTGGGTAGGGAGTGTTACAAAGCACGACCTAGTGATGTGGAGGGCTTCTCACAAATCAAAAGGCATAGATTTTGAGAGTGAATTACCGACCCGCAGAGGGCTGCTCATGAAGGTATGTGGCGTTTCACTCCCATTCAAGGGTTAGAGCTCGGGTAGAAAGCTCGATGATTATGATGCAACACATGTGGTGATTCCTTATAAATTAAATGGACAATTAATGAAAAACCACCAAATGTCCAAGCCCGTTTATTCAAAGTATTATATTCAAGAAAGAACAAATTAATTAAAGTCAATTTAAATTTTAAAATTTCCATCGATAAAAGCAATGTATATTTTTTGGCTTAACTCTCTGTTTGTTTTGTAAAACAAAATTAGTCCCCAGCGGAGTAGCCATGCTGTAGTGACTAATTTGAAAATTTGACTACAAGGTATCCCAGGTTTTATAAAAACTAGAGTTTGAGGGGGCTTCTTTTAAAAATCATATTACGAATAGAAAACTTGAAGTCGCCACTGGTCACTTGGATAAGGTAGACTTGTGGGGAAGGATTCGTTTAAAAATGGGTTCGGGAGTTGGTTACATGTGGGGAAGGATTAGCACCCCACAACGCCCGAAATCAGTACCAAATCATATGTTGCTTTTATATCGATGGAAATCATTGAAATTTAAATTAGATTTAATTAAATGCTCTTAATTGAATATAGACTTTAATGAAGTAGGCTTTAACACTTGGTGAGCTTGAATTAATTAGTCCTGTAATTAATAAGGGTGACTATACATTCAAACCACAAATTAAACCGACATCAAATAAGACCGATTGTCAAGTTAATTTATAGTTTGAATCAAGTACGTCACCTTTATGCATGATGCAAACAAAGAAGTATGATGTTATGGCTTGTCAAATTTTATTCGTTTTAAAATTTACCTTTAGACAATATAAATTAATTCAAATATTTGGTCAATATCCATTAAGTCAAAATATTACGACACAAATATGCAAATTAATAAATATCTCTTTTTTATGATTAAGATCAATTAATTATCAAGGAGTCTATTGAATTAAAAAGGTTGAATGAATGACAATTTAATTGCATGTCCTAATAAGGCTTAAAGATAAACACCCAAAAAACCCACTAAATTTCTAACCTAAAAGGCCCAAATTATGGGAAATATAATTAGTGATCTATTATTATTATCTAAAATGTTCTAATATTAATCCTAAATTGATTAAAACTTAGAATCCTAAAAATCTATAATTTTATGAAATTCTCTCGAATCTCAATAATTAATTTGATTAATTCTAAATTGCATCCCATTAAGTCAAAGACACTACTTAAAAGGAATCAAAATAATAATTAAGATTTTTAAACTATGGTCTAAATTAAATATTTTCTATATTCTAACATAATTAACAAAATGAAATTCATTAATTTAAAATGCATCACATTAAGGCAATGATATATTTTAATTTAATTAATTCAACTAAAATCTAACTAGGGTTTCAAATCTAACTTAAGACTTGAACTTAAATTTAATTTAATTAAGTTAAACATACACCCCAATAAATCAAGGACATATTTTAAATTAATTAAGTTAAACCTAAAACCAAACCTAAACTAACCTAAAAAACTAACAAAAGACAAAAACAAAGCTGATATCAAGCAAATTCGGAAGGCTAACCTAAACACAAGGCAAGCATAAATGAAATAAAGAACAACCCCTATATATATATATATATAGTAAATATACATGTAAAAATAGTATATATATTCATCACTATGAAACTATACGCATATATGTATATACAAATAGATAATTAACATGTATATGTATATATATATACGTAACATAGTTTAAAACTACATATATATAATATATTATAAAGTATATACCATATACATAATATCATACACATAATAAGCATCGACCACACTAAATAACAACATTTAAAGGACTGAAAATTATAAAGAAAGGAAATATATAACATAAATTTAAATATGCACGATAAAGGGGTGGACAGAGAGATATACCATTGAATTGAGGGTTAGATTAAAAAGAAAAAAGAACTCTAGGGGACCAAAAGGGTATTAACCCATTGAAAAAACAAATTTAAACTTGGACAAGGGGCTTAATTGAAAATATTTAAAAAAACACAAGGACGAGGGGGCAATTTTGAAAGACGGAATGGCCAAAAAGTTGTTTTGAAAACGCGGAGGGACTAATGAGTGAATAAACCATTTTTTAAAACCAAATCGGCTTTGAATAGGGATGAAATTGCATGATTTTTAAAACTTACGGGGACCGAGTGTCTAGTTAAAAAACGCTGAAGCTCTTCGGGTGTGTAATGGGAGACGCGGAAGGGTTTATTATGATAATAACCATTTTTTAAAACCTTAAAATAATATAAATAGACCTTATCGGCCTAAAGCTTTCCAAACTCTCTCATTTTCCCTTATTTGCTTAGCTAGAGTTTAGCAAACCCAAAACCCGCGCCTCTACCATGCCTGACGCCGTTGCACGGTGTCGAGAGCTTAAAATCCACCCTCTTTCAAGCCCTTCCTTCATTTTAAAACTCGATCAAAACCGCTTTTCTAAAAAACCAAACACATAACCCTTTTTCTGTAAAAAGCGAAAAGAGAAACAACTCCTTTTGTTAAAGACGAGGCAATCCTTTGAGGGATTCCTAACTGGATGACCACCCATAGCGTCCTAATGGAAGCCGAATTGTTTGTTGCCAGTGGGATTCGATGAGGCAGGAAGGCCAAACGACCGTGAAAGGTAAAAACGGAACCCTAGGTTTTATTTCCTTATGCATGCACTGAGATTTTGGGAAAAATGGTACCTCTGAAACTCTTTGCTTTTGTATTGCTTCTCTTTGAAATCCCATAATGGGTTTACACTGCTTTTTAGGGCTCTCTTATATAGCCCTTTGACAATACAATTGTTAAAAGAAAGAGAAAAAAGGCCTAAAAATCCCAATTGGTTGTATTTTGAATTCTTTGGAAGTATTCATATGTTGCTTTTTGTTTTGTTGTTGTTTTTAGCCTTCTAACATTCTGTGATTTTGGCTGCATGTTGCTGGTTTGCTCGAACGGAGGAGATAAGGAGTGGAGAGAGGAAAAACTCTAAAACACCAAGCGAGTGGGAGCGTGTTGAGAGCAGAACAGCTGGGGCTTCATGATCGCACGCTCGTGTGGAGGAGATAGAAGGCCGAATGCGGTCAGCACGCGCGTGGAGGTCCATCTTAGCAGTATGATGCACCCTTGATCCAAAAGTTGTGAGGGCTACATCATAACACAAAAGAGAGAGGGATTAAGTCCCCATTTGCTATAGGTGATATGGACCGTCATATCACATTTGATCTAACGATCCTGATCTAGCTGCGCATGAGAGATACACATTCTAACACCCCCTTCTCGATCTGGTTGGGAATTGGGTCGGAAAGTGCTATCAGTGGACATTATGGTGATCAGTGGGATAAAATTTCAATTAAAGATAAACTCTTAATCGATGTTATGCTTCTTAATCATTACCCACATACGCATTATTCCAATTATTCAACACAAAACAAAGATCCATTACTTAGGACCATTTCTTAACTAATACAAGTTTCAAGGACTAAATTATAATTTTAGAAATTTAGGGGTCCTTTCATGCAATTGACTATGCAACAATGCAATTCAGTACAACAATAGTGAACTTGTAAATTTTCATGTCAATTTGATATCATTTACCCTTCCAATTAAGCCTCACATTATTCAATGGCCATTTTGTAAATAGTGTATTACTATAATCTATGTCTTTTAATAGAATTAACTACCACCGTATAGAAACGTTTCGGTGCCATATTTACAAGGTTGCATACGAATAAGAATTTCCAATTGAAACTGTAAAATCCCATATCGATACAACTAAGCCTGTATCGGTACAAGTTGACCAACCTTGACTTTATTCAAAGACCATGTTTCGATACAGTTAAGACTGTATCGATACTAGTTAACCGATGTTGGCCCGTACCGATACACCTTAAGGCTATACCGATACAATTTATTTCCCAAACCTTACTGCCCAACCCCGTACCGAAACGCCTTGAAGCCGTATCGATATGCTTGAGTTGACATGTGCTTTGACTGACCAAATATGCACAGCCATACCAAAATAGGTGAACCCGTATCGGTATGCCCTGCACTGTAATGACACATTTTATCTGGTTTTTAGCCTTTTTAACATGTTGAACAATTTCCAAATGCAATGAAACTTTACCAACAATATTCAATGACTATAATCTATCAGCATACCAAATTTTAGAGCCATACGAATCTGTTTCCTAGGTTTTCACCTTTTACAACCAAATATGCATGTTTAGCTATTTTTAAGCTTTACAAAAAATCATTTTTGAGCCTCAAACACTGCTACAATGCAAGCATAATTTATACACATCAAAAGTGCCATATATGACTAGCCTAGTTGCTTTGCCACCATCTTAGGAGTTCATAGGGACAAAATACATTACTTTGGCCTTGATTGTGACTTGTCAAGCTCTTAAACTACTTTGATCTTCAACTACGAATCCCTTAACCTGAAATGTATGAGATGAAATGCATTAGGCATACTTTGCCTAGTGAGGTAGTCATAACTAAACACTTTATTAATGAAATGCATTCCAAATCATATCTTGACAATAACAATGCAAGGAATCAATAATAGCAATACAATGATCATGTTCAATAGCAATAAGTCCATATTTCAATATTAACCCTTGGATCGATTCAGAATAGTGGATACGCGATTTCCTACTCCTTGCCAAAATAATGAATGTTCTAGTCCTTCCACCTCACCAATATGACTAGTATCACAATACATCCCTCCGCCTCGCCAAATCAATATAGGTCATAGCCCAAGGATCGTAGTCCACCCGTACACTAAGCTCATGAATTCTATGACATTCCAATTGTATCCAAATTTCTTTCAAATCCAAGGTCCGGTAAAAAGATCAATCATCAGTGTTCGGTAACAATAGTAATATTCAATGATCTTATCAAAGAGCAATGAGTTAATATCAATATTCAATAACAATACCAATGGCAATGACAATGTCCAATGATTTCAATGACAATATCAATGATCCGTGTTTCACTTACAATGTTTTGATAACAACAACTATGTCAATATCAATACTTGGTGACAATAGCTATAGCAATAGCAATGATAATGTTCTATGATCAATGTTCAATGCTTCCATATTTCAATGGCAATACCAATGATCGATATTCAATACAACGACTTACCTTAGCTTAGCAATGAAATCCAATGAGTGGTTCAATGCAATATTCCTTGACAATAATGTTAGCCATGCTATAATCAATGACAATGAAATCGAGAAAGGCAACTAGCCTAATCTCGAGACTCCGACTACACTCACCTCGATAATTTGATGCTTCTACAGCTCTCGAATGTCAATTCCTTTGTCCCTAGCTTTCGTCGTGGATGGTGGATGGTTTCTATCCAATTTTTGAGCAAGGTTAAACAATAGGAATTGGTTAGAATAGAGAACACGTTATCAAAATCAATATCGAAGCTTAAAATAGCTATTAGCTATAAATTCCCATGGATGACCAAAACCTTAGCTTGAGATTAGGCTTGCTATAATCATGGATTTCAACAATATATTGAGGATTCTAGCTTACCTGATCAATAGCAATGATTCGATATCAATAAATTGAAAAAACCCAAGCTTCTCTAACCTCAACAATGGAGGTGCTTGCTTAGGGGGAAGATGAAGATGAGGGAGAGGTGCTTGCTTGTTTAATCGGGTGAGTTTCTAATTCCTTTTCGTTTCCTTACTCATATTCTTAATGCTCTATACTTTTGCCCCCAAATTTTCAATTTCTATAATTTAGCCACTAAAAGATTTTCAATACATTCAGTAAGGTCCTTAAAACGTAATTTGACTCAATCAGAGTCCAATATCGATGTAATTGACCTCGCAGTCAAAGTGAGTACAACATTTGGACCTTTCCGATGTAGGGCTTCTAATCGCTGGAAACCATTTTCAACTAGACTGGATTTCAGGGTGTTACAACTCTCCTCCTTAAGAAAAATTCGTCATCGAATTTTTACCTAAATCGAAGAGATGAGGATATTGCTTCCTCATTGCCTCCTCTGGTTCCTAGGTGGCTTCTTCTATGAAATGGCTCCTCTAGAGCATTTTAACTAAAGGAATGGACTTGTTACGAAGTCTCTTGACTTCCCTTGCAAGAATCTGAACTGGTTCTTCCTCGTAGGATAGGTTTGATTGAATTTCCACATATTCAGGTTCAATGATATGGGAAGGGTCATAACGATACTTCTAACATATTGATACGTGAAACACATCATGGATCTTACTAAGTTCTGAGGGTAACAATAAGCGCTAAGCCACAGGGCGAACTTTCTCTATCACCTCGAAAGGTCCAATAAATCAGGGACTCAACTTCCTTTTTTTTACCAAATCTAAAAACTTTCCTCCATGGTGAGACTTTAAGGAAGGCTTTTTCACTAACTTCATAATGTATATCCCTTTGCTTAAGATCGGCAGAGGCCTTCCGTCATTCAAAGACAACTTTTAATCGATCATGGATGGTGGCAACATGTTCCTTAGTTTTCTGAAGTAAGTCAGGGCCCACCACCTTGCCTTCATCGAGTTCAGACCAACACAATGGAGTTCTGCATCGTCTGCTATGCAATGCTTCAAACGGTGCCATTTTAATGGAAGATTGATAATTGTTGTTGTAGGAAAACTCGATAAGAGGTAGGGATTTCTCCTGAGAGTTTCAAAATCAATGATACACGCTCAAGTATGTCTTCCAAGATTTGGATTACCCTTTCTGACTGGCTGTCAAATTGACGGTGGAAAGTAGTACTAAGATTGAATCTGGTACCTAGAGCTCATTGCACTGACTTCTAGAACCGAGATGTAAATCGTGGATCACAATAAAAAATGATAGACTGAGGTGCTCTATGGAACCGAATAACTTCCTTGATATACAAGTCATTTAGCTTAAGAGGACCATAGTCCATCTGAACTGGCAAGAAATGGGCTGACTTGGTGGAATGGTCTACAATGACCCAAATGGCATCATGTTTAGCAGGAGTCAAAGGTAAACTACTAACAAAATCCATAGTGATCTTCTCCCACTTCCATTTCGGTAGATCGATGGGTTGCAATAAGCCGGTAGGAACATGATGTTCAGCTTTAACACGATGACATGTAAGGCACTTGGACACAAAGTCAACTATGGCTTGCTTCATGCCCGACGACCAATAACGCTCCTGTAGGTCCTTGTACATCTTTACTGACCCTGGGTGAACAAAAAAAGAACTTGAATGAGCTTCCAATATCGGCACAAAGAGATTCATCACTAGGTACATAGACCTGATCACGGAAGCATAGGAGCCTTTTAGAATTCATTCGGAAGTCAGGGTTGCCTTGCAACTTAGAAATGATGGATTGAAGTTTGTATCTTGTTTTTGTAATGCTTGAATTCTTAATATGACAGTAGACTGAACCGAAAGTTTAGCCACGAAACAGCGATGCTTCCAAAGATGGAAGTGAGCATTGATTGCTTAAGGAGCTTCAATACAAGGATTTTGTAATGAGTCGATACACTAATCAACATATTAGACTCAAAGATCAATAATAATACTTACCAAGTAGAGGTTTGCGGCTGAGTGCATCAGCTACAACATTGGCCTTGCCTAGATGGTAATCAATAACAAGATCGTATTCCTTGAGAAGTTCCATCCACCTCCGTTGCCAAAGATTCAACTCCATTCGGGTCAAGAGGTACTTGAGACTTTTATGATCGACGAAGAGATAGCATTCTTTATGTAGAGATAATGTCTCCAGATTTTTAGTGCAAAGACAACTGCAGGCAATTCTAGGTCATGAGTAGGGTAATTCATCTCATGTGGCTTTAGTTTCCTCAAAGCGTAGGCAATGACTTTGCTTTCTAGCATCAATACGCCTCCTAACCTGAGATGTGAAGCATCATTATAAATGGTGTATTCCTTTCCAGACTCGAGTTGGATTAGGACTGGTGCTTGGGTCAATACTTGTTTTAATTGATCAAAGCTTCTTGATTGATCCGCAGACCAAACGAATAGGGCATCCTTTCTCAACAACTTAGTCAGAGGAGCTGCTATCATAGAGATTCCTTTGACGAATCTTCTATAATAGCTAGTGAGACCAAGAAAACTTATCACCTAAACAATATTCTTCGGTGGGTACCAATCAACAATGGATTGGATTTTCTTTAAATCCACCTTTATACCCGAAGCCGATACAATGTGCCCAAGGAAGGCAACTTCGGGGAGACAAAACTCACATTTAGAAATCTTAGCAAACAATTGCTTCTCCAGAGAGTTTGAAGCATAATACGAAGGTGATCTTGATGCTCAACAGGGTTCTTAGAATAGATCAAAATGTCAACAATGAACATCGCTACGAATTTGTCAAGGTAGGGCCTGAAAACCCGATTCATTAGGTCCATGAATACTATTGATGCATTGGTTAGCCCAAAAGGCAACACCAAGAATTTGTAGTGTCTGTATCTTATTCGAAAGGCTGTCTTAGGTAGATCACGTTCTTTGACTCTCATCTGATAATACCTACACCTTAAATCGATCTTTGAAAACACAGAGGCATCCTTCAGCTGGTCAAATTGGTCATCTATCCTTGGTAAAGAATACTTGTTCTTGATGGTTACCTTGTCCAACTGTCGGTAGTCGATATACAATCTCATAGAAGCATCCTTCTTCTTAACAAAGAGAACCGGTGCTCCCCAAGGAGATGAACTCAGTCGAATGAAACCTTTATTCAAAAGGTCCTAAATTTGAGCCTTCATCTCCTTGAGCTCAACAGCTGCCATGCAGTAGGGTGCAATAGAAACTAGGGCAGTATCAGGTTGCACTTCGATGCCAAATTCAACTTCATGGGTTGGGGGTAATCCCAGAAGTTCATCAGGAAAAGATATAAAAAAATTCACATATGGTGTCAACATCCACAATGCAGGGTTCATCCATGGCTTCCAATGTCAAAGCTTGCAACGAAGGGTTTCTCGAACTTATCAACACGATACTCTCCTTGCCAAGTCCTTAGAGATACAACTTCCTCTCGCTACAATCTAGCCACGCTTGATGTTCACTAAGCCAATCTAGACCCAGTATAACATCAAACTTATAGATTGGTAGGGTAACAAATTGGCTGGAAAAAGAATCCCTTGAATTAGTAAGGGACTGTTCTTGCAGACAAAGCTTAGGGTGACACAATCACCCAATGAATTGGTTATAGAAATTTTTGGCGCTATAAGTTCAGACGATAATCTATGCCTTTTAACCAACACGATTCTTATAAAAGAGTGGGTGGATTCAGGATCAATCAACGCATCTAAAGGATAGGAATACAATTCAATGCTACCTGCAATGACATCAGGTTCATTTTCCTCTTCCCTGCTCCTCATATGATACATCTGGGAAGGGGCCTTGGATTCTTGCTTGCTCGGTGCATTTCCAGAGCCGCAAGGTCTCCCCACAACTCCCGATGAACCTTAACTTGACCCCTTACCTCAGAAGGACTGAGTAGGGGTTGTAACGTTAGCTGGTGTAGCAGTAGACTTAGTTGTATTTAGCGGACAATCACGGATAAAGTGGCCTTGCTCGCCACAAAAGGAACAAGCTCTAGTTTGTTTATGCCATGGACCGGCTAGATGCCTGTTCTGGCATTAGTTACAAACAGGGTAATGTGAACTTCGATTTGAGCCTCTAATGCTCTCAATTGTAGCTGGCTTAGAAAAAGATTGATTCATGGACAACGGTTTTTTGATATTCGTAGAACGTGGAGGTTGTAGATAGACATGTTGTTTAGGGCCTTGATAATTTCCACTCTTGTTCCATCTAGGAGGTCAAGAATCATCTCTAACCCTCTTCTCAGATTTGTCCGACCCACTGGTTCTTTGGGCTTTCAATGATGCTTCGGTGGCTTTGACTCGATTCACTAAGCCCTAGAAATCAGTGATGCTCAAAACAGTGAACACAAGGCAAAGTTCATCACTAAGCCCAGCAATAAACATGTGGCACTTCTCTTCCTCCTTCTTGATGTATTCAGTGCCATATCGGCAATACTTGTAGAAATCACAGAAGTACTGTTTGACTGGTTGCCCAACTTGTTTGAGATGGAGAAAGATGTTGCATCTCTCCACAAGGTAGTACTCACTAATGTACTTCTTTCGGAATCCTTGAAGGAATAACTCCCAAGTGATAGTTTCCTCAATAATGGTAAGAATAGTGGTCTCCCACCATTGAAGTGCTTCATCAGCTAGCAATGCAAGGGCGTACTCCAGCTTGTGCTCATCAGAATACTGCAATTGCTAGTTTAGGATTCTCAATGTGTTGTCCAACAAATACTCAGAGATCTCAGGATTCTCATCATCTTGACTAGTGAAGGTGTATACTCGCAGTGATGCCAACTTGTCAATAGGGCTCGGGCATATTGGACAACTGGTCGGGTAGGATGCACTACCATCTTGTGTAACACCCTAAATTGTGACTTAAGAAAATGTCTTGACATAATTATTAAGGAAATTAAATTGAATGTTTAAAATTATGTTTAAGTAGAGCTGAATTGAGAGATCAATGAAATTGAAGAGCTAAATTTAAGTGACCCTAAAGTTTAATATACAAACTATTAGGTTTGCATGGTAATTAAATTCTTAATTGGGGAATTAGAGTGTGGCATTGTAGGATGAAGGCACGTGTAATTGGCCTTAGAAGAATAACAAACAAAAGCTTGCTATCTTCTTTATTCTCCTTAGCCCCAAAATTTAGCATTTGAGAGAGAAAGAGAGAGTTTTGTTCGAGGGTTAATTTGCTTGGAAGATAATGGGTATGATGCTCGTTTGGAGCTTGCATGTCTAAGGATGTAAGTTCTCTTGTTAATCTTTGATTTCGAATATGGTCTAATGGTGATCATAATGGAATCAATTATTGTTTTGTGGAACATTTGCATAAGTTGAATGTTTGATTCAATAGAAGGTAGTTTAGGAAGGGGAATTAAGTAAAATTGAATTGTGAATTGGTAACCTAGAGTTTAAGAGTATGAATTGAATGTATTGAATGATGTATGGGCAGAATTTTAAAGAGTGGAAACCACCCTAATTCAATCTCGTCTTGTATATAAAACTGTTGAACATTGTTGTAATTTAGATTGCTTGAACATTGCTTTGGTGACAAAATTTTGGATTAACAACGAAGGAAACTCAAAATGAAATCTTAAGGTAACAGGGGAAGGGTGTAGAATGGATCTTAATGACAATATGAGTAATTAAAGTGAACATGAAGGCTGCCCTGTATCAAGCAGTACCGCGTAGGACTATTCTGATGGAAATTTGTTTTGTTAAAACAATTGTTTGGTATAAATTAAGTGTTAAATCTATAATTTGGTAAATGATGCTAGTTATCATTAATTTGGAGACCTTATTTGATACAGAAAACAAGTTTAGGAGCATGAATAAGTGAAGTATGTCGGTATGCAGTTTCGAATTGTTAGGATGTTAATGAGTGACTGTTTTGTGTAAATTAACCATGATTAATGCTAGAATTGTCCAATTGATTGCTTCTAATGTATTGTTAAATTTTTGTTATATTTAGAAAATAAGGCGATCGATCTACGAGAGGCTAAAAGGAGTGACAATTCACGATCAAGAATAGCTCAGAATATTGTGAGTGTAAATTGTATGTTGAATTAACTTGAGATTGTGCTTTAAGACGATTTATTCGATTGTTTCATGAGGCTTAAATGCCTATGCTTTCTTTTGGATTGCTAATGTTTGGTAAGAAATTATATCCAGGTATGTATGGATGTTAGTTGATTCATTTTTGAACATGAAATTGAATTGGTTGCTTGGAATGCTTTATGTGGCAAATTGTATAAGTGTCTAAATAGTTGAAGTGTAAAAGAGTATGTATTGAACTATTGAAATTATGTTATAGTTCTAGCTAGTTTGGCATGCCAATAGAGACTTGAGCTCAACCTGAAAGTTTTGACTACGATCCCTTGAAATGTACTAGAGTACCCCTAAATGATTCGAAAAGAGTCATATGCTTCAATGGTACTAGATTACCTTTGCCTGTTATTGTTGAAACTAAAATGGAACTTCTAGAAAATTATCTAGACTAGACCGTATGATACAACTAAGGTTTCTTGTGATAATATGATCCTCTTAGCAAGTGAAATGCTTAAGTTGAACAACTCTAAAGAGTTTATTGTTAATGACTTCTTCTTCTTTCTTGGGAGCATGTTGATTGTATGTGGTTAAATCAAGCCTATGGTGAACTTCTTGATTGTTACTTAATGAGAAAGTTACTTGATGAGAAATGATAAATGGTTAGAGTTAGTCTCGAAAATCTAGAAACTCTATTCGAATTAATAGTTAATGTAAATCATTTTCTTATATCTTTGATATTTTACACTCCCTATTGTCTAAATTGCAAGACTTGTATCCTAATAGCTCACCCTATTATTTTATAGGAAATTTCGATTGTTAGAGCAAGCTTAGGATATCAAAGCAAGACACAGAAAGCTTAAAACTATGTTTTGT
The DNA here is from genome assembly GCA_019671005.1 of Hibiscus mutabilis. NCBI lineage: Eukaryota > Viridiplantae > Streptophyta > Magnoliopsida > Malvales > Malvaceae > Hibiscus > Hibiscus mutabilis. The sequence continues at coordinate 29,703,538 of CM033712.1, forward strand.
ACTATTTTTAGTCAAACCCTAGATGGTGGCACTAGTTTAAATATTTTGCTTGATCTTTGAGTATTAAGGGGTTATAAATATTAAGTTATTAAAGGCTATGTAGATCGTGTTGTATGACTGGTTGCTTGTTAATGGTTTGATCTTGCTTGAGTAGTCATGAATGGTAGCTGCAAATGACATTGATGACTTTAGAAGCTAGTAGCTGAATATTTGAGAATAGTATAGTATGGTTACTTGTTGTGTAAGTAAAGATGTTGAGTTTGAACTTTGTTGTGGATTTAAATCTAATTTTCACATGAATTTTTAGCTCAGTAAATGATCTTATTTGGGAATACTATGTGTCCAAGAAGTAATTGTTAAATCAAATACTTGTCATGAAAGAAATGAACCCTAATAGTTACTAAGAGGTCTTAAAAGTCTTAACTTGTTATGTCTTACTTGTGATAACTCCTTTAGATTAACATGACTTGAACTAATCGAAGTATTTTAGGGTTATCATCTCGGTTGAATCTAGCAATTAAAATGTGTAAATATTTTCTTAGCACCAATTTGCATAAATAGAGATTTCAATCTTATTCGGTGATCATAATTTTTTCTTTATGAATGCTTGTTCTCTAAAGATCTTAGTGGTGTATCTTTACCTTGTTCAAATACTAGCTTGTTAGACAAGTTAGTTGTCTACTTCTAGAATAGGTTTACTTTATAGTCTGGGAAGGGTTTTACAATTTGATATTAGAGCTTAGGTTTAGTCGATCCTAGGACTAAACTAGTTGCGTTGTTAGTTATATAAGTGCCACCTAGGAGTTGAATAAATTATTCTTGTGACCTTGTTTGATTAAATCCCCCTTTATTCATTTTCAGATGTCTGAGACACATTTGGCCCAGGATAGAGATGGCCCGCTGGCTCCTCCTATGAAGGAGGGAGTGTTAGATTAAATTAGGAGCAAACTAATCCTCAAAAGGCTGCGGAAGCACAACCTGAAGCTCCTCAAGTGAATCAGATTCAAAAGGAATGTTTTCTCAGCATGATTGAGATGTTTAACCAATTCATTGCTACCATGAAGCAAAATGATCCTCTTGCACCTGCAATAATCCAATCAAAAGCTCCTATTGATAAATTGGCTCAGCACCGAGCGTATACATTTGCGGGATTTGACAAGGAAAACCCGAAAGCTGCTAAATACTGGTTAGAAAATACCATTAGAATCTTAACTAAACAAATTCAGTGCTCGGATGGACATAAATTAGAGTGTGTAGAGGCTCTTCTAGAGGATGAAGCTTTGAATTGGTGGAAAACTACGACTCTCACTGCCCCTGAAGATACAATTACTTGGGAATTCTTTTTAAAGGAATTTCGATAGAAGTACATAAGTGAACAATATCTAGCTGAGCGAAGAAGACGTTTCTTGTATCTGAAGCAAGGTGGTAGACCTATAGAGTAATATATGAGTGACTTATGTAAATACTGCAAATATGGACCTGAGTATATCAAGAAAGAAGAGGATAAATGCAGAATGTTTATAGAAGGGTTAAATGATGAATTGAGCCTAATGTCTTGGAATAACCGACTTTCAAGATTTGGTGAATCGGGTGATTGCTACGGAGTCTAGAATGAAGGCTGTGGGTAAACGAAGAGAGAACTATTCAAGGAGGGATAAAAGATCCCGAAGTGATAACAAGCCTTCATGTCCTTCCAAGAAATTGAAAAACGAAGGAGGATACTTTTCTAGTTATGTTACTTCTCCAAGGGGTAACTTCATCCCGAAGCCTCAAATAATAATCAAATCATCTGCATCTGCAATCTCAATCAACAGCTCAGGGAATTTGGGCAAGGACCCTCAGTTTTGACATTGTAATATCTGTCAAAATTATCATTCAGGTCAGTGCGGAAAATAGTTGAATGCATGTTTCTACTGTGGAAGCTTAGAACATTTTGTTCGAGATTGTCCTCAAACTTTGGACAAATCCTCAGTTATAGTGGCTTCAAATTCCAATCCATTTCCATCTTATACTACTATACATCAAGAGTCTCGGGCCCCTGCTCGAGTGTATCATATTCGAGGATGTGATGAGGATGAGGCACCTGATGTAATTGCCGGTACAATTGAACTAAATGAAAATTCTATAAATGCCTTAATTGAACCGGAATCTACCCATTCATTTATCTGTTTTCCCTTGCTTGAAAAACTAAAACTGAGTTCTGAAACTGTTGATCAAGGGCTTGTAGTTTCAAACCCAATAGGAAGAAATTTGACTCTAAATCTTCTTTGTAGGATTTTCCTATATACATCCAAAGTATTCCATTCCCTATTGATCTTTATGTTCTACCATTTTGTGATTTTGATATAATTCTAGGGTTAGACTGGTTAGGAAAACACCGGGCTTGAGTAGATTGCTAAAAAAGACTGATATTAATTCAATTCCAACTATATCTTCTTTGTAGGAAAAGAATCGATACTCTTAATCAACCAAGAGCTAAAAAAGACAAACCCTTATTTTGCTAATGTTCTTGGAAATGCTAAAATCGAGCCTGATATTAATTCAATTCCAACTATATCTGAATTTCTCAATTTTTTTCCTGAGGAACTTCCGGGACTACCACCAAACTGAGAAGTGGAGTTCAAAATCGAGACTCACCCTAGAATCAATCCCATATCTATCACTCCTTACAGAATGGCTCCATTTGAATTAAAAGAGCATCAGAAGCAATTGCAAGAACTACAAGATAAATGGTTTATTCGACGAAGCTCGTCTCCTTGGGGAGCCCCGGTACTTTTTGTCAAAATGAAGGACATATCGATGAGATTGTATATAGATTACCGGCAACGTAATCAGATTACGATTAAGAGCAAGTACCCACTCCCAAGAATTGAATACTTGTTTGATCATTTGAAGGGTGCTTCGGTATTCTCCAAGATCGACCTTAGATCAGAATACTACCAAATGAAAGTTAAAGAATCTGACATACCTAAGACCGCTTTTAGGACTTATTATGGTCATTACGAGTTCCTGGTGATGCCATTTGGTCTACCAAATTCCCTTGCTGTGTTTATGGATCTCATTAACCGAGTCTTCAAACCCTATCTGGATAAATTTGTTGTGGTTTTCATTGACGATATTCTTATCTACTCAAAGGATGAATATGAGCATTCTAAGTATCTCAAAATTGTACTACAAACTCTTAGAGAAAAACAACTCTATACCAAATTTAACAAGTGTGAATTTTGGTTACTTGAGGTATCTTTTCTCGGATATGTAATTTCAGTTGCGGGAATTAATGTTGACCCGAAAAAGACTCAATCTGTGATAGAATAGAGATCTCCAAGGAATGTTAGTGAAGTTCAAAGCTTCCTTGGCTTGGTTGGTTATTATCGAAGATTTGTTAAGGGGTTTTCAATATTGGCTGCACCCTTAACCAAACTTCTCTGTAAGGATGTGCCATTTATTTGGTCTGAAGAACAGAAAAGAAGCTTTGACCAATTGAAAGATGTACTTACTCGAGCTCCAGTGTTAACTCAACTAGAATAGGGGAAGGAATTTATGGTGTTTAGTGATGCCTCTCACTTGGGTTTGGGATGTGTTTTAATGCAAGAGAACAAAGTGGTAGCTTATGCTTCTCGACAGTTAAAATCCTATGAATTGAATTACCCAACCCATGATCTTGAACTAGCTGCTATAATCTTTGCCTTAAAAATATGGAGACATTACTTGTATGGAGAAAGATGTTACCTTTATACTGATCACAAAAGCTTGAAATACCTCTTAACCCAAAATGAGCTCAATCTTAGACAAAGACGATGGATTGAGTTACTCAAGGACTACGATCTAATCATATATTACCACCCGGGAAAAGCTAATGTGGTGGCTGATGCACTCAGTAGCCAACATTCTTGTGGTGAGTGTTTGATCAAACTATTCTTTCCCAAGAATCTATTCGGAAATTTGATGACCACGTTCTAAAAATCACCTTGCTAATTTTTGTAGCCTCAACCTCTATCAATGCCTATCTTCGATTATACAAGAAAAATGGCTTTTTGCTTAAATTCAAACCCAATTAAAATTTGATGTCCAAAATTCGATTGTTACAACAATCTGATCCTGAATTATGAAAGACTTTACTCAAGATCGAAGAAGGTGCCGAATCTGCTTTTGTTTTAAAAGATGGATTACTCTATTTTCAAAATAGAGTATGTGTTCCCAATGATTTAAACTTGAGAAGGGAAATTTTACAAGAAGCTCATAATGGTTCCTTCTCAATTCATCCTGGGTCAGTTAAAATGTATTGAGATTTGAAGGATCTTTACTGGTGGCCTAAGATGAAATCCGCTATTACAGATTTTGTGTCCAAATGTTTGGTATGTCAAAAGGTAACGGTAGAGCATCGAGTTCCTTCAAGACTATTACAACCTATTGAAATTCCATAATGAAAATAGGAGCAAATAACCATGGACTTTGATAGTGGTTTGCCCTTGTCACCAAAAAGGAATGATGCAATTTGAGTGATTGTTGATAGATTCTCGAAGTCAGCCCACTTTCTTCCTGTTCGAATGAACATGAGTCTGGATCAGCTAGCAGAACTTTACATTCATGAGATAATAAGGCTACATGGTATTTCTACTTCGATAATTTCTAATCGGGATTCTAGATTTACCTCTAGATTCTAGAAATCTCTGTAGAAAGATTTTGGGACTAAAACCAATCTCAGTACAGCCTTCCACCCTCAATCAGACGGCCAATCTGAAAGGACTATACAAATCTTGGAAGACATGCTACGAGCTTGTATAATAGATTTTGGGAAGAATTAGGAGAAAGCTTTACCTCTAGCTGAGTTTTTGTACAATAATAGTTATCAATCTTCCATTCAAATGGCTCCCTTTGAAGCCCTTTACGAAAGAAAATGTAAAACTCCTTTATGCTGATCAGAGTTAGGGGAAACAAAGCTTTAGGACCCCAATTGCTCCGAGAAACAGAAGAATAAGTACAAATCATTTGCAATCGGTTGAAAGAAGCCTTCGATCAACATAAAGCTTATGGTGATCGTAAAAGAAGGGGCATTCAACATAATGTGGGAGATAGAGTGTTTCTCAAGGTATCTCCATGGACGAAGGTGTTTAGATTTGGGAAGAAAGGAAAACTCAATCCTCGGTTCATAGGACCTTTCGAAATTTTGGAAAGGATTGGTCCTATTGCCTATCGATTGGCTTTTATAGAAGAATTCCACAAAATACATAACGTATTTCATGTATCAGTGTTGCGTAGTTATCGATCTGATCCTTCCCATATTCTGGAACCAGATAAAGTTGAATTGAATCAGGATATATTCTATGAAGAAGAGCGGATTGAAATTCTTGCTCGAGAATATAGGAGGCTAAGAAATAAAACAATACCCCTTGTCAAAGTCATGTGGAAGAATCATGGAAGTAAAGAAGCTACGTGGGAGTCTGAATCTACCATGAGAGAGCAATACCCATACCTATTCTCCTCAGGTAAATTCGAGGACGAATTCCCTTAAGGGGGAAGGATTTGTAACACCGTAAATTGTGACTTAAGAAAATGTCTTGACATAATTATTAAGGAAATTAAATTGAGTGCTTAAAATTATGTTTAAGTAAAGCCGAATTGAGAGATCAATGAAATTGAAGAGCTAAATTTAAGTGATCCCAAAGTTTAATGTACAAACTATTAGGTTTGCATGGTAATTAAGGGCTTAACTGGGGAATTAGAGTGTGGCATTATAGGATGAAGGCACGTGTAATTGGCCTTAGAAGAATAATAGAAAAAAGTTTAATATCTTTTTCATTCTCCTTAGCCTCAAAATTTATCATTTGAGAGAGAAAGAGAAAGTTTTGTTGAAGGGTTAATTTGCTTGGAATAAAATGGTTATGATGCTCGTTTGGAGCTTGCATGTCTAAGGGTGTAAGTTCTCTTTTCATTCTTTGATTTCGAATATGGTCTAATGGTGATCATAATGGAACCGATTCTTGTTTGGTAGAACATTTGCATAAGTTGAATGTTTGATTCAATAGAAGGTAGTTTAGGAAGGGGAATTAAGTAAAATTGAATTGTGAATTGATAACCTGGAGTTTAAGAGTATGAATTGAATGTATTGAAGGATGTATGAGCAGAATTTTAAAGAGTGGAAACTTCCCTGATTCAATCTCATCTTGTATACAAAATTGTTGAACTTTCTTGTAATTTAGATTGCTTGAACATTGGTTTGGTGACAAAAATTTGGATTAACAACGAAGGAAACTCAAAATGAAATCTTAAGGAAACAGGGGAAGGGTGTATAATGGATCTTAATGACAATATGAGTGATTAATGTGAACATGAAGGCTGCTTTGTATCAAGCAGTACCGTGTAGGACTGTTCTGATGGAAATTTGTTTTGTTAAAACAATTGTTTTGGTATAAATTAAGTGTTAAAGATATAATTTGGTAAATGATGCTAGTTATCATTAATTTGGAGACCTTATTTGATAAAGAAAACAAGTTTATGAACATGAAAAAGTGAAGTATGTTTGTAGGCTGTTTTGAATTGTTAGGATGCTAATGAGTGACTATTTTGTGTAAATTGACCATGATCATTGCTGGAATTGTCCAATTGATTGCTTCTAATGTATTGTTAAATTATTGTTATATTTAGAAAATAAGGGGATTGATTAAAGGGACGAGAGGCAAAAAGGAGTGACAATTCACGATCAAGAATAGCTCGGAATATTGTGAGTGTAATTGTATGTTGAATTAACTTAAGATTGTGCTTTAAGATGATTTATTCGATTGTTTCATGAGGCTTAAATGCCTATGCTTACTTTGGGATTGCTAATGTTTGGTAAGAAATTATATCTAGGTATGTAAGGATGTTAGGTGATTCATTTTTTGAACATGAAATTGAATTGGTTGCTTGGAATGCTTCATGTGGCATATTGTATAGGTGTCTAAATAATTGAAGTGTAAAAGAGTATGTATTGAACTATTGAAATTAAGTTATAGTTCTAGCTAGTTTGGCATGCCAATAGAGAGTCCTGAGCTCAGCCTAAAAGTTTGGACTACGGTCCCCTGAAAGGTACTAGAGTACCCCAAAATGATTTGAAAAGAGTCATATGCTTCAATGGTACTAGATTGTCGTTGCCTGTTATTGTTGAAACTGAAATGGAACATCTAGAAAATTATCTAGACTAGACCATATGATACAACTAAGGTTGCTTGTGATAATATGATCCTCTTAGCAAGTGAAATGCTTAAGTTGAACAACTCTAAAGAGTTGCTTGTTAATGACTTCTTCTTCTTTCTTGGGAACATGTTGACTGTATGTGGTTAAATCAAGCCTATGGTGAACTTCTTGATTGTTACTTAATGAGCAAGTTACTTGATGAGAAATGATAAATGGTTAGAGTTAGTCTAAAAAATCTAGAAACTCTATTCGAATTAATAGTTAATGTAAATCATTTTCTTATATCTTTGATATTTTACACTCCATGTTGTCTAAATTGCTAGACTTGTATCCTAATAGCTCACCCTGTTATTTTATGGGAAATTTTGATCGTTAGAGCAAACTTGGGATATCAAAGCAAGGTCATGGAAAGCTTAAAAGTATGTGTTGTAGTATTTTTAGTCAAACTCCTAGAAGGTGGAACTAGTTCAAATATTTTGCATGATCTTTAAGTATTAAAGGGTTGTAAATATTAAGTTATTAAAGGCTATGTAGATTCTGTTGTATGATTGGTTTCTTGTTAATGGTTTGATCTTGCTTGAATAGTCATGAATGGTAGCTTCGAAAGACATTGACGACTTTAGAAGCTAGTAGCTGAATATTTGAGAATAATATAGTATGGTTACTTGTTGTGTAAGTAAAGATGTTGAGTTCGAACTATTTTGTGGATTTAAATCTGATTTTGGCATGAATGTTTAGCTCGGTAAATGATCTTATTTGGGAATACTATGTGTCCAAGAAGTTATTGTTAAATCAAATACTTGTCATGAAAGATATGGACCCTAATTGTTACTAAGAGGTCTTAAAAGGCCTAACTTGTTATGTCTTACTTGTGATAACTCCTTTAGATTAACATGACTTGAACTCACTGAACTATTTTAGGGTTATCATCTCGGCTAAATCTAGTAATTAAAACGTGTAAATATTTTCTTAGCACCAATTCGCATAAATAGAGATTGCAATCTTATTCGGTGACCATAATTTTTTCTTTATGAATGCTTGTTCTCTAAATATCTTAGTGGTGTATCTTTACCTTGTTCGAATACTAGCTTGTTAGACAAGTTAGTTGTCTACTTCTAGAAAAGTTTTACTTTCTAGTATGGGGAGGGTTTTTCATCTTGGCTCTCATAGATATAATAAATTGCTTAAACATATAACCCATATTCCGGTAGCATTTAGCCTGCGAATCAGGCAATACCAGCTTGACATTATGGGTTGGGGGATTAGGTGGGCTCGGAGGGTCTCCCCCTTACTTCCTTGTCGTGTATCGAGGAGCCGGTAAGAAGATCGTCTATATGGGCTTTGTTAGTCCCAGACATATCTATAACATAAAGAGATAGGATTAGTTGACAAGTCACAATATACAACTCCTAGGTAACAAAGTAACACAATAACAATACAACATGCTTCGATTTAGTCCTAAAATCAACTAAACCCTAGCTTTGATACCAAAAATGTAACACCCCCTTTCTTGGCATGGTTGGGAACTAGGTCGGAGAGTGCTACTGGTGGAGAATACAATGATCAATGCGATAAAATTTCAATTAACGATCAACTCTTAATCGATGTTATGCTCTTTAATCATTACCCACATAAGCATTATTCAATTATTCAACGTAAAACAAAGATCCATTTCATAGGACCATTTCTTAACTAATACAAGTTTCAAGGACTAAATTATAATTTTAGAAATTTAGGGGTCCTTTCATGCAATTGACTAGACAACAAGCAATTCAATACAACAATAGTGAACTTGTAAATTTTCATGTCAATTCGATATCATTTACCCTTCCAATTAAGCCTGACATTATTCAATAACCATTTTGTAAATAGTGTAGTACTATAATCTATGCCTTTTAACAGAATTAACAACCACCGTATCGAAACGTCTCAGTTCCGTATCAATACAGTTGCATAAAAATAAGAATTTCTAATTAAAATTGTAAAACCCCGTATCGATACAGCTAAGCCTGTATCGCTACAGGTTGACCAACCTTAACTTTGTTCAAAGACTTCGTTTCGATACAACTAAGCATGTATCAATACTAGTTGACCGATGTTGACCTGTACCAAAATGTCTTGAAGCTGTATCGATACGCCTGGGTTGACCTGTGCTTTGACTAACCAAATATGCACAGCCGTACCGAAATAGGTGAACCCATATCGGTACGCCCTGTACTTTAATGATAGATTTTATCTAGTTTTTAGCAATTTTTAACATGTTAAACGATGTCCAAATGCAATGAAACTTTACCAGCACATTCAATAACTATAATCTACTAGCATACCAAGTTTTAGAGCCATTTGAATCCATTTCCTAGGTTTTCACCTTTTTACAGCCAAATATGCATGTTTAGCCATTTTTAAGCTTTACTAAAAACCCTTGTTGAGTCTCGAACACTACTACAATGCAAGTATAATTTGTACACATCAAAAGGGCCATATATGACTAGTCTAGCTGCTTTTCCACCATCCTAGGAGTTCATAGGGATAAATTACATTACTTTGGCCTTGATTGCGACTTGTCATTTTCTTTAACTACTCCAATCTTCAACTGCGAATCCTTTAACCTGAAGTGTATGAAATGAAATGCATTAGGCATATTTGCCGAATGAGGTAGTCATAACTAAAATTTTTATCAATGAAATGCATTCCAAATCATATTTTGGGAATAACAATGTAATGAATCAATAGTAACAATGCAATGATCATGTTCAATAGCAATAAGTCCATATTTCAGTATTAACTCTTGGATCGATTTAGAATAGTGGATACACGAATTCCTACGCCTCGCCAAAACAATGAATGGTCTAGTCCCTCTGCCTCACCAATGAATGGTCTAGCCCAAGGATCGTAGTCCACCCGTACACTGAGCTCATGAATTATAGTGAACGCCAATTGTATCCAAAGTCCTTTTGAATCCAAGGTCCGATAACAAGATTAATGACTGGTGTTTGGTAATAATAGCAATATTCAATGTTCTTATCAATGAGCAATGAGTCAATATCAATATTAAATAACAA